>CAWUFW010006682.1:600000-1112690 GCA_963921515.1 Calotriton arnoldi | reverse complement strand
ATACGAGGAGAGGGTCGGGGAGCTGGGAAGAGGTAGGTCTTAATGAAACAGAATCAGGGTGCTGCAGAGTGCAGGCAGGTGCGCTTCGGCGGCAGCTATCGGTTCGGGAAGGCACGGTTGAGGAAGAGGTCTTTTAGGAGTTTTTTGAATTTTACAAAGGAAGGTGTAGTCCTGATCTCAGCTGGGATGGAGTTCCAGATTTTAGGTGCGTTACCAGTGAAGGATCGTGTAGCGGTTTTTTGTTTGCGTGTTTTCATAGGGATGAGTAGTAGGGTGTTGGAGCTCCTGAGGTTCCTTGTCTGACCGGCCTTCTTGAGTTTGGAGGCCAGGTAGTCAGGTTTCCCTGTGTGCAGGGCTTTGTGCGTGAGGCAGGCAGTTCTGAAGCTGGCACGCATTTCTACTGGGAGCCATTTTAGTTCTCTGAGTGCGGGTGAAATGTGATCGTATTTCTTAACTCCGGTGACCATTCTGGCTCCTGCATTGAGAGTTGTTTTGAGGGGAGCTAGGTGGGAGTTTGCTGTACCGGTGAGGACTGCATTCTCATAGTTGAGTCTAGAAAGCACCAGTGATTGAGTGGCTTGTTTGAGGTCCTTGGGCGGGATGAAGGGTTTTATTTTGTTGAGTAACTTCAGATTGAGGAAGGCACTCTTTGCGGAGTTCTTAATGTGTTTGGCCATGTCAAGTTTTGCGTCTAGGGTGATTCCTAATGATTTTACAGAGTTGGCTAGAGTGAGATTACCGTTGAGAGCATCAATTGCTTTTAGCCATTCCACGATTTGAGGGTTTTCTTCTGTGTTGGAGATGAGGAGGATTTCTGTTTTGTCTTGGTTGAGTTTAAGGTGGTTTATTGATAGCCAGTGTTGGACTTCTTTAAGAGTGTCATTGAGTCTCTGAATGTCTTCAATGGAGGAGGTTTCCAGATAGATCTGGGTATCATCTGCATATAGGTGGAAGGGGATGTTGGCTTTTTTGAGTAGGGTGGTGAGGGGTTCCATATATATGTTGAACAGTTGAGGGGAGAGCACTGAGCCTTGGGGGACACCTCTGCTGACGGGGTGTAGGTCGGAGGTAAAGGTTTTGATTTTTATCCTTTGGGAGCGGTTGTGTAGGAAGGAGGAGAACCAGTGTAGGACAGCCTCGTCTGCACCTACCCTATCTTGGAGAGCCTTGATGAGTAGATTGTGATCCACCGTGTCAAAGGCTGCCGATAGGTCCAGGAGAATGAGTAGGCAGCATTGGTCCGTATCTAGAGACTTGTGGATGTCGTCCACGATGTTAAGGATCGCGGTCTCGGTGCTACAGCCTTTTCTGAAGCCCGATTGGTGGGGATCTAGAAGGTTGATGCTGTCCATGTGCGAGTCAGTTGTAGGAGAACGCACTTGTTGAGGATTTTAGATAGGAGGGGGAGATTGGAAACGGGTCTGAAGTTGTTCAGATCGTTGGTGTCAAGGCATGGTTTTTTCAGTAGTGGCGTGACTTGGCCGACTTTGAGGCAGTCCGGTATGACGCCGGTTTTCAGGGAGCTGTTTATGATCTTGCACCAGAATGGGGCTAGGGAGAGTTTCAGCTTTTTGGTCAATTGGGTGGGTATAAGATCTAGGACGTGAGATGCAGGTTTGGAGGTGGAGATCAGTTTAAGAATCTCAGCTTCAGGTATGGGGTTGAAGGATTTCCAGGCTTTCATGGGGTGCTTGCGTGTGCTGGCTTCGGTCTCTGGGGTTGGGTTATTGCAGGGGGGATTGAGGTTGATGTCTAGTGAGAGCTCAATCTTGGTGATTGTGTCTTTGAAGAAGTTGGCAAAGTTGTCGCACAGGTCTTTGGAGGCCTGACCTGAGGTTGCAGAGGGCTTGGAAGTTTGTTGCCTGATGATGTTGAAGAGTTCTTTGGGCCTGTTTTTCGCGTTGTCCAGAGCGGTGCAGAAGAAGGTGGTTTTTTCATTGTTGATGTGTTTTTTGTATTTCCTTCCGGTTGCTTTGAGCTGCTCGTGAAGGCTAGTAGAGGGGTTGTTCCTCCATAGTCGTTCTGCGGCTCTTAGTTGTATTTTTTCGGCGTTGATATCCGTGTTGAACCAGGTTCTGGATGGAATGTTCCTGTTTTTTTTAAATTTCAGGGGGGCTAATTGGTCTAGGATGGATGTCATAGTTGTGTTATAGTGAGAGGTGAGTTCCGTTTTGGAGAGATCGTCTGTGGAGATAGGTAGGAGCAAGCTTATCCTTTCCTCTAGGTCGGCCGTGGTGATCTGTGTTAGATTTCTCGACCATTTGGGGGGGTCTTGGGTGGGAGGTTGATATGTGATCGGTTGAGTGATGTGGAATAGGATTAGGTAGTGGTCGGACCAGTCGACGGGCAGGATGTGGTCGATTGTGATTGTGTCACGTTGGGCGATAATGGCGTCCAGGATTGCTCCTTTGTTATGGGTTTCATCTGAGCAGTGCTGGGTAAGGTTGTTGCTGTGTAGCAGCTCATTCAGGTTTTGGATTACCGAGTTGTTTTTTTCATTCCAGTGTAGGTTTCTAAGAGGTAGTTCATTTATTCATCTTTTTTGTGGTTTCAGCCTGCTTGCAGTTTGTAGTGGAAACAAGTGTGAAATCCCTGAGTGAACCCAGAAAGCTATACATTTCTGAAAAGTAGGCAGCATTCTGAATTTATTAAGAGGTTATTTGTGTAGACCCCTCAGGTTTTCCCAAAGAAACTACCGGTTGAAATTTAAAAATACTAAAAATTAGTAGGAAGAACAGCCATTTGTGACAACATTTTCATCTTTAACATCTTGTCACAATAGCCAATTTACAAAAGCAATATACTGTTACGTCTGACAGAGCCTTCTGGTCGCGATGATATATAAGGTTTGTAGGTCCTCCAAAAACGTGCGATACCCAGAGCCAACAACTGAGCTGCAACTTATAATGATTTTTCATTATGTACTGATTATACAGCAATTCAAATGGTAAAATATAAAGAAAGAAACATGGTTATGCAGGAAACTTATGTATTTCTGAAATGTATACAAAATACTGAGTTTAGGAATATTTAGCACAGAGCAGTCATGCTTAATGAAAGGAGCAAGTGTAGAGCATGTAGAAGTTCCAAAACCGACAATAACTAAGAAACACAAGACAATAAAAATCCGACATCAATTCATAAAAATAGGTTGTATTTTTATCTTAAAATGGACACCAAAAAGAACAAAAATCTAGTGAGGTAAACCAGAGATGTGAATTTTTAAAGGTAGGTAAATTACTGTAGTTCACTTTTTAGGAAATGCAAAAAATCCTCGTAATTGGTTTAACAGTTTTTAGCCAACTGACTAGAACGGCTACTTCTCTTCACTTGGACTGGCCACAATGGGTCGGGAACTAGTCACTGGAACCACTTAGGTCCAGAGACACAGTTACCTGTTGGGTCCAGCATTCTCAGGGTCTTCAGTGCACTTTTCTCTTTTACTGTGAACCAGCAAATAAGTGGTCCTAATGCTGGCAATACTGGAGCATAAAGATACTAAATGTGCTTAAGAGATGGGATGAGTGTTCCTGGGTGGGGTCCACCCTGGTATCCACAAGCACCATAGGTCGCCTCTGCACTCGATCTCCCATGATGCAGCAGTGAAGTTCCGTGCAGTTCCAGTCGCCACTGGTCAACTGGTCTCCCGGTTACAGAAGTCTCAGCAACAGGGGCGGCTCCTCTGCTAAGGCGGAGGAGTGTCACCCCACTGCTCTCAGAGCAGGACAAATAAAATGATACAGGCCTCAAAAAATCCACTCGCAATGTCGAGTGAGATTTTATCAGGTCGAGCTATTTTTAGCATTTACTCGACCTTGCTGGTGAGGTAATTTAAACTGGAAGGAACAGGTGTTCTGTTCTTTCAGAAAATGAATGAGCAATAAAGAGGCCTTTAAATCTTGTTTTTGTCTTGACACATTTGCTGTCTGTTCAAGGACAGAGGTCAAATGTCAGTTTGTCTTTTTACTAATTGCTGCTGTTCCTGGAAAATGTTTTTATACTTTACTTTCTTTTATTAAAGTTTGTGCTTTTTGTCAAATGAATTATCTGACAAAAACTGTCAAAGGAAAGGCTGTAAAATGTCTGGGTTTTTTTCTAACACAAAATTTAAACAAGTTGTAAATGAATAGTACAGTTATTTCAAAATATATCAGGAATTATGAAATAACTTATTTTTGTAATTCAGAAGTGTGATGCAAACAAAGATTTACATAGGAGCAAAATAAATCACAACACTTGGTGATGTGCAAATGACAAATATTTGCAGAAACTCAATTACCAAACATTGTACACTATATAGTTTTAAAACCACATGTCAGTGGGAAATTCTTTGGGCATTTCAAAGTAAAATCTGCTGATTGCAAATGACAGTGTGCTGGTACTTTATGCTTTAGTTATGTATTTATTAAAAGTGACAGTTTCTAAACATGAGTTCTGAAGCATTCCTGCCCCTGCACTGATGATAATATGGTTAATGAACTGAGGCAAGTCAGCGGTCATGTGTATCCTATATGTGGCTAAATTTGTATTACATATGGAGCAAAAGTTTAGTCTATTAAACCAAACAAAAGTTTTCTGTACAGCAGACATGCTGAACTCACGTATTTGAAGATGCTCTCATGTGATAAAGAAGAAAATGGCGTCTCAGTGAATTAAAATACCTGCCCAGGATCACATAATTTGAAACCAGTTTATGGGGCAAGAGCATTATAATTAGGTCGAGTAGATTATTAAAGTCACAAGACCCGCAGGTCTAGTAACATTTTAAGGATTTTTCGAGGCCTTAACGTTGTTATTATCATTTTATTTTTCGTAGGTTCGGGGCTGGTGGCACAGGGGGAGGAGTGGTTTGCACACTCGCAGTGCGCATGACTTTTTGTACGGCCGCCTTGGGCGAGCCAAACAGCCATGCGCACTTTGCATGTTCCCCACCAGGCTGTAATCCACAACCTGGTGGGGAACATGCACAGGCTCCCTGTCCCCGTCTGAGCGCCCAACCACAGCTGTTAGACCAATCAAAACGCTGCATTGCGAAAGTCTTCCGATAAAAATGGTACCTCACTTGTGTGGGTAGGCCTAGTGCCCGCAACAGGAAACGGCCCAAAACATGTCTGTGAAGGAAGGTTCCAGAATCTGTCGACAACTACCAATTTACTTCCACCCAGCATTTCCACATGTCTCTCCATAAAAATGGTACCTCACTTGTGTGGGTGGGCCTAGCGCCACCGATAGTAAAGGGTCCATAGCACAACATGAACACATCACATTTTTTGCTCAAAACCAACCCTTTTTTGCAAATTGAGTAGCCGTAGATTTTGGGCCCTAGCTCTACCTACCAAATTTAGAAATTTCTGAAAACTAGAGCTCCTGGGACATTCAGGGCGGTGAGACTTAAATTGGATCTCATTAAGTTTTCTTACTTAGAATCCCTTGCAAACCTCAATTGTTGGCTAAAAGCACACATTTTCTTCACATTTCTGTGAGAGAAAGTTCTGTAATATGCAGGCATCCAAAATTTTGTACCACCAAGCATTTCCATGCGTCTCCAATAAAAATGGTACCCCATGTGTGTGGATGGGCCTAGCGCCACATCACAAAAGGCCCCAAAACACAATGTGGAGACATTGGCCAAAGTGACAACTGGAGTAATTGGGCATGGACTCAACTGTCACATAGGGAAACCTACCAAACCCAGATATTTCTGAAAACTAGACACTCAAAGGAGTCCCTCCACACCTTCCTAGACTCATGAAGGTGTCTAGTTTTCAGAAATGTCTAGGTTTGGTATGTTTCCTTAACCCCTTCTATGCTCTTGACGGAATGGTTCCGTCATGAGCATAAGTGGCAGTGTGCTCATGACGGAACCATTCCGTCATGAGCACACATTAAAAAAAACCCTCTGCTGTAAACAGCAGAGGGATTTCCCATTTTTTTTTTTTTGCTCTGGGAGGTGGGGAAGAGCTTTCCCAACGCGCGATCGTCATTACAATGAAAACGAAACTGAAACTTAGTTTCAGTTTCACAGTTTTGGTGCTTGTGGGGCTATCTCACCCCCACGAGCACCGAAAAACATGGGAGAGGTATCGTTGGAAAGGGGAGAATCTCCCCTTTCCAATGGTACCCTTCCCTAGTGGATCCCTGCTTGGGGATCGCCCCAGGAAGGCGATCCCCAAGCTGGGATCCACCCCCTAGCCACCAGGGAGGGGGGAGCGGCCCCTTGGGCAAGGGCCTTTGCTCCCCCTATACAATTATGCCAGACAGCCTTTCTGCCCCCTTGGGGGGCAGATGGGGGCGTAGCCCCCAATCTGCTGCCTTCGGGGGGGGGCAGAAAGCACCCTAGGCACCAGGGATTTGTTTTTATATGCCAAGGGTGGGGGCTGCCCAGAATGGGCATGCCAATGCCCCCACCCTACCGCCCCCAAAGAAGGCACAAGACTTTCTGCCCCCCCTCCCCAGGAGGCAGATGGGGGCGATAGCCCACTAGGCCCCAGGGATTTATTTTATTTTATATATATACGTAGGGGTTGGGGGCTGCCCAGAATGGGCATGCCAATGCCCCCACCCAAAAAAAAAATGCTACAGTCTTTCTGCCCCCCCTGGGAGGCAGATGGGGCAATAGCCCCTTATCTGCCCCCCCCCCGGGGGGGCAGAAAGCCCACTAGGCACCAGGGATTTTTTTATATTTACGTAGGGCTGGGGGCTGCCCAGAATGGGCATGCCAATGCCCCCAGCCCCCCCCCAAAAAATGCCACAGTCTTTCTGCTCCCCCCCAGGAGGCAGATGGGGGCAGTAGCTCCTGATCTGCCCCCCAGGGGGACAGAAAGCCCACAAGGCACCAGGGATTTTTTTATATATACGTAGGGGTGGGGCTGCCCAGAATAAGCATGCCAATGCCCCCACTCAAAAAAAAATGTTACAGTCTTTCTTCCCCCCCTGGGAGGCAGATAGAGCAATAGCCCCTTATCTGCCCCCCGAGGGGACAGAAAGTCCACTAGGCACCAGGGATTTTTCTTCTTCCAAAGTTCGGGGCGGGGGCTGCCCAGAATGAGCATGCCAATGCCCCAGCCCCCCATAAAATGCCACAGTCTTTCTGCCCCCCGGGAGGTAGATGGGGGCAAATGCCCCTTATCTGCCTCCTGGGGGGGGCAAAAAGCCCAATAGGCATCAGGGACTATTTTGTTTTAAATTTAGGTGGTGTGGGCTGCCCTGAATGGGCATGCCAATGCCCCCAAAATCCCTCCAAAATGCCACAGTCTTTCTGACCCCCCCAGGAGATAGATGGGGGCAGTAGCCCCTGATCTGCCCCCCAGGGGGCGTCAGAGAGGGCACTAGGCACCAGCGATTACGCTGGCTTATTTTTATGCGTGGGGGTGGGGGCTGCCCAGAATGGGCATACCAATGCCCCCACCCCTTAACAAATTGCCACAGTCTTTCTGCCCCCCTTGGGGGCATATCGGGGCAACCCCCCCACCCCCCCCCGCCTCCCCCCGAGGGCGGCAGAAAGCCCACTAGGCACGGAGTTGTTTTTAGCAATGTGCCTACCTGTGGATTTTGGGCCCTAGCGCAGCCGGCACATAGGGAAACCTAGCAAACCTGTACATTTTTGAAAACTAGACACCAAGGGGAATCCAGGATGGGGTGACTTGTGTGCCTCTCACCAGGTTCTGTTACCCAGAATCCCTTGCAAACCTCAAACTTAGTTTAAAAAAAACACATTTTGCTCACATTTCTGTGATGGAAAGTTCTGGGATCTGCGTGGATCCACAAAATTCCACCCACCGCGCATTCCCCAAAGTCTTCCGATAAAAATGGTACCTCACTTGTGTGGGTAGGCCTAGTGCCCGCAACAGGAAACGGCCCAAAACGCAACGTGGACACCACATTTTTACAGTGAAAACGGACCCTTTTTTTGCAAAGTGCCTAGCTGTAGATTTTGAACCCTAGCTCTGCCGGCACCTAGGGAAACCTAGCAAACCTATACATTTTTGAAAACTAGACACCCAGGGGAATACAGGATGGGGTGACTTGTCTGGCTCTCACCAGGTTCTGTTACCCAGAATCCCTTGCAAACCTCAAACTTTGTCCAAAAAACCCACTTTTCCTCACATTTCTGTGATGGAAAGTTCTGGAATCTGCGTGGATCCACAAAATTCCACCCACCCCGCATCCCCCAAAGTCTTCCGAGAAAAATGGTACCTTACTTGTGTGGGTAGGCCTAGTGCCCACGACAGGAAACGGCCCAAAACGCAACATGGACACACCACATTTTCACAGTGAAAACGGACCCTTTTTTTGCAAAGTGCCTAGCTGTAGATTTTGAACCCTAGCTCTGCAGGCACCTAGGGAAACCTAGCAAACCTTTACATTTTCAAAAACTAGACACCCAGGGGAATACAGGATGGGGTGACTTGTTTGGCTCTCACCAGGTTCTGTTACCCAGAATCCCTTGCAAACCTCAAACTTTGTCAAAAAAAACACATTTTCCTCATATTTCTGTGGTGGAAAGTTCAGGAATCGGCATGGATCCATAAATTTCCTACCACCCAGAGTTCCCCCAGGTCTCCCGATAAAAATGGTACCTCACTCGCGTGGGTGGGTCAAGTACCCGCGACAGGCAAGGGCCCAAAACGTATTGAGGAGACATAAAAATACCTATCACAAAACTACCTGGTTTTGCAAGGGGGGTCACCTGGGTTTTTGGCCCCGGGCTCAGCAGCCATTCTGGGAAACCTACCAAACCCACACATTTCTGAAAATTAGACACCCCGGGGAGTCCAGCGAGGTATGGCTTGCGTGGACCCCCCAACGTTTTCCTACCCAGAATCCCCTGCAAACCTCAAATTTAGCTGAAAAAAATCAAATTTTCCTCACTTTTCTGTGTGGGAAAGTTGTGGGATCACCGGGCTGACACCAATTTCCTACCACCTAGCGTTCCCCCAGGTCTCCTGATAAAAGTGGTACCTCACTTGTGTGGGTAGACATAGTGGCTGCAACAGGAAATGGCCCAAATCGTACTGGGGAGACTTCAAAATTACCTATCATAAAACTACCTGGTTTTGCAGGGGGGGGGGACCTGTTTTTTTGGCCCGGGGCTCGGCGGCCATCTTAGGAAACTACCAAACCCACACATTTCTGAAAACTAGACACCCGGGGGAGTCCAGCGAGGTATGGCTTGCGTGGATCCCCCAACGTTTTCCTACCCAGAATCCCCTGCAAACCTCAAATTTAGCTGAAAAAAACACATTTTCCACATATTTTTGGGTGGAATTACCGTGCCGGCACAAATGTCCTACCCCACAGCGTTCCCATCAGTCTCCAGAGTAAAATGATACCTCACTTGTGTGGGTGGGGCAAGGGCCTGTGCCTGGGAAGAGCCTAAAACATAGGGATTAAGGGTATAGCACAGAGAATTCTAAGCGCTACATTTTGTTAAAAATACGTTTTTAGCCAATTCTGCATTGGACACCCACACAAGTGAGGTATCATTTTACTCGGGAGACTAAGGAGAAAGCAAGCAATCACATCCTACTGTGATCGCCTGGTGCTCTGTAAGTTTCTCAGCTTTCAAACAACACTTCCCTTTCAGCACAATTCCCAGGGAGCGCAGAGAATGGGGCTGTTTTCCGCCCTCTCTGTGCTCCCAGGGAAAGCAGGAAGTGATTTCCTGGGTGCTAGCCTAACACTGACATGTTCACTTCACTGACGTGATCGCTTCCTTGGCAGGTGAGTGACACCCCCCTGGGCCAGAGCGGGAGAATCTCCCGCTCCGACCTAGAGGGGTGTCACAAAGTGGAGGCACCAGAGTAGCACACATCAGCTGCTGCTCCGGTGGTATGTCTATGGACGGACCTCCGCGCCCATAGTGCCCGACTGGGAGCGCTATAGACATGAAGGTCACGTTTATAGCACTGGAGGGGTGAAATTTCCTCTTCCGGTGTCCACCTCCGCAAATAGCATATGTGTAGCACTTGGTACTACTTCTAGAGGGGTAGTGAGACCAGTAGTTTTAGTGTGTCATACACTCACCTGGTCCCAACCGCGGAAACAACACTGGAGCCAATGCTGGACCACCTATCCCACCCGAGGTCAATGCCGATCCAGGAACCAAAACCTGAGATTCCACAATGTCCCCTGAGAGGAAGAGTGGTTGGGATAAAATAAGAAAAGAGAGACTTGCGGTACTGGATCTGCTCAGCGGCTGTGCAAAACTGTGTAACAGGATTTGTCACTTCTGAGACCATCTACGTTTGCGAGATAAATGTGCACTGGACAAAAACCTCTGGCTTTGCGATGACGCAATGCACTGGAAATAACAAGAGGAGGTAGTGACTATCAGTACAATAACAAGTCATTACATACAATGAACATGCATTAAGTTTAGTGACACAAACTAACAAGTTTCATCAGCAACTCGGCATGAGAGCAGAAATGCAAAAATCACAGATTGGAGTGTGACACTCCTAGAAATAAACTTGAAATACAGATTGGAGTTATTGGCACTCCTCAAGATACACTCGGAGCATAGGTTGGAGTGACTTGCACTCCTAAGGATATACTCAAAACACGGAGTGGGATCCAAGGTTGATGCGTATATCAAAGAGTCTTAAGTGCTTTCTCTTGACACTACTGTTCATCAGAGAAACACAGAACTAAAGTCTTTAATCCTTGAGTGGTGACAGTTCTAGTGTAGGAAAGTGCCCCTTTTTGACTTGGTCACCCCCACTTTTTGCCTGCCAAATGATGTGATTTCGACTGAGTGTGCACTGGGGTCCTGCTAACCAGGTCCCCAGTGTCAAAGCTCTTTCCCAAAACTGTACAATTGTTCCCCCCAATTGGCAAAACCTTTAGCACCCTCTGTAGTCCCGAGTAAATGGTACCCTGGTATCTAAGGCCTGAGGTACTAAAGGGGGCCCCTAAGGGCTGCAGCCCGAATTGTGCCACCCTAAGGGACCCCTCACCAAGCACATGCAAGACTGCCATTGCAGGCTGCGTGTCTTGGTGCAGACAAAAGTGAAAATACGACATGTCACACATCCCTATGTGCCATGTCCCTTACCACTGCATGTAATATTTGTAAGTCACCCCTACAGCAGGCCTAACAGCCCTAAGGCAGGCTGCTGAATATTACACGTGAGGGCATACCTGCATGAGCAGACATGCCCCTGTGCTGGTCAGTCCGGTTACTGCCAGTACATGTAACCAAGGAAGCATTCTTAACACATGCTGGACAGTGGTGAAAACTAGTTCCCCAGCTACATGATGGCTTCACTGAAAATAGGGATGTTTGGTATCAAACATCTCGTATTGATAAAACCCACATTGACGCCAGTGTCAGATTTACCTATACATGCACTCAGAAGGCACCTTAGAGGTGCCCCCTGAAAAACTACCAGCCTCTGGTGTACTTGCTGACTGGTTTCTGCCAGCCTCCCACCCGAGACGCTGTTCTGACCTCCTAAGGTGAGAGCCTTTGCTCTCAGGAGACCAGAACCAAAGGCCTGTCCAGGAAGAGGGTGTAACCCCCCCCCTCCCACAGGATGACCTGCTGATTAGCCTCCTGGGCTGGCAAGCTTAAAAGAGCTGCCACCTTTGGAATGCAAATCTGGCTTCCCTCCCAGGAGAGGAAGCTGCCCCCTTTTGTCAAGGACCCCCTTGGTACCTGAACAGGTGGGAAAATTAGTAAGTCAGGTAGGTGTGCTACCTCCAGGCTAGTACCATCCCTAAGGTTGGTTACTGTGAGGTGGACACGATTTCTCAGAAGTAGCCATCTTTGTGATGGCATACTTAGGAATTCTGGGACAGGGTGATGCCCACGTCCCACAGGAAGTGGTCATACAGGCGGCGTAGTGACCCCTAGGGTCAGTAGCCCATTTGCTAGTACCCTACACTCCGCTAGGACCCCTAAATTCAATATTTAGGGGAGCCCCTGGCACCAGCGAAGCAGATCCTGACGACCTAAGAAGAGAGAGGACACCAAAGGGCTGCAAAAGCAGAGAGGAGAGAAGAAGCAGCTGACCTGGTACCAACCGAACCAGCCTGTCTGCATCCCTCGTCAAAAACTGCACCAAAGTCGACTCGTCCTGCAGCTGCTGACTCCAGAAACCTGAGAGGAGTGCCTGCCTTCAAAAAAGACTCAAGACCTCCAGTGAACAGCGGACCTGTTCTGAAGAAACTCCAAAAGAGAAGACTCTAGAACCGGCAAAACCCAACACCCATAGTCACCACTGCATCTGTCGCCTCCGGCCCGTGTTGAAGTGGGCAACTGGTGTCAACAAGGTCCCCCAGCCGTCCAGAGCTGAAGTCCATCATGGTTTCACCCCTCCTGGATTTCCTGACTTCGCCTGCAGCCTCTGCACGCATGCCTCCTCAACCACGACTGCTCCGGTAAGAAAAAACCCTTCGTCTAAACATACTTCTGCGCCTGACGCCCCCAGGCCTTGGAGAAGAGGACCAAAGGTGTCCGCCCATCCCCAAGTATCATAAGGCCTTAGCCCACTTGCTGGTTTTGCCCGACTGACCTCCTGGCCAGAGCCTGCAGCCTCTTTCCGCAGTGGCCAATTTCCATTGAATTACACTGGGCCACCAACGCTGTTTTGCACCCTGCACCTGGCCACCCCGTGCCGCTGGTGGTGTACTGCTGATGCTGCCCTGAACCTTGTCCACCACTCACCTTAACTCATGGAGATTGGTCTTGTAAGTCGCTGTACTATACCTGTTTGCAGAACTTGTTCTTTTTTCCATAGGAATACATTGCAGAACTCAGAAATTGCACTGTGTCCACTTTTTAAAGTGAAAAGAATTTAAATTTAAAAACGTACTTACCTGAACAATTTTTCTCTGATGCCTAAACATATATAAAGATACTTGCTATTTTTATAAATTGGTGTGGATCTCCTTCTTGAGTCGTGTGCGTCATTTATTAATCATTGTGTGCATTTGCAAATGTCTTGCACTCCTCTGTGTTAAGCCTAAGGCTGCTCGACCACACTAGCCCCTAATAGAGCACTTTGGGATTGCATAGCAAGCCCCTGTTCACTCATGAGGGAACCCCTGGACTCTTTACACAGTATATCAGATTCTTGATATATCACATAAAGAGCAAGCTTCCTACATCTAGCATCAAGGTTGTAGGGAGGGTCTGGAGTATAAACACACAAGAAGCGCTAGAGTAAATCACAGAGAGGAAATGGAGGAAAAGTCTATAGTCTTTGAAAACAGGGAAACTATGTCCTTTTTACTGATGTACGAGGTTTAGCGCGCACTAACCTGATATCAAATACTTAGCCTGGTTCTTCAACTTGTCTGGATTCCGGAGAATATCTCGAAGTCTTGACTCAGGGAGACCCTTTGGGGGTCTGGAGCAGCTGTTCAGGAGGGAGCATGGAGGAAGACGTCAAGGGAGCGGATGCCATGGGAACCACTGGTTCGGATGGACTTTAAGGAGACTGGATTGCTTCTTGGTTCCGGCAGAATTCTTCAGGTGAGTGGAAAGGGTGAAGCTTGTTCTGCAGGGAGCGAGGCCAAGCCTCGATACAGGTTTGGGTGGGGTTTTTATACCCTCTTGAAGGCTCAATGGATGTAGTTAGATCACGTGCAGCATGTGGGGCGCATGACTGTCTGGAAGGTTTTTGAACCTTGGGGAAAACACGTGTTAGTACACTCTCTATGACCTTACAGAATGGGTAGGTGCAACTTGTTGATCGGAACAAGTAACAGGAAACAAATGTATCATTTTCGCTTGAACGTGCATAGTGGAAAACAACACCAAGGCCCCATCACCAGCGAGAGTAAGGCCTGCCATTGGCTCATGAGATTCTGGGGGAAGCTTGCAGGGAATTTAATGAAATGCCATGCCAAGGCCCTAGGAACAGCAAGAGTAGTTAACCCATTTGTTCACCGGGTGTGGGGAACGCTTGCAGGGGTTCAAGCGTAATGGAAATTATGGTTGCTGGGGAAGCATCGGTCATGAGGGTGCTGGGGAAGCATCAGTCATGAGGGTGCTGGGGAAACACTAGCCATGAGGGATGCTGGGGGCACATCAGTCATGAGGGTGCTGTGAGAACACTAGCAATGAGGAATGCTGGGGGCGCATCAGTCATGAGGGTGCGGGGTAACATTGGTTATGAGGGAGCTGGGGAAACATCATTTATGAGGTATGCCAGGGAGCATCAGTCATGAGGGGTGTTGGGAAAACATCAGTTATGAGGGATGATGGGGAGCATCAGTCATGAGGGGTGTTGGGGGTGATGTGGGTCACGAGGATGCTGGGGTAGGAATATCATAGCATGCATGGGGCACCATAGGGGTAAAGCAACATGAGCCCTACGCGCTAGCCACTACACAGAGGACGCAAGAGGGGGTTGTGACCGAGAGGGAGCAGGAGGGGGTCATGACATAGTGCTTTGTGTTTTTCAACTTCTGGACGCATTTGACTTTGGTTTTTTGTTTAGCAAGTGAGGAGTTTTATGACGCAACTCTCCAAAAAGTGTGCCTGCCAGCTTGATGTGTTTCAGTGAAATTTGGGTTTTCCAAAAGCTATTGTTGGAAAGTGCTAACTTTATAAAAGACAGAGGTGAATATTATGCTGTCTTTCTTACAGTTTAATTACATAGCACCCGCCTTCTTTTCCCTTGAAGTGTGCCCACAAGTGTTATATGTAAAACCCCTGCAGACCTGTGAAGCAGGATTCAACATTCAAGCAGGATTTGACACTGTAATGTCAAAAAGGATGCTCAAAGCTCCATTCTGTCAAGTTCAAAGGGGTCATCTCTGCCCATTCAGGTGAGTCTATTGTTTGCCCCCGGGAGGCATTTCACACCCATTCACACCTATTCAGATGCTAATTACTGGTTGTCAGAAGTCGAAGAACAAATGCAAATGCGCCTCCAGAGGCTTTAGGCAGGGAAAAGGTAACTATCTAAAAGTGCCTTTTACTTAATATTTATAAAAAAATCTGATTTCACCATTGAATTGGATTTTTAATATTTATTAAAAATAGCCATAAAATTATTTTACTACCTGTTTCCTAACTGAATTTAGCATTATTAAATATAATAATGTAACTCAGTGTTTTCCTATGGAACAGCCACCCTTGCTACAGCGAAAATAGCGTTTGAGGCTAAATGGGGTGACTTATAAATATTAAAAAGAATGGTTTTGACATGTCAAAAGGGGTTATTTTGACAGGTTGATTTGCAGTTTAAAACTGCAACAGTCAAGCTACAAATTGTAGACCTGCAGTCATGTTTTACTCTGTCACTGGAGTGGGTGGCACAATAGGTGCTGCTGCCCACTAGTGACATTTAACTTACAGGCCCTGGGTACACCTTTTACCATCTACTAGGGACTTATAGGTAAGTTAAATATGCCAATCAGGTATATAACTACTTTTATCATGTTGAAAGTGGGAACACAGACACTTCACCACTGATTAACGGGGGTAAAGTGCACAGAGTTCTATAGCCAGAAACAAATAGGTTTCCGCAAAAGGGTCAAATTGGAAAACTTATAAAACCGATCGAGCAGATAAACTTGAGACTGGTACGGGTCCAGAAATGTATCTGAAGAAGGGCAAAATAATTGAAGACATCACAAAAGTAATTTCCAGTACAGTCTTTAAAGAGCCACATATAGACCTGACAATCGCCAGAGCCCATAGAATGCCATTCAACCAGCCCACAGTTGAGGGCAAAACACTAACTATTGTGGTCTATTTTCAAGACAGTTCCTCTAAAATCCATTGATACAGGTTTTTTTTCAAAATCTTCCCAGGTTTCTCTTTTGAGAGTTTGAAAGCACGCTGGGAATTCAAACAAGCTTCTGAAAAATTTAAAGCGCTTGGTGCTCATACTCAAATTCTACATTCAACCAGATTAAAGGTTTTATGGTCAGGGCAATTTTTTATACTATGAGATGTATCCAAGGCAGAAACATTGCTGACCACAATATGAGAGTCTAGAATCAAATAAACTGAAATCATGGGGGCAATATTGAAACTGAGTTCTGAGTAGCCATAGAACACACCCAAAAGAAGAAGGAACACTGACAGCATGGTTGTGTTTAACAGGGACTATACACATTCCGACTGGGAAGGGGGGGGTTGCACAGGAAAGGATAACATATGGGTGGAGGGGGGTGAGGCGGGAGGGTCACAATAGTGCACAAAAGCAAAAAACAACAAGCATTGGCTGTGAGAGGGACGGGCGGAAGAAGAACCGAGGAGGCCGGATTACGGGCTCAATGGTGTTATTTTATTGGAGGTTACAACGCCAACAAAAGCAAATAACAGTCAATATGGAAGGGATGTAGGCCTTTCTCCCCGAGTGGTGTCCGGATCGTCTGTCAGGTGGTTCTTGGGTGTTCTTTCGGCGAGGAGGGGTGTCCCAGAAGGCTCGCAGGGGAGAGAAGCAACATGAAATAAAAGAGGCGATTAGTAACCCTGTCCTTGCACTGGTTTGGCAAGACAGAACCCTTCACCGTAATAGAGGAGCCCGTAGGGGTGCAGCCTAGGTAAAGAGGAGGGCGGTCTACAGTGAAATAATAAAGAAAAAAGGGGAGAGAGAAAGTACGGTGTCAGCAATGACGAAACAATCCTCCAATATGTGGATGCTATATAACCTCCTAAGACGTGTCTGACCTGTCACACTCGGTCAGCACAGAGGCAACATACAACCGTGGGGAGGCAATCTCGTTCCTCCAATAGGGCAGTGATATGACGTGAGGGAGCGGGGTGGGTGTAGGAGACAGTGGGGGCACACACGCACGCAGTGAAACACTCGGTGAACCCCTTCATTAACCTCCCAGTTAACCCTCCCTCTTACCCCCTCCCTGCACTCCCTCCCAAGTCACGTACCGCCTCAGCGCAGCTCTCCTGAGCTGCGGCGGCTCTCCAGCGTCCTCCGGGGGTGTCCACCACTCCTCCGTCCAGGAGTCGAGTCCTCCGTCTCCCTCTGGATCCTGAAGGTAGGGGCTCCCCGTGGTGTCCTTCCCGTCACTCGCAAAGCTCTGCTCCCGGTACGACTCCTGCAGCACAGCGTTTTCCTTCTCCTTCCTTTCCTCCTGGCACAACAGCGCGCCTTCCTGGTTCTCTGGCCCTGCCTTTAGAGGGTGTGGCCCCGCCCCTCCGTGTCCGGATTGGTCGGGAGCCCTCAGCTGTCCGTGACATCCCTGTAGGCGAGGAGAGGCAGGCGGTGTTAACTCCTGGCTTCCCGGTCCAGGTGTCGTGCTATGCGTGGTATTCCATTCGACCCCCTCACATCCCCCTTCCCTAACTTTCTTGCCCGCAAGAAAAAGGTCGAGGGGATGACGTGCCAAGTAATCTGCATTGCCCTGTTCCTTCCCTTTTCGATGTAAGGTAATAAACCGGAATGGTTGGAGAGCTAGAAACCACCTCATGATCCTGTCGTTGTGACCCTTGTGACGGGATAACCACTCTAAAGGGGCGTGATCCGTGTAAAGGGTAAACTCCCTTCCTTCTAGGTAGTAGTGGAGAGACTCAATCGCCCATTTGATAGCCAGGGCCTCTTTTTCTATTACCGAGTAGTTTTTTTCTCGGGGGAACAGCTTTCGGCTGATATATAGTATAGGCCGTTCTTGTCCGTGGGGGTCGGTTTGGGACAGAACAGCGCCTAGCCCTTGTTCTGATGCGTCCGTTTGGAGGATGAAGGGTTTTCTATAATCGGGGCTCAGGAGTACGGGTTTGGAGGTAAGGGCTTGTTTCAGAGTCTGAAATGCCTGCTGGAGATATGTAGAGGGGCATTGTAGCTCTTTTTCGGTGTTTTTATGTTTTTGTAGGAGATCGGTTAAAGGGGCTGCTGTTTGAGAGAATTCGGGAATAAAACGCCGATAATAGCCCAAGATACCCAGGAAGGCCCTTAGCTCTCTTTTGGTGCGGGGGAAAGGGATGTCCGCTATGGCTGCGATCTTCTCTTTCTGGGGTTTGATGAGCCCTTCCCCCAATAGATACCCAAGATATTTCACGGACCTAGAGGCCAATCGGCTTTTAGCGGGGTTGATAGTAAGGCCACCCTCTCCTAGGGTCCGAACGAACGTGGTTAGATGGTTCAGATGTTGCTCCCATGTACTGCTATGAATGACTATGTCATCGATATACGCTGCGGCATACCCGGCACAGGGCCTGAGCAGGGTGTTCATTAGCCTCTGGAACATGGCAGGAGCCCGGTGCAACCCAAAGGGCAGCACAGTGAACTGATACAACCCTCCAGGGGTCGGGAAGGCAGTTTTGTCTCTGTTTTTGTGAGGGGGACCTGCCAGTATCCTTTGCATAAGTCCAGCGTGCTGATGTATTTTGCCTTGCCCAACCTCTCAACCATCTCGTCCACCCGGGGTAGCGGGTATGTGTCAAACTGTGAGATTTTGTTAACCTCCCTGAAATCTATACAAAATCTAATGGAGCCATCGGGCTTTGGAACCAGCACGATGGGTGAGTTCCATTCACTTTTAGATGGCTCTATAACACCCATACGAAGCATTTGCTGTACTTCCTGTTCCACAGCCTGCCGACGGGACTCGGGAAGGCGATACGGACGTAGTTTTACCTGCTTCCCAGGCTTCGTGATGATTGCATGTTCAATCAGGTTGGTTCTCCCTGGGGAGGTGGAAAACACCGCCTGAAGAGGCCTCAAACAGGTATCCAGAGTGTTTCGCTGTTCTTCAGTCAACTCCGGATCCATGCTTTGGCGGTATAAGGCTGGGGAACTCGAGGTCAGGGCCACAGGGATGGGTACGTCCCCGTCCCACTGTTTCAGTAGGTTTATGTGGAAGATCTGCGTGTTATTTTTCTTTCCGGGGTCCATTTCAAGGCGATAGGTGACCGGTGTCACTATCTCAACAACCCGAAAGGGACCCTGCCACTGGCCCAATAATTTGTGTTCGGAGGTGGGCATCATGAGAAGGACGTGGTCTCCCACTTTCAGGGCACGTGCCTGGGTTGTTTTGTCGTATTGTCGCCTTTGACTCTCCTGTGCTTTTTCTAGATGGGTTCTACATATACTCCGTATCTCCTGAAGGTGAGTCTTCAGGGCCATGACATATTCAGGGAGGGGTTTGGTCCCTTCGGGTCTTTCTTCCCACTCTTCCCTGGCCATGTCGAGAAGGGTGCGGGGTTGCAGCCCATACAGTAACTCAAAGGGTGAGTATCCGGTGCTTCTCTGGGGTTTGCACCGAATAGCAAACAATGCAAGGGGTAACATATCCTCCCATCGGCGGGTCTCCAGATCTAACATTTTTTTCAGGGTGGTCTTAAGGGCAGCGTTGTACCGCTCTACCAGCCCGTCTGTTTGGGGGTGGTATACCGCCGTACGGATCTGTTTTATTTTCAGCTGGGAGCAAACTTGTTTCATGAGTTGGGAGATAAAGGGTGTGCCCTGATCGGTTATCACTTCCCTAAGGAACCCCACCCGGGAGAAGACGTTCACCATGGCCTTGGCTATCTGCTGGGCATTGGGATGACGAAGGGCCACTGCTTCGGGAAACCGGGTGGCGTAGTCCACTATCACTAACACATATCTGCACCCACTACGGGAGGGGAGTAAGGGACCGATAATATCCACCCCAACACGAGAGAATGGCTCATCAATGATAGGTAGGGGATGTAAGGGGACGTTAGGAGGCCGGTACCGGCTGTTCTTTTGGCAAATGGGGCACTTTTTACCATATTGACGAACCTGTTGGTATATGCCTGGCCAGAAAAATTTCCTTAAGATGTCTTTTTCTGTCTTTTCCTCCCCAAAGTGCCCCCCTAATTGACTATGTGCTAGGAACATCACTTTCTCACGATAAGGCTGGGGTACAAGCAACTGGAGTGGAAGGTTCTTTCCCCCTTTTCTATAGATCAGTCCTCCTTTGATAAGGAACTGGGGACCTACTTGGGTGGGATTCTCGGCGTCTGTAGCATGGTTCCAAGCTTCTCTTAACGTTGGGTCTTCCCTCTGGGCAGCGAAGAAACCCCTATCGTACTGCCAAAGGGGGTCTTCGTTGATTTGGGTTAAGGCAATCCTAGTCCAATTCCGTTTCTCCTTTTTCTTCTGGTTTCGGCTTTTCAGGGCTTTCCCTGACGGGTGGTCCAAGACAGGTTCCTGGGAAAAAGGAGCGGATTGGCACCAGTCGTCCCTATCTATATCTTGTTCCGGTACTACAGCGGACAGGTGGGGATAGTCGGAGCCTAGGACCAACGGTTCGGGCAAGCGAGGTACCAACCCTACTCGCAGGGACACGGGTTGATAGGAGGGCCCATGTTGTATCCGCACGTCGGTAGTGGGATATCGTTTATTGTCATCATGGACACATTGGATATCGACCTCTCCTGTGGTTCGGGTGACTCCTCCAGGTATAGCAGATGGTTGCATCACGCTTTGTAAGCAACCCGTGTCCATCAGAGCCCTTCTATTTTCCCCGTTCACCCTGACGGTTCTATGGTAGCGGGGTTTCTTTCCCATGGGGTTGCAATAGTATGACCGGGTGAGTCCAACCTCCATCGGTTCCTCCTTCTGAGGACACATCCGGGCAATGTGGCCATAGACACCACAGGCGAAGCACTGAGGTCCGGGATGGGGTGTGGGTGGTCGGGGAGAAGGGGCTGCAAGGTGTGGTATGACAGTCCCCGTCTCCGGGCGACGGGGTGGAGGGGGCCTGTTGGCTCACAATGGGGCTCTTCCCTACTGCGCTGTGACTCCTGGGCTCTGAGGAAGGCGCCCGCTATCTCAACGGCCCTCTCAAATGTTAATTGGGTATGCTGCCGAACCCACTTTTGTGCGGCGGGATACAAGGAGGAGAGGAACTGTTCCAAATAAATTTTTTCCAGTATGTCCTCTTTGGTTGATGTCAGGGGCTTCAACCACCGGTTTGTCAGGTCCCGGATACGGTAGGAGAGAGCGCGTGGTGTTTCTTGGGGACCCTCCTTGATCTGGCGTAAGCGGATTCTATAGGTCTCTTCGTCCAATCCTAACCTCTCCAGTATGTCTCTTTTTACATCCAGATACGGAGTAAGGCCCAAGGGGTTTGCCTCCTGATAGGCGGCCTGCATGTCACCCGTTAAAAGGGGTCCTAAGTACTGTCCCCATTTGTCCTCTGTCCACCCTGCGGTCCAGGCCATACGCTCAAAGTTAGCAAAGAAAAAGTCGGGGTCCTCCCCACTGACGTATTTTTGTAGGACCATCGATGGTAATGGGGAAACACCTCTCTGTTGCCCCAGGGTGTCAGCCAACCGACCGAACGTGGTTTCCTGGGCTTGATTCTGCTCTGTCAGGGTCTTATGCAATTTCTCCCGGTCCTCTTCAGCAATGGCCAGGAACTTCTCCATGGCCCGGCCCAGTTTTTCCTGCCCCTCCACCATTTTCTGCATCGCGGCCTCCATCTTCCCGGATCCCACTTCTGACACCAGGTGTGAGAGGGACGGGCGGAAGAAAAACCGAGGAGGCCGGATTACGGGCTCAATGGTGTTATTTTATTGGAGGTTACAACGCCAACAAAAGCAAATAACAGTCAATATGGAAGGGATGTAGGCCTCTTCTCCCCGAGTGGTATCCGGATCATCTGTCAGGTGGTTCTTGGGTGTTCTTTCGGCGAGGAGGTGGTGTCCCAGAAGGCTCGCAGGGGAGAGAAGCAACATGAAATAAAAGAGGCGATTAGTAACCCTGTCCTTGCACTGGTTTGGCAAGACAGAACCCTTCACCGTAATAGAGGAGCCCGTAGGGGTGCAGCCTAGGTAAAGAGGAGGGCGGTCTACAGTGAAATAATAAAGAAAAAAGGGGGGAGAGAAAGTACGGTGTCAGCGATGATGAAACAATCCTCCAATATGTGGATGCTATATAACCTCCTAAGACGTGTCTGACCTGTCACACTCGGTCAGCACAGAGGCAACATACAACCGTGGGGAGGCAATCTCGTTCCTCCAATAGGGCAGTGATATGACGTGAGGGAGCGGGGTGGGTGTAGGAGACAGTGGGGGCACACACGCACGCAGTGAAACACTCGGTGAACCCTTTCATTAACCTCCCAGTTAACCCTCCCTCTTACTCCCTCCCTGCACTCCCTCCCAAGTCACGTACCGCCCTCAGCCGCAGCTCTCCTGAGCTGCGGCGGCTCTCCAGCGTCCTCCGGGGGTGTCCACCACTCCTCCGTCCAGGAGTCGAGTCCTCCGTCTCCCTCTGGATCCTGAAGGTAGGGGCTCCCCGTGGTGTCCTTCCCGTCACTCGCAAAGCTCTGCTCCCGGTACGACTCCTGCAGCACAGCGTTTTCCTTCTCCTTCCTTTCCTCCTGGCACAACAGCGCGCCTTCCTGGTTCTCTGGCCCTGCCTTTAGAGGGTGTGGCCCCGCCCCTCCGTGTCCGGATTGGTCGGGAGCCCTCAGCTGTCCGTGACATCCCTGTAGGCGAGGAGAGGCAGGCGGTGTTAACTCCTGGCTTCCCGGTCCAGGTGTCGTGCTATGCGTGGTATTCCATTCGACCCCCTCACATTGGCATAGCCAATAGGTCTCGCCTTTGGGACCTTATAAGTGTTTAGCCATGCAACAGTTAATGTTGTTGCAGTAAGGATATTGTGCTGCATAACTAAATACTTATAAGGTCCCAAAGGCGAGACCTATTGGCTATGCCAAGACTGTGACATTAAACTGAGTTTACAGCACTAGGGATGAGTGGTGGCTACTGCCCGCCTCGGGTGATAACACTCTCTCTTCATCGCCGCGGGGCTCCGTGTGGCTTAATCACTGACTTGGGAAGTGGGGTGGGGGAGGGGGGCAGAGTAAAACAAAAACATGAGAATGGGTGCAGCTATCAGCAGGGTTCTCACACCTGGTTCCGCTGGTGGGAAACGATTCGAAGCTGCTATCTGAGTGTCGCACCTGCCGAAGGTGAATGATGGCAAAGGATGTTGACCCGTGCTTCCTTGCGTCTGGCCAGGGTTAGGTCTACTGACCCGAGCGCCTCGCTGGTGAAATGTTATATTGTGAGCTAAAAAGCCTCCCCCGCCGTATACCAAGTGCTGTTTTCTGCGCTGACACTCAGAGCATCTGTCCACTGATTGATTGAGAGACAGTTTGAGAGGCCAAACTGTAAGGGCGGTGTGAGAAGCCGGGACTCATGGGCGGTGTGAGAAGCCGGGACTCATGGGCGGTGTGAGAAGCCGGGACTCATGGCCGGTGTGAGATGGCTGGACTTATAGGCGGTGTGAGAGGTTGCAGTGTAGTCTTAAAGATTTTCAGGGGCACTGGGCAAGACATATTTTAGGGACCCCTTTACGTAATAAATTTGAATTTTATTGCTCATTGCCTGCTAATTCAAGAACGCATGATGCCAAGTATGCTAAATTATATGTTAAACTTAAAAAGGGTCACGCAAAAAAAACAGCTGAAATATGCTTTGCCTGGGACCCCAAAAATATTAAGATGACACTGGGCAGTTAAAGAGTCTCAGAATGAGGGAGGCAAAAAAGTAGAGAGGTTCAAATAGAGAAATAAAATAGAAGTAAAATATAGTGAAAATGTACTTTCCGGGGGGGGGGGGGCGGTGGGAAGGTGGGGGCCCTGGGCAATTGCTCACTTTGCCCATGCCTTGAAACCTCTGAGAGGTTCGAACTCATAGTAAGCGTGAGAGGTTGTGATTCATGGGCGGTGTGAGAGGTTAGGTCTCGAGCAGCGTGAGAGGTTTGGACTCGTGGGCATTTGAGAGGTTGGGACTCGTAAGCAGTGTGAGAAGTAGGGTCTTGGACAGTATGGACATTTGAGAGGCTAGGTTTCGTGGGCAGAGTTAGAGGTTGGGGCTCGTGGGTATTTGAGAGTTTGGGACTTATAGGCAGTATGAGGGGTTGGGGCTAATGGGCATTTGAGAGGTTGGGACTCGTGGTCATTTGAGACTGGGACTCGGGCAGTGTGAGGGGCGGGATCTTGATGACTGTGAGAAGCGAGGACACGTGAGCACTGTGAAGCCGGTACTCTTGGGCAGCGGACTCTTGTACTTGTCAGCCTCATGAGGCACTTCGGCTCGCGCCGCGGGGCAATGTGAAACCTCGTTCTTGTTGGCAGCATGAGAAGCGGAGGCTTGTAGACATTTGGAGAAGCAAGGCCAGGCGTGAGTTGCCCTCTTGGACTGTGGTATACTCTGGCCCGTCATGGCTGTGTAAGAGGCTGACACGTTTGGTCAGTGCAAGAAGTCGGCATTTGTGAGTTGTGTACGATTGGTGAGCAGGGTGAGAGCTGGCAGGTCCGTGCAAACATGGCTCACCCTGGTCCTGTCTGGATCCCGCACTGGGGTGCAGTGGGCTTGAGACTGGCGGCGGGTGGGGTGCAGTGTGAGCCAGTGCCCAGAACTGGCACTGGTGTGAAGTCACAGCGGAGACAAACTCGGGCGAAGGCGATAAGAGAGGTCTCGAGGCAAGTGATGGGAGAGCCAGGAAGACAAAC
Source organism: Calotriton arnoldi (assembly GCA_963921515.1). Lineage (NCBI taxonomy): Eukaryota > Metazoa > Chordata > Amphibia > Caudata > Salamandridae > Calotriton > Calotriton arnoldi. The sequence goes on along the minus strand of CAWUFW010006682.1, from coordinate 1,088,273 downwards.
AAGGCAGCAGACTAAAACAAAACAAGCAACACGCGCGTCCGCGAGACGCGCTCTGTGGTGGGGGATGGGGAGGAGCGGGAGAGCAAGTGAGAGGAAAGCCAGATGGCGCCTGAGCGATGCGAGGAATGCGCGTTACTGTGCGCGTAACCGCACGCTCTAGGTCAGCAAAAGCTTGTGGTGGGATTTCTAAAGCCCACTCACTAAATGTCTCGCCAGACCAGCGCATGCGCTGGCTCAGGCGAGACCTAAAAAAAAAGCTAAACAGGCAGAAATGGAGAGACAATGGACAGTACACTTGAAGCCTTAAGCCTAGAAATAGTGATATAAAAATATATGTAGGATATTGTCTTGGAAGGATCTTGTCATGGAATAGATGCCAGCAAAAGCGGCTGGGTGCAAGATGCGGTGAATTGTCCACAGTAGGAAAGGGGTCTGCACAAGAGCAAACGTTAGACATCAACTGCCTGGAACTTCTGACGGGTTCGTTTTTGGTTCAGTTTCGTACCAAGGAAAAGGTACAATGCTGTGTCCTGCTGAAGATGGACAATGTCTCAGCAGTACAGTATATCAATCACTTGGGTGGACCAAGATCGAAAGCCCTACTAGAACTGGCCAAGCATTTCTGCTATTTCTGCCTGGACAAAAAGATTTAAATGAAGGAGGGACAGCTTCCCGGCAATTCCAACAGAGTGGCGAATTGGCCCTCATAACATCTACTAGATATGAGTTTGTGGAAACTACACCCAGATGTGTCAAGGCGATAGAGAACAGAAAGGGTTCATTCACGGCTGACCTGTTTGCATCGCGCTCGGACCATCAGGTGGCCAGATTTTTCATCTGGTGGCCAGATCCACAAGCAACAGATGCTTTTCTCCAGGATTGGAGTCAAGAAAAAGGGTACGCGTTTCCCCCATTCGCGATAATAACAAGAGTGGGAGCACAAGTGAGGAGGCAGAAGGCAGATCTGGTAGTCATCATGTCAATGGGGAGCTTGCAGGTTTGGTTTCTTGGGATTCACCAGTCCCTCTTCCATGTTGGGAGATTGCATGCGTGTAGTACTGTTTAGGTACTAATTGTTATATTGTAATACCTTTGAAGATTTATAAAGCAATAAAAATTGTTTTAACAAAATAAAATGGAGGAAACGTTCTGTAGATAACAAAATCACACAATAAAAGTGCGACACAAATCACTGGTATTTTTTTTTTTTTAAAGGAAAGAACAGTTCTCCAAGCAATTTTAAATTTCAATAATCAATATGGAAACCAGACTTAGATTATGTTACCGACTGGAGAAGAGACTACTTATAGACAAAAAGGTTAAAAGTTGAAAGGATCAAGGGGTTATCAGAGTAGCCAAACTAGCTATAGTTAAGGAATGGGGAAGCAGGTCTAGTATAACTCTGTTACATCTCAAGAAAGAAGACAGGAACTGCTGGTGTTAATGGGCTTGAGAGGCATTGCCCTACCACCCTGAGGGGAAGAACTGAAAAGGAAAATGATTTGCTGCTCGGTGATTAAAGTGTGCCAAATCTGTATTATTTTTATTGGGGGAACTGGGATGAACTTTGCAGATGTCCTGCGGCTCACGTGCCCGCATGGTGAGGTCTTCTTTGACCTGCAGGTACAAGCTACAGCAGTGACATCATACTAGAGCGTGTGGCCCCGGGAGGAGTGGATAAAACTCCATTCATTTCAATGGAAATTGTGTGGGAGCTATTCTGTCATAGAGATGAAAACTCCTCTCCCAGCGAGCGGGAGCAGTTTGACAGCTCCCACTTGCTTGGAGTGGAATTAGTGTTCGCTCTTGCACGGCAGGAGCTGTCACAGCTCCCGCCAAGCGAATGCAAACTGCTATCTCTCGAGGGTGGGCACCTTGAGAGATAGCAGGAGCCAGCCCTGGGGGGTGGCCATCTCCAGGACCATTAGTGGCTTCAGGAGGAAGGCCGTGGGACCCCCCGCCCCTTTCATTTTCAAGGGCCTGGTGGTGGTCCCTGGTGCCGTACATGGCCCGGGAGGGGGGTTGCGTGGCCACCCCTATCATATCAATGCCCCTGGAAGTTGATGGTCTCAGGGGTCCTTTCGGGCGATGGAGGGGAATCCATGCAGCCCCCCTCCTTTTAAAAAAATAAAAATAAAGTCCCGTAGAGGTGGTGGTCCCCGGGGCTCTTAGAGCCTCAGGAGGAGGGCCGCACGGCCCACGTCAGGTTATTTTTTTAATCGTTATGCGCTGGGGAGGTGACCCTCCCTGGGGCCAAAATTGGCCATGGGGAGGGGACCTCGTGCATCCCCCTCCCCTTTTCTAATATACAATGTAGCCCCCAAGACCTGACCCACCCAGGGGCAAATCTTCAAACAAGCGCGGGAGACCACGCAGTTTTTTTTTCTTTCTTTGAATTCATGAATATTGGCGATTTCGCGGCAAATATTTTTTAAAAAAATGCTTTTTTGCCCTGGCTGGGTCAGCACCAGAGCTAAGGAGTCATTGTACTCCTACCCTGCCCCCTTTTCTTTCTTTTTTTCATTTTTTAAGGGGAGACTTGACTAAAGCCGAGTTCAAAAGTGGCTGCCAACACTTCGGTAGCCAATCAGTTCTCTGCACGAGATCTTCATTATTTACGAAGGCTTCGCGACCCTAGATATACAAATTTAGATTTCCTTTAATATCTCGAAAACTACTGAACAGATTTAAACTAAATAACTAAAAGTGGACCAAGAGCTACCTTTCTGCCAAATTTGGTGTATTTCTGTTCAGCGGTTCAGGCTGTAGTCGTGTCCAAAATCCCTATGGGAATTAACATGGGAAACACATTTTTTGATACCTCCCCCCCCCTTTTCTTGGCCTCCGCCTGACGGAGCTCCATGAAACTTTCCATGTACAACAAGACCCTAAAGGACACTTTTTATGGAAAATATCATGAAGGTTCGTCAAACCGCGCCAAAGATATAGGCAAGTCAAAAAACGCTTTTCCTATAGAAACTAGGTCCTAACTATAGCTACCTACTGGTGACCGCCAGTAGGTAGTATGTATATATATATATGAGCAAACAAATCGATTCCTTTAGCCAAGCAGCGCGCTCCACCATCCGGTGCATACATCAAGATTGGGTGGAATCAAATCCCCTGTAATTTTTTCAAACAAGAAGATGTCGCACTCCAGTACTTTATAATTCAGAGGGTTTTATTCACCACTGCCACCAACGCGTTTCACCATCAAGGCTTGTTCACGGTTAGGGAAGTCCTTCCATTATTTTTAATTTATACTACTCCTCCCTTGTGCCCACAATGAGGCATTATGGGATATGTAGTTTTACATTATCAATATGATGTATTACAATTATATTTACAATATTTACAATGTTTCTTTGTTCAATTGATTACATTTGCATCAATTACATTGTGTACGTGTTTTGTTGGGGATAATTTACTGGAACATACTTCTATTATTTTATATCTTATCTTAGTGACATTTTAATACACATACACCTATTTATATAGTATTGTATTCTGTTTGAATTCAAAAGGATCTAGATAGTCAGTCCTTTTAATTAGGTGTCTTCATGACGTTCCTGTGTTTGTATGTTCCAAAAAGCTATGTAGCTTGCACAGTCCAATTATGCCTAAGTGGCTTTGATGACCCCAACAATATCCTACCCCATAGTGTTCGATCTCAATATGTTCAAGATTAAGTTCTTATAGATGGACAAAAAGATCTTCTTCTGCATTCAGACCTATTGGATGTTTACTTCTGAATCTTATAATTAGTTTGGATTCAAGTTGTCATAGTTTTTGCGTTCTGTTTCCTCCTCTCTCATGGTTTGGAATGTGAGCAATTCCACTGTATCTGATGTTTTCCCACGTATAGTTTTCATGTGTTTCAAAATGTTTTGTGATGGCGTAGTTGGTATCTCCATTTTTAATTGCTCGTATGTGCTCCAAGATCCTTTTCTTTAACGGACATATCGTACTTCCGATATACCTTTTACCGCAGTCATATGTGATCATGTAAACTACGTATGTGGTCTCACATGTTATTCTGTGTTTGATTGTAAACACCCGTTTCTTGAAGTCAATCAGGACATCAGCACATGAAAACTAGTGTTTCTGAACAAAATTGAGCATTGAATCTTATTAAATAAACAACGGAATATAAATAGAAACAGGGAATGTGACAAAAATATTGGAATGATTACAAAGAAAATATACATTGGAATATAGACAGAAATAAGTGAAAGCAGAAAAGTGAACTTACGTAGCAAATAAATATCAACCAGTTGCAAAAATAACATAACTAAATATACAAAAATCATTGACAGTAAGACATTAGAAAATGGAGCAGAGGGCAGCAAAAAGATTGCAAAAAGCTGAAACTTTATTTACAAAGGACAGTAGAATTACCAGACCTGGTCAAACAGAAAAAGGACTATCAAAAGAACCTGAAGCAAATGCGAAAAATCTGTTTTCCCAATTAGAACGCCATCTGAGGAAAGAAATCTCCAAGAGCTGAGAAATTATCACAATGGAAAAATATTTAGAACTAGACAGAGTACCACGGGCATTAAGAATCTTCACTTTACCTAATCACAACGAAGCAAGACCAGAAATGCTGGAGGAGTGGGGGTTAAACAACATGGATTGTTCAAGAAATATGATGAGAATTATAATTAAATACTCCAAACAAGATATAGAAGAACTACATAAAACAATTGCCGGCATTGAAACACAAATAAAATCTTTAAAAAAGAATGAAGAGATAATGAAACTCAGAACAGACATGAAATTGAGACTTGACAAACACAAAACAGAAATAGAAGAAAGGAAACATCGTAAATTTCGTAGAGATGAACGAGACTATAAAATTGGTACAATATTCACATTTGCAAAAAGGTTTGATGTCCTGAAAAAACAAATGAGACATAAGACAGGAATCGTAGTGGAATCAGACAACACAATTAGTGAATCAGACACAGATGTGAGTGAGGGTGAATCAAGTACCAATAGAATACCTAAAACGTCTTTTTTAGAGGAAATGAAATTATTATACATCGATCAACGACCAGGGGCGAGTCGTGGCAGAGGAAGAATGAGAGGACGTGGAAGAGGGTACTCAAATGCCCGATCTACAAGCCGCGCAAGAACCGCAGAGGCAGAAGAGGAGGGAGACGGAAGAAGGGAGAATTATCCCCTCCGAAACCGACAGAAGAAAGACAAGAAGACAACAACTTAATCATAAATCTGTCAAAATTTGAACTAACCAAGGATCAAAAAACCCTTCTTAATAAAGGCCTCACCTTTTGCCCAGAGTAACATCATGATTATACTGAGGTCAAAATTGATCTTTATAAATTCATCAGAAAATTGAAACTACCAAAAATCTTTTCCAAAAACAAAATTCAAATGAATCCATCCGCCCAAAGTAGGCCGGAAACAGAATTAACTATTGATCAAGTCTCAGACGTGGTCACGTCATACGAATTAATGATGAATTTGGAAGAAAATCAAAGCACAACTAGCGAAATACTGGATTTATTGGAAATTGACACCTGTGGGCACCAAACCACAAAACTAAGAAATAAATCAAAATACTGTCCCAATTTACCACCTGGGAACCGAATAGACACATACCATGACCTTGTAATAGCAGATTTGGAGAAACTCAAAAATCAAAATCAAACACAGAGAGAGAACCTAACCAAAGGAGAACGTGAAGCCCTTAAGGAACTGATGGAATGTGATACAATTGAAATCAAACCAGCGGATAAAGGGGGCAATATTGTAATAATGGAGAAATCACAATATATCAGAGAAGCCAGAAGACAACTCAATGATCCTAACAATTATACCAAGTTAGCGAAAAAACCCATAAATGATTTAATCATGGATCTTGGACATAATATCAAAAAGTGGAGAGATCAAAGTATTATTAATGACAAGGAAGCTGAATTTTTAATTGAGGAGAATCCAATAATTCCCACAATATACTTCCTGCCTAAGGTACATAAAACATTAATCAATCCACCATGCAGACCAATCATATCCAGTTGTGGCTCATTGTATCAAAATCTATCCATATACATAGACAACATACTAGCACCTTTGGTATCTTCACTCAATTCATATATAAAAGACACTGGAGACTTTTTGAAACATCTGGCAAATATTAATTGGCACCAGGGACTACAACTAATAACCATCGACGTGGTCTCACTTTATACATCGATCAATCATGACGTGGGACTCACTGCCCTGAGATATTTTCTTACACAGCGAAACATTCAATACCTGAAACAATCGGAGGCTATTTTGGAAATGACAGACTTTGTCTACGCAACAACATTTTCCTATTTGATAAACAGATGTATATCCAGACCCGCGGAACTGCCATGGGAGTTTCCTTCTCCCCGAGCTACGCAAATCTCACCATGGGGTGGTGGGAGAAGATGGTAGCTTGGGGGGAAGGTAACGAGAAATACATGGATAAAATTCATCTTTGGCTACGATTCATCGATGATTTGTTTATAATCTGGGATGGCACAAAACAAGAGTTTGAAGAATATTTTTCCGCCTTAAATGAAAATGCAATAGGATTATCATTCACCTACAACATGAGTGACAAAGCTGTACAATTTCTTGACCTTACTGTATATGTTGAAAAGGGTCAGCTTAAAACCACAACATATATTAAACCAACAGCGACTAATAGTGTTCTGCACCGGACAAGTTTTCATCCACGTGCTCTCAAAAAAAGCATACCCTATGGCGAACTGTTAAGGATGCGGAGAAACTGTACAGATGATGAGATTTTTAAAGAAAAGTCAAAAGAAACTGTACACAAATTTAAATCAAGAGAATACAGGGAAGAGGATATTGAGGAAGGTAGAAAAAGAACTGAAACACTAACACAAGAAGAGACATTGAAAGGAGATCAAAAGAATAAATCCAAAGTGGAAGAAGAAAATCAAAAAATACGATTCATTATGACGTATAATAAAGAACACATTCTGATCAGAAGGATCATGAATAAATACTGGAACATTCTGAAAAAAGATCCAGATATAGGGAACATCTTAAGTGAAACCATTGATGTATCTTTCAGAAAATCGCCATCATTAAAAGACAAACTGACTCATAGCCATTTTATGAGGACTAAAAACGAAACATGGCTAAGTAACAGACAAAAAGGATTTACAAAATGTGATAAGTGTAAGGCTTGTAAAATTGGGAATAACATCAAAAGCCTGATTGACTTCAAGAAACGGGTGTTTACAATCAAACACAGAATAACATGTGAGACCACATATCTAGTTTACATGATCACATGTGACTGTGGTAAAAGGTATATCGGAAGTACGATATGTCCGTTAAAGAAAAGGATCTTGGAGCACATACGAGCAATTAAAAATGGAGACACCAACTACGCCATCACAAAACATTTTGAAAGGGGCGTGGCCACGACGCGCTGCAGGATGGCCGCCTGTTGAAGGGGCTCTGCAGGTTGGGCTCGAACATTAGGCGAATACCATAGCCCAGGTCGGTGAAAACCGGAGAAAATGATCGATATTGAAAGTCCAACACCCCCAGACACGATGTGGTGAATCTCATACGTCTGGGGGGCCTGGAATCCGCTCAACTGCCGTGAGACCGCTGGAGAGACTGTCTGCGGGAAAATGGCCGCTGGCATCTCCGCCGCCACTGCGTAGCGCCCCGGTCCGGGGTCCGGGACTAGGCACGGCTGCCTGAGCTATCTGTGGGACTCGGCGGGGACCCGACTGCTGGCTGCCTGTCTATCGACACCCGGAGGTGCCGTGCCGAGATCCCGGAGGGCGGACTGCAGAGAGGGGCACCGACCGGAGGAATTGCGGCTGGCGACGCTACTCGAGACCGTGGCTGGACTCGCCCTGGAGGCCCGTGGGCCCGCCGGAGAAGCGGCTGTACATCGAGGGCGACCCGGCGTACCTGCAGGCAGATGAGGTGAGTGTAGTGCTTGTGGCCGCCGGGGGTGACCCTTCAGGGCACTGAGGCGCCCGCTTCGCTTCCCGCGGTGACGTGCTACCGCTGGGAGGGGTGAGTTCGGCTCTGAGGGCCGGGGGGGTCCTCCACTGGGGCTGGGGCGCTCACCTACCTCAAAAAGACGGCTGACGGGCTGTGGAGCCGGCGACTGGGAGCTGGGGGGGTCACGGCGAGCCGTCTGCGGGGCCCGCTCATCGGCGTAACTTGCTGGTGTGTGGCTTGTCGCGACGCGGCCTTCCTTGTCCTGGCGCGTGGCTGCAGGGCCTCTCCCTGATTTTGTGCGGAGGCCTGCACCTGATCCGACCGACGACCTCTACTGGGGGCCCTCAATTCCTGTGGTTGCTGGTGCTGCGGTCCATCGTTAATCCCACGGCAAACACCTTGGAGAGGTGATTGGCCCCCCTGGGCTATATGGTGCGGAGTGCCTGATCCCTTGTCGCTCACCTTCAGGGATCCCAAGAGCCCACATGCGGTGCTGTTCTAAGGTGGCCTGGCTGGATCTTGGCTGCCGGTGAAGTGTGTGCTGTGCCTGGTACCCGTTCGTTACTCCCTGGGATCTGAGATGCCATCTTGAATTTTCCTGTAGACCTTTGGGCGCTGCGGGCCTGCCCTTGTGAGACCGGGCCGGATACTGCGCCTAGGCCAGGCAGTCCCTGGGACTTGGGCGTATGCCCACGGGGAGGCCTGCTTTGGCCGGCGGTGGTGAGGGACCTGCTTCCGGACTACCCCTGTCGAGCTACTACTGGAACCGCGAAGAGGAGACTACAAAGCGCAGACTACTCCACCCGAAGATCCTACTTGGCTGTGGTCCACTTGCTTGCCTGGGGTGATGCCCGTACTCAGGGCCTCCCTTGGGTGAAGTTGAGCCCTGGATTTCTGAGGCGGGCCTGGGCGTATTGAAGAGGCGTAGGTCGGTGGCCCTACCTGGCTGAGAGTGTTACACTGGGCGCTGCTCGGAGGACGGGGCGGTGCTGCCTGTCTCTCGCAACGACACGAAGTGCAACTGATCCTGACACAGAGCTACATCTGCAGTGCCGGGCCGTGGGAGACTGTTTTCGAGACACTATGGGCAAGGCCGACCCTAAGCAACCGAAAATTCCCTTTGAAAAATGGCAGTCACGCACTATGGACGCCCCGACGGATCAAGGGGGAGCATCGATGCTGCAAGATGATCCAGATATACCTGGGGAAGACCTACGCTCCATTCTAAAGGACATGCGGTCAAGCTTGCAGACCATAGACGGGAAAATAGATTCCTTGACAGCTAGCCTAGATACCGTAAAGAAGAGGGTAGACACACACGAAACGCGCTTAGACCTAGTGGAAAACAGACTCTCGGATACCCAAGATTCGCACTCTGAGGTCAAGACACAGCTGTTAAACATGGAGAAAGTGCTAGAAGTGATCAGGGCAAAGAATGAGGACTTGGAGGCCCGTTCTCGAAGGAACAACGTTCGAATTCTTGGCCTTCCAGAGACAACAGCCATATCGAAGATGGAACCCTATATAACTACTCTGCTCCAAGAACTGTTTGGGCCTGTCCTGTCTCCACTGATGATGGTGGAGCGTGCTCACCGTTCACTAGGTCCTAGGCCGGCACCGGGCCTCCCGCCACGGCCTATTATCGCGCGTCTACTGAATTATGCGGACAGAGATGCAATCCTGAGGGAGGCCGGGTGAAAAGCCCTGTAACTCACCAAGGCAACACTCTATCCTTTTTCCCTGACTACACTCCAGCGGTGCAAGCTGCACGTCGGGAATTCCTTCCAACAAAATGGATGCTACAGTCATCCTCCATCCCGTATGCAATGTTGTACCCGGCAAAGCTAAAAATCACCTATGACGGCCAGGCGCACTTCTTTACGGACGCCAAATCCGCTCTCAAATACACAAAGCATATCTGTCCACGGAAATCGCAACAGGGCTCACCAAAGGAGGGGCAGAACTCACACACGTCGCTTGATGATAATGACTAACTTCTCGGCACTTCCGCACCAATTGATGATTCCATTTACAGCTTCTAATGCATTGACATGTCGCATTTGAACGCCAGGAGGAGGGGGCGAGAGAATACTCCACTGTTAATATGGCTGTATAGTTTGAGATATGTTCGTTATCCGGGATTAGCTGACTGTGGAGGCTGTTCACATTGCTACCCCTAGCCTGACCACCCCGCCACCAGGCATGTGTTAGCCGTTGTACCCCGCCCTCACAGGGAGATCTCCCATGAGTTTGTACCTCACACGTTTGTTTCAGGGTGGGTTTCACAGGGGGGTGGGTGAAAGTTCTCGACCTATTTGGGAGGTTGTAGTGGGAGGGGGGAGGGGAGTTCACAAGAAGAGAGAAATACACCTTTGCTTTTTGATTTCCATGCGGGGCAAGAGGGCAATGAAAGATCGGCTTCTCAGATGCATTGGTCTAGGAGGGCTATATATGGAGGGTAGGGCTTATCCCGGGGCAACTTCTCCACTCGCCGATGTGCAACATTGCTCATGGCTGTAGTAAACTTTCTGACATGGAACATCCGAGGGCTCAATGACTTCAAAAAAGCCAGACTGGTACACACGTATTTACGCAGACATCACGTCGATGTCTGCTTTCTGCAAGAGACGCACCTGAGATGTGACACCGACTCCAAGCTTAAACACAGCTATTGGGGGGAGGTTCACTCAGCCACCTTTTCCAATTATGCCAGAGGGGTCACTATACTGATCAGACGAGGACTGGGCTGGAACACGTTAGAGACACTGGCAGATAGAGATGGGCGTTACGTCTTAGTGACTGGATGTCTTTGTTCCACGCGTGTGACATTGGTGGCCATTTATGGCCCAAACACAGATGACCCGCAGTTTCTATTGGATGTATGGGCTAAGATAGTGCAAATGGGCTGCAACACTGTTATCTGGGGCGGTGATTTTAATGTTGTGTTGGATAATACCCTAGATAGAGAGGGAGCGGCGCGAAACCCACACCCCAAGACTACACAGTTATTAAACACTATACTGAAGGAACATGGGCTGCGGGATGCCTGGCGGGAATTCAACCCACATCTACGGGAGGGAACTTGCATCACTGCCCATCAGCAGGCCTGGTCTCGTCTAGACTACTGGCTGCTCTCTGCGGATGTACTGACATGGACGGTGGAGACGCGCCACCTTCCGCGTACACTCTCGGACCATGCCCCGGTGCAGCTGAGCTGGCGCACCCCAAACACACTCCCGAGGGCCTTTAGCTGGCGGCTTCCCCCACATGCTCTATTAGATACTGCATTTCAGGAGGAAATAGCGATTGAAATAGATAATTATTTCACTACCAATGAGGGGTCCGTAGAATCTGCAGCAACGCTCTGGGAGGCCTTCAAGGTAGTTATACGGGGTGCATGCATTTCAAAGGGCTCGGGGGTTTTGAAATCTATACGCGCAACCTTAACGACACTAGAGAGCACCATAAAGGGTCTTGAAACCACATTCTATGTCACGAATGACGTAACAGTCCTAGCCTCAATAAAACAAGCAATCTCAGAATTTGAGGAGGAGGCGGAGAGGGAGGCCAGATTCCTGGGTAGAGCGACTAAAGCCAGAAGCTACGGAGAGGGAGACAGACCAGGCAGAACCCTTGCGCATCTGCTAAAGCAAACCCCAGCCCCTACATTTATTTCTGAGCTGACAGATACGGACACCCCGCCTGTCCGAGGCCAAGTGGACACACATGCGCACCTGACCGCTTACTATTCCGCCCTCTATACCACAACACACACATATATACTCCTGCAGGCCTTACGGAATATCTGGACTCTATACAGCTCATATGGCTCAGTACTGAGCATAGGGAATATTTAGATCTCCCATTTACGCTAGAGGACATTACACAGGTGATCAGGGGTCTGCCATCGGGTAAGGCGCCTGGCTTAGACGGATTGACTACGCTCTTCTACAAGACGTACGTTGAGGCGCTTGCCCCCCGCCTTCTTGATGTTTATCAGGAATCCCTGGAATCGGGGATTCTTCCACCAACATTGAGAGAGGCGGTTATTATCAATCTTTTAAAGCCAGACAAGCCAGCGACGAGCTGCGATTCATACAGGCCACTATCTCTGATAAACGTGGATACTAAAATCCTAGCTAAACTCGTTGCAAATAGACTCCAACCACTGATGCCCCTCATCACCAGACCGGATCAATCCGGATTTATTCCGGGACGTACAACAGCCCATAATCTCCGCACCTTCTTCTCGGTTGTACATCAAATAGAGCCCAAGCTTCCAGCCGCTGCAGTTTTCTTGGATGCTACTAAAGCATTTGACTCGCTTGAATGGTCTTACCTTTTCACTATCCTCTCTAGACTGGGCCTGAGTCCTAAATTTATTAAACTTATTCAACTGCTTTATACACGGCCTACGGCCCGCCTGCTGGCGAATGGACTCCTCTCGGACGCTTTTGAGATTTCCCGCGGCACCCGCCAAGGGTGTCCGCTTTCCCCCTTGCTCTTTGCTATTGCAATGGAGCCATTAGCTGCGCGAAGACGCCAATATCACTCGTCGAGGGGCATGGTTTTCACGGACCGCAATCTCATTACCTCTATGTATGCGGATGATATTACCCTATATGTCAGGTACCCAGATGACAACCTAAATCCGTTGCTGAGGGAGATACTTCGGTTTGGTGGCCTTTCTGGAATCACTATAAACTGGAGGAAATCTTCAATATTGCCTCTGACGACCGCTCCCCTAAATAAATCCTTGGACTTCCCGCTAAAGTGGGAGGAGGAAACTGTAAAATACCTGGGAATATGGCTTAGTAGGGACCTCCAGCGTATCTGGAGTCTTAACTTTGGGAGGTTGTTTGACTGGTTCACGGATAGAACAAGATTCTGGACCGCACTTCCCCTGTCGCTGGCAGGCCGCATAGCAATACTGAAGATGATAGTCCTCCCTAAATTTTGGTATCTGTTTGTGAATATTCCGATACCTCTGACACAGGCGTTTTTTAAACAGCTTCGTTCGGCCGCGATCTCTATGATTTGGGCGGGAGGTCAGCCCAGAGTCAGCTGGGACATTCTCACGCGTCCGTTGTCCAGGGGTGGCCTGGGAGCCCCAGACTTTGAACTGTATGCTTTAAGTGCACAGGCCCAATTCTTACACTACTGGGTTTATCCTACTCCTTTTCAACCGCATGTGGCGACGGAACGAGATATTGTAGATCAGATCCCGTTGCAAGTGGCGGTGTACTATCCCTATCGTAGGTCCCCGACTGAAATTAATACTGTGGAGACGACCAAATGGGCCTGGGAGGGCCTGAAACGGCGGTCTCGGGTACAGCTACTGTATGCTCCCCTAGTGCCGCTAGCATACCACCCCAATTTCCCCTTTTTGCAGGATAAGGGGGCTGTAGCGAGGGCCCATAACATGGGACTTAGGACAATGGCAGATCTATACCCAGACGGGTCTTTTTATCCGAACCTGCTGCGCAATCGGGTGACCCTGTACCAATATTGGAGAGACTTCTATTCTATCAACTCAAAGCGGCCTGCAGGAAGCAACATGAATCATTTCCGGCTCCTCCCCCTACATTACACTCTCTGGACAACCTGCTGACTACACCATCGCCACGGAGACTGGTTACCAGACTATACACCTACACGCAGCTACACATGCCATGGTCAGATCCCGGGGCGCTTGCGCAGTGGCGCGAGGACTTGCCAGACCAGATTACAGATGATATATGGTCTTATTGCTGTTTACAAACGAAACGCCTATCCCCAAACTACAAATTACGCTTAATCCATTTTAAATTCCTTCACCGATATTACCGCACACCACAACATTTATTTAAAATAGGGTTACGTTCATCATCTAACTGCTGGTAGTGTAGGCGGGACGGTGCCGCTTTTCTGCACGTCGCTTGGGAGTGCCCTAGCGTCTCTGGATATTGGAAAGGGGTGGCGGATGTCATAGGAGCTATTACAGGCGAGGTGCTGGAGTGTACCCCGTTGGTTATGCTGCTGGGCTATGTAGACAAATCTAAACCAGAGTACAGTCGCCTAATTGCAATGCTGTTGGTTCTTGCTCGACGCCGACTGGCCATACATTGGGGCTCTCCGTTCAAACCACTCATAAACACATGGCTACAAGATGTGGCTTACTGTCAGGAACAGCTGGCTAATTACTGGGATCTCATGCCGTCAGCGTCTCGGCCAAAGAATGTCTGGGACCCATTCATTGATTGGTTGCGTCTCCGTGAAAGTCAGGCCGCTGGGGATGTGCCCAGTCAGGTAGGGGACTGCCCCTCTATCACAGACACCTAGATTGTTATACTAGCTATTGTGCTAGGCTAGGCTTAGAATGTATTATGGTTATAAATATGAGCGGGTGTTTCATATATTTGTGTTGATAAGATGTGGGAAGCTTAGCCTTGATGGGTTTTACCACACCCTGCCTCCAAATGTCAATACTGGAAGTTTGCTGCCTCTATGTTGGAGCCCCGATTGTTAACAGTTCAGTAGTTGGACTGTCGATCTGTAACATATGTACAAATGTTAATTGACTGCACCCGTGTTTGCCTAACATGACTGTTCTCTCACAAAAATGATAAATAAAAAGATTTTAAAAAAACAACAACAAAAAACATTTTGAAACACGTGAAAACTATACGTGGGAAAACATCAGATACAGCGGAATTGCTCACATTCCAAACCATGAGAGAGGAGGAAACAGAACGCAAAAACTACGACAACTTGAATCCAAACTAATTATAAGATTCAGAAGTAAACAACCAATAGGTCTGAATGCAGAAGAAGATCTTTTTGTCCATCTATAAGAACTTAATCTTGAACATATTGAGATCGAACACTATGGGGTAAGATATTGTTGGGGTCATCAAAGCCACTTAGGCATAATTGGACTGTGCAAGCTACATAGCTTTTTGGAACATACAAACACAGGAACGTCATGAAGACACCTAATTAAAAGGACTGACTATCTAGATCCTTTTGAATTCAAACAGAATACAATATTATATAAATAGGTGTATGTGTATTAAAATGTCACTAAGACAAGATATAAAATAATAGAAGTATGTTCCGGTAAATTATCCCCAACAAAACACGTACACAATGTAATTGATGCAAATGTAATCAATTGAACAAAGAAACATTGTAAATATTGTAAATATAATTGTAATACATCATATTGATATGTAAAACTACATATCCCATAATGCCTCATTGTGGGCACAAGGGAGTAGTAGTATAAATTAAAAATAATGGAAGGACTTCCCTAACCGTGAACATGCCTTGATGGTGAAACGCGTTGGTGGCAGTGGTGAATAAAACCCTCTGAATTATAAAGTACTGGAGTGCGACATCTTCTTGTTTGGAAAAAAAAAATATATATATATATATATTCCAATAAAAGTCCAATAAAGCGCACACTCAGTTTAAGAGTTTGCTCGTGTGAAGTTTTTACTCAATTGCAACGCGTTTCGGCAGCAAAAGCTGGGTTCTCAGGGATTTCATTTTTTTTTGTGTGGAGGAGATTCTCTCTAGTTGTGCGTGCTGTTTTATCACTGGAAACTTTTAGTACTTTATAAGGGTAACCCTGACCTTAAATCTCCTCATCATACCTCCCTCCTCCTCTTTAAAAGCTATGTCAGTACTACAGTTCCGCTTAGCTCTGAGCATCTCACCATACGGGATGCTCCACTTCAACTTTTTCGGATGGTGGCTGCCTGCATGAAGAATGCTATTGCCTGCCGTACTCTTCCGAAAAAGGCTGGTCTGCACTTTGTTGTCTACCACCTTAACTGAAACATCAAGGAAATACATTTCACTATCATGAATCCTGTGTGTGAAACTGAGATTTAAGTAATTGTGGGAAATGTGTGTAAGAAATTCCTGCAAGGTGTCTTTTGGGCCCTCCCATATCATAAACAGACCGTCTATGTATCTGGTCCAAAACGTAATAAGTTTGGTCCATCTTTCATTTGCACCAGTCCACACATGCTGTTCTTCCCACCACCCCATAAAAATTCAGGCGTAACTTGGAGCAAAGCACATCCCCATTGCGGTGCCCACCAACTGGCGGTACCACACATCATTGAAAATAAATAAAATGTTTTCCAAACAAAATCTTAACGTTTTCAATCGCATCACAGAATGATCATACCTATTGAGAGGTTTATCAAGAAAGAAATGGCGACATGCTTGAATCCCAAGATTATGATCGATACAGGTGTAAAGAGATACCACATCTAATGTGACCAACGTGTAATCCCCTTGCCATGGAATGTTAGAAATGTTATTGATAAAATCAGTGCTGTCCCTACAGTATGAGGGCAGTGCTAAAGAGTATGGCAGCAAGAAAAAGACCAAATAAATGGAGGTATGTTCTAACAGACTGCCATTTGCAGAGATTATAGGTCTGGCAGTTGGTTCCTCCCTGATTTTGTGCACCTCAGGCAACATATAAAAACAGGGGGCCACCGGGTTCTTCACATGTAAGAAGAGAAATTCATCATTACTCAGAAGAATCTCTCTTTCCATTCTCCCAACAATGCATGATACCTATTGATGGAGAAATTGTACAAGTTTATACTACTCTTTTCATAATCCCGGGTATTATGTAACTGTCAATGGGCCTCCTTAAGATACTTGTTGACATCCCACATAAGACACACTGGCAACAGAATACTCGTTCCACGAATTACAATCTATCTCAGTTAAGGGTACAAACTTAGAGTAAAATTCCGCTAAGCCCAAAAATGATCGCAAATCATCATTGGACTTAGGGGAAGGAGCATCAACAATGGCACTGATGAGTTTCAATTTGGGTTTGATACCATTGTGGCTTACCTCGTGACCTAAGTAAGTCACACTGCGTTCAGCAAACTTGCATTTTGAAATTTCCCCAGTCAAACCTTTAGACATTAAAACATGCAAAACTTTTCTTAACCTGTCATCATGCTCAGGTTTATCATGTCCCATTACAAGAATGTCGTCTTGAAAGAAAGTAACCCCCGGCATATCACCAAATAACTGAGACATTAACCTCTGAAAAACAGCGGCTGCAGAAGCCAAACCGAAAGGCATTCTGCGAAATTGGTAGCAACCAAAAGGGGTACAAAAAGAGGTAACATTTCTGCATGACGGGTGTAAAACAATTTGGTGATAAGCCACGGAGAGATCGATAGTGGAAAACCACTTCGAACCTCTGGTTATTGAAAGCATTTCATCGATCCTCGGAAGAGGAAATTGATCCACAATGATGTTCTCATTAAGGCTTCTGAGATCAACACACAAACAAATTTTTCACGTTGGCTCGTCTAGCGACGACCAACGGAGAAATCCACTCGGAAGCTTCGATGGGCTCAATAATACCTGCATCTTGTAATTTTTTTAACTCAAGCTTGACTTCCTCTCTTGCAATTAACGGAATATTACGAACTTTGTGGATTTTGGGAATCGCAGCAGGTTTGACTCTAATAAGATGAGCAAAACCTTTAAGTTTACCAATTTTTCCATTAAACACTTCTTTAAATTCATCCAAAACCCATTTCTTCACTATCGCAGGCTACTAACACTTGTTCTGGACTATTTGGATCTAAGATGATACTTAATGCTCTCTGGTCCTTCCACCCCAAAACTGAAGGACCATCAATTGCAACATACAATTTACATAAAGCATGTCTCCCTTTAAATTGGAAATTTAATACACGAAAACCTAGCATATTTATCCTTTCACCTGTAAAACTTTCAGGGTTGATGTCCGTAGGTTCTAAATGTGGACCTAAAACACTCACAAATTTCTCATCCCAAATTGAGCGAGCAATGATTGTGAATGGAGATCCAGAATCAGCTGCAACCTGTAACGGAATACCCCAAAATTGATAATATATAAAGGTTTATTTTTATCAGTATCAGTTATATTGAGGACCACATTTTTCATATTGGAAATGGATGTGGAATGAGATCTTTCAGAATCCTCCGAATCACTTTCAGAAAAATATGAATTCTCAGTGAGACACGCAACTTGGTTAAATTTCTTGATATTTTTTTTTCTTCTACAAACTTTCGCTAAATGGCCAACAATACCGCAATTTAGACATTTTGTAGACCTGGCATAACATCTGTCTGAACTAGCATTGTGCTTAGTGCTACCACATCTATAACATGCAAAACTAATAGTATTTCCTTGAGGTCTTGGTGTAGACTTGTGGTTCGTAGTACGTTTTTCTTCAGGAGCAGTAGAATTAGACCTTCCTTTAAGCGTGGACGAAACTTAACTGACAGACAGTTTCTCTGTACTGACTGAGATTGCCTTAGCACTTCTTTCGGGATAGTTCAGCTTTTTTAATTAAAGTAATAATATCTTTAAGGCATGAGTCTCCTTCGATCCATAGTTTGTCTTGTATACTTTTATTTTTTTGGCAAACAACTAGTTGATCTCTTATCATGTCGTCATGAAATACACCAAATTTACAAGGAACTGCAAGAGTTTTTAAATTAGAAGTATAATCTTCAATGGACTCATTCTGTTGTTGTTTTCTTTTGTAAAATGTGCGTCTAGAAATGGCTACACAAACGATAGGAGAGAAATAATTATCCAAATCTAGAATTGCACACTTAAAAACATCACTATCACCTGCTCTTTCTGGTTTCTGCATCTGGTTATAAATTCTTAAACCTTCAGGGCCAAGACAATGCATAAGGATTCTTTTTTTTCTATCAGGAGACAAAGTACCACTATTATCTTCCAACGTGGCAATATAATTAAGGAAATATTCCTTCCACTCTGTCCATTTGACAACAGGCTCACCAGGATTGGTGAGAAATTCTTTAGGCGTGTTTAAATTAATGCCAACCATTAAATTGTTAATAACATTTGCAGAAGAAATAGTACTTCCTGAACTTCCTTCCATGTTAAGAAATGCACGTGCACAAAATCCTCCCAAAAATATTTAAAATAACTAACCAGTACTTAGTAGTTGCAGGAAGATGAGATACTTGAATCTGTCGAAAATGGAGTAAACAAAAGAAACGCTTTTCGTGTAGAAACTGACACGATTTCACTCGTATCGTTGCTAAGTAACAAGAAATGCAGGAGAAAATTTTGATGCAAACAAAATGGTGGCACGTAAAGGTCACGCAGCGTGACCTGCGTAAAAGTCCCAGGATACCTTGCGCGTAAGCTAATTCGTCATCGGAAAGAAGAATGAAGATGCCGGAATGTTCGGAGTTGCGAATGTTGAGAAATGAAGGTAAGTGCGAGGCAACTTTTGAAAGATGCGAGAAGTAACGGTAGCTGCAGTTGAGCTACGGAAAATGCAGAAATTGTAGAAATTTTTATTTTACCAGACTTTGTAGGAAGTCCAATGATGACGATGAAGGCACTCACTTGGATCGTCAGAAGTTAAAACGGTACAAATCCTGTCGCAGTAGTCTTCGTAACGAAGAGTAGAAAAGCTTCCGAAAACACCGTGGGTCAGGGGTTGGCAGCAAAACGATCCCAACTCGTTGCCATATTTCTGTAGTGATTTCCATACAAATAATCACTCTGGAAGCTTTCAAGTAAATCCTCATCTTTATTGCCAACCCGCAGACTTCAGCATGACTCTCCAGGAGAGCGTAACTTCTGCCTTTAACATTCTATACCAACACATTTATAGGTAGAATATGGAACTCAACATATAAAGTTATACCTTCTGTATTCTAAGAGAATACCAATAACTACAGCAAATGAATACAAAAGAATACAAGTTAAACATCTTACCATATACTACAGTTGTTTTGTAGAATGCTCAAAAGGATAATATTGACAGTAATGGTACCACTGATTCAGACCAGTGGGCGGGATCCGGCAGGGCACGGCGTGCCCCTACTTCTTTAATATGATATATTCCGTTCCCATACTTTTTTAATTTAAACATGCGTTCCTGGACGGCAGAAATAGCCAAGGCCTACCGATAGGGCTCGGCGTTCGTGGCGGTTCGGGGACGGACAGTTGGGCAGAGAAGGAAAAGGACTCTGTCTTTTCCTTCTTGCCCAGAGAAGACAAGGACAGTGTCCACTTCTCCTGCTCTGCCGCTGCCCCCTCTCTTTCTTACTCTTTCTTACTCTTTCTTACTCTTCCTCCCTCTCTTTCTGTCTCGCTCCTCCTCACTTACTGAGAACCGTGACTTCAAGAAACGGTCCTCACCCTCTCTTTCCTCCTTTCGTTTATTTGTTCCCCTGTGAAATGGATCCAAAAAAGAAAAAAACACTTTTGCTGGAAATGTCGTCTTTTTTTGACATTTTCTATTCCAAAGTGCAGCCTCAGGAATAAAAGGTTCAAAATATGAAAAATAAATAAATAACTAAATAAATAAAGCAAGACAGAGAGATCGCAAAGTGGCCAGATTGATTTTATGCACACCCAAACACATCAGCATCACTTGACAGAGTTTGCCATGAAGCGCTACTTTTATTTTCTTGTCTTTCTTTGAACAGCATTGTTTTACCCAGGTGGGGAAATGCACCAATCCTGGAGGTACTGCAATGCCTGATGTGCAATGTGAATTGGAAAACAAAATGTGTACCGCGGCTCTGTGTTCATGGATGTGGTCTTTTTAAAAGCAATGGACATTAAAACGGGTCCCTTCCTGCCCTTAACTTTTCAGGCAAAAATACTCACTGATTTCTAATTAATGAGTGTAAAAGCGTTAAGGTAACTATGTTGTTCCTGCTTACAATTTCACATGCTTTACTTAATCTTGCATTCCCTATGAGTGTTTGCTTTTTCCAGGATGTTGTTACTTTTTTTTTAGGCAGCATATTACTCTTGTCTAGTGCGTAATTTGAATCCAGTCGCATCCAGGTGTTTATAGCGGGGCAGAATTGGGTTGTAGTTGAAGGCAGTGCGAGTGTCTTTCAGTGAGGCAGTATGGTGTTCAGTGGGGAACAGGATGTGGCACTATAGTCAGAGCTGCCGAATTTGAAACTAGGGAACCAGGTTCAGCCTTCATGACCAGTCCACCAGACCACTCTCCTGAGGGAGACCTTAGAAGACCCTGCAAGACCTTCAAAGCCCTGGTGTCGTAGCACCAGCAAGTGGACCATAGAGGTGGCAAGTGTGGGTTAACCTTGAAGGCTTGTCCACCACAATCCATACTGAAGTTCACCTCCAGTCTAGCGGACAGGCTACGAAGCAGCACACCCTAGAGCAACAGTGACTCTGTCACTGAGGTCGCAGGACCCTTGAGAATGCCTGGCTCTAGGGCAGTGTGACCGCACCGGGCACTGACTTTGGGTGGGGGCGTCAGCAACAATAAAAATGTCATGATAACTCCGATGATTAATGTTCTTCATAGAGGGAGGTCAGAGTTCTGTCTAGTGGAAGTTTTGGCTCATGGAAAGGTAGCGCAGAGGGTTAATGTGCCAGCTGTGTACCATGCAGATCACAAAGTGCACATAATGTAAATAGGTCAGTGGGTTACTGCTTTTGTCAGAGAGATCTTTTTGTTACTTGCAGTTTATAAGTTAAAATCCTAACATAGAACAGTGAGCTATAAACTATCATCTAAGAGCTGCATGCAAACTGCACAGTATAAATTAGAGCATTATGTTTTTTTCCTCCAGTCTTTGATTATCCTAATGTTGCAAAAAGTGTTCATTTGGATAGACATCAATTCTGATTATTAAAGAGAACCCCCAACCATAGTATTATGTTGTAAATTCGGAGTTTGTGTTTCTCCAGATCAATAACTATTAAGCTATACTGCCTACTAGTATGGTTGTCATGTGACTCCTAAACCTTGTATTCCTTAGTCTTATGTAACGTTTCCTATACAGTGATTTACACATGTATAATTGATTGTCTCTGTGTAATGTGTGTGATGTAAAGTGCTCTGACACCCTACACTGGTATGAGTGGCGCTGTAAATCAAATTGAATGCATCTGAGAGAGAGTGTGGTTATGGAGACTTGAGGGGCACTGTTAAAGGGTGGTAGTGAGGGAATTCGTGGCAGAGGTGGTCATTGGGGGGGCAACAACAAACATTTTTGCACAGGGAGCCACCAGCGCTAAAGCTGGCCCTGCCCTTGAGGCCAGTCCGCCTCACCCATTGGTACCTCCATTGGCCTTGTTTCAGCAGTAGTAGCTGCAACTCATCAGGGATCGGCAGTGCAGGATTTTCACGCACACCAAACTAGGTTTGCAAACTTCACTTTCTCCCTGCTTCATGCACAAGCACTTTTAACATGTGCTGCCTGCTTTGGGGCCACTGGAATTATGCAGCAAAGGAGGACAAAATGACACCGCAGTGTTGACTAAATTATGCAGCAAAAAAAAGGCTGCAGCGTAATGCAGTATATTTTCTGATACTTTATTTTGACATTTTTACATATGCTAACAGTCTCTGGAAAGATTTTGCCTTATTAGTACCAGTGTAACATACAAATGCAGCAGTGAGAAAGGTGATCAGTCAACCTTTGCAAAGGGCCGTCCACTTCGCAGCAACACAAGACACATTTTTAGTAACTTTTAATCCGTTTGAGCTTCAAACATTTTAATAGTTAAAATTGTTCAATTATGCAGCAGATGTTGTTTTATGTTGCAAATATGGCAGAGCCTTGCAAACAAGGATATTTTGCCATTCATGTTTGAACTGCTCTTGAAGAAAAAGGGAGGAGAAGTGCTGATGACAGAAACTCCATGGCTCGGAGACAAATGGCTTGTGCTTCCACTGTTAAGAGTATTTGGGACATTCTGTGATTGGAAACATATCCCACTTTGTGAATGTATTTTAATGTCAATAACTCATATTAAACCTTGAATAATCATGTGTATCCATTGGTTGAATTAAATAACATAATAAGCTGTAAATGGTCAGTGAAATGCCAAACAAATACTAAAAAGTTGAATGTTTTGGGCATTCTGGCCACACCTCTGACTCCGCCCACTGATCCCAACTTCGGGTTATTCCCGCACTCTGATTCTCCGCCCACAGTTCCCCCACTTTTTTTCCCCCACTTCGACCACTGATTCAGACAATAATAACTGGAATGATTCCAGCGCTTTCGGTATTGTGATTAGCGGTTCTCCACTTCCCAAAGATAATGACACTTAGTCAATCCCTTTGACCCACATATCTGGAGGTAGAGTGCAAGACAAATAAATTACCTAATGTTATTGGTGAATGTGAAAGAGTATGATTATGATAATTATAATACCACTGATTCAGACAATGATAATGAAATGATTCCAATACTTTCTGCTTTCGTTCTGAATGATCAGAAAGACAAAATATGTCCATTGTCCCTGTCCCTAAAGAAAGGACTGTCAGTCATTTTAGATGCTAATGTTCTAGATGCTAATGTTAATCCTATGTTTAGACGACTGTACTCGGGGCCAAGGTAGGAATAGAGAAGGCGAATCTCCTTGATGAAAGTGTGACAATAGGAGTCACCCACCCCTGAACAGACCATGAGGCACAGGGTCTCACTGGATTAGGTAATTTACATTTGATTTTACAAGTAGAAGTAGGTCCTTTCCTTTACATTACCATATAGATTAATATAGGGATACTAAAATAAGCCCTGACGAATTCCCAAGATAAAATAAGGCTTACTGAGGGCAGAAACATGTTGGCACAACAGAGGTACCTAAGGGCCATGGTACCCAATAATTTCCTCTGAATATACTTCTTAAGTAATTTTATATATACCTAGGGTACCACCTTATAAAGGGTTTCTTATGGTTTACTCTAAGGTATTTTTTGCTAAAATAACTGGTATCCCAGATAATTATCCAGATTAGTAATTTCTAAGAACTCCCTCAAGATAGTCTCACTTGAGGTTGAGTCCGCTCAGGTAGTATCATCTTACCAGGATGGGATGACGTGGCCTATGATGAAGCATGTCACATTACGTGACTGAGCCCACCTCATCCTAGTCTTGGAATCACCCAGATTTGGAGTAGGAAAGTAATATAGGTAGACACATATCTCCAGAGAGGCACAAAATAAACACAGGTGGGCCTATTCAACGGGCTACTGCGTCAACGTGTGATGTGCTGTATTACTAGAAGCAGACGCGAGGTCAATTTCAGCCTCTTTTTCTCTCTTGGTGATAATGAATCCTATGTTTGGCCCATCTCCAGCACGCCAATTCCTGTGGCCTAAAGGTTAAAGTTTAAGACTCTCAGTCTGAATGTTAAGGGTTTGAGTCTTGGCATTTCTATGATCATATGCCTTTTGCATTAGATTTTCAAGGTTCAATGAAACAAGTAAAAAGTATTTTTTTATGTGACCCAAAGAATGGTAGAAAGAGGGCCTGGGTCTCCTGCCAGGACAACCTTTCGGATGTGGCGGATTCACTTACTAAAATTTTAGAACTCTCAGAACAAAACAAGAAGTCTAGGGATTTAGTAGTCTTTTCTAACTGGGCTCAACAAGTTTTGTGTTTTGCTGATAATCAATGTGGCTATTTCACTGAAAAGACAAACAGAGCCTGATTCATTCTTTGGAGGATAGAGTAGTGTCAATTGAAATGACAGAGGGCATCATTTCCGCCATCCTGATGGTACTTCATTTGTCAAATTTAAAGATGACTGCTCACCCAGCAGTTATTTCTTTACCTTAAAAGGAACTGCTGTCACAGTGGCTCCCTTCAACGTACAAAAAGTTTGGGGATCGGCTGCCGTCAGTTTTGACGGCCATTTGTTTTGTTTTTCAGAATCAAACTCCCAAAGTGGGAGTTTGTTTCTGAAAAACAAAAAACACTAATGAGCCTTGCACCCTGGGAGCCTACTTCCAGGATGTGGGGATCATTTTTATGTCCGTCACCACTAGTTTTACCAGTCTCTAAATGACATCCGCCCATCTCTAAATGAGGCTGGCGACCGAGAGTTTGGCAGACCAGTACTCCTACCTGTCTACCAAAGTCTAAATCAGGCCCAAAGTTTTGTTGCTTGAGAATAATTAGAAATTGTGTTAACTTACAAGCTCAGAGATTGGTCCGGCAGCATAGGGTTCCCTTTTTCAATGACAATTTAAAAAAGAAAATGGGGATGTCTGTCAAGGCGTTTCCTCAGAATACAAAGTACAGTGCTCTCTGAAGAGGGTTTTTAGGAGACATGTTTTTGACAAAGCCACTATGTCTAGCAACTGTTGCGCCTGCCATTACCACTTTGGTAACCGGTTACAACAGTACCCATGTGGTGGCCAGTTTCAGCAATACCAATAACCCTCCTTCTTTCCCCAAAGGAAAATGGGGCGATATTACCCCTACAACAGAGGAAAGGGCGAGCTTTTTCTCAAATTTGACCCCAAATGTTAATTGGTTGCCAAACGTGTTTAGTTAGCAAATTCTGAGAATCCCTGGGTACTCAAACCATACAGGGTTTTTCAAATAGAGTTCTTCTCACCTTTGTTTCAAGGATTTCTCAAAGCTCAATTAATTTATGCATAGAAGAATCAGAGCTCATGGAATATAGGAAAGCTTCTTTCCAAAGGAGCCATAGACGAGCGTTCACTCCATCTTAGGGGTTTTATGACCAAATGTGACCAGAAAATTAAAAAGAAAAGAACAAAAAAGAACCGTCACTTCAAAATGGACTTCATTGTTCATCTCAGGGATATTTCTTTTGCAGGAGAATGGATAGTGAAGCTAGACCGTAAGCACTCTTACATCTGTTCAAATTTGTCTGAAACACAGGAGGTCCCTTTAATATCAGTGGAACATCAGGGTTTACCATTTATGTTTCACCATTTTGATTCTGTCTTGTGCTCAATGTTCCACAAAGTTTCTCTATAGAATCCAAAGAGGATGTTTTAAAACTTCCAGAGTCCAAGATAACTCTTTTTTAAAGTAAATAAGGATGATGTCACACTCACTGATCCCTCAGGCACTTGGTCAGAATGGCGGAGCTTTTGGCATGGCCAATTTAAGCTGTAGTTCCTTAACCACTTCATTCCCATGCACACTAATATCTCAATATCAGACATTTACAATAAGATCTTTCTATAGAGACAAAGTACCATTATTCAATGATACTTGAGCAGAGATGACGTGGTGTCAAAACCATTTAGTTGCTTAGAATGATCATACCATCTTCGTCAGATCCCCAGATAAATTTTTAGTCACATGCCAGTCTGTGGAAATGAGGTCCTTGGAGTGTTCAGGACTCAACTAGTGGCACATGATCTGTAAAGGAATTGTCAACGCATATCAAGGGTTAAGATCTTTTGCAGGCTTCTTTGCCATTCAGTTTCACCAAAGATACAGAACATTTCATTGTACTTTTAAGGTTGGGCAATATTTCCATGTCCAATACATAGACCTCCTGGGAGGCATTATGTCTAAACCCCTGGTAGGGTAGGCAAAGGCATTCTGGGAGCTCTGTCCACATCATAACATATCAGTTAAAGCAGAATTTCTTTGTGATATTCACTTGGTGGCAGGTTGGTACTTTAGGTACCTTTAAGACAGGAGACTTCATACAGTAGTTTTCCAAACACTGAATCATTACTAGGAACTGTTGCCAATAGATCTTTTTCCCATGTTTGAACTCTCAGTTATCCAACCTTCACAGTATCCTCTTGCCTTAAACATGTTTTTACAAGATTGGTCACATTTACACTTTTCTTCCTTTTGTCATGATTTTCAGGTGTCTGGCTCAGATTTTTAGACAGAAATCATTGGGGGTTCTAATTTCTATTAATTGGATGGCACAGATCTGGTTCTGAGCTCTCCTCAAAATGGGCACAAATTTTCTTGTATTATTCCATTTCACCCTCACTTCATGTACGACCCCCACAACAAGAGTCACAATCTCATCCCATCCATTAATCTACAGCTGATGGCTTCAAAACCTCCTGGTATTCTTGGTCACGGATGAGTCTTTAACCTTCAAGCTTTTAATTTTTGTTTGCATGGGCGCAAGACTGTTGAAGTCGTCGACCCAAGTACTTTCCTACCGGATAACAACACTGTTTGGTCCCCTGCCATACAGGGCATTTTCTGTTCTTTTTTGATGATGTGGTACACTAAGCATGTTTTTTTAGGGTGTATCCCCATTATGCGAGCCACACGTCAGGGTTGCCCTCTCTCCCCGCTACTTTTTGCCCTGGCCATTGAGCCCCTTGCGGCCAAAATACGGCAACACCATAGAGAATATACTATAGAATACCCCTCGTGACAGATATTAATATCATTGTATGCCGATGATATTACCCTTTATTTACGTGAACCGCATATTAGTCTCAATCCGATCCTACGAGAGTTTATCAGGTTTGGAACCTTCTCTGGGATAGGGATCAACTGGAGTAAATCGCAGATCTTTCCGCTCACGCCTAACACTGCTCAGTTTACTCTAGAATTTCCACTGAGATGGTGTGAAACGGAAATAAAATATCTAGGCATGATAATAACGGGAGACAAAGAGAAAACACTCCGCGCAAACTATGGCACTGCCGTCGAAACTATTACTGACTGGGTGGCTCGCTGGATCACGCTGCCACTTTCATTGGCTGGCAGAGTGCATTGATGAAAATGGTCATATTACCCAAACTATTATATTTATTTACTAACATACCCTATAACCCGGGACGTCCCTTCTTTGACACCCTCCGATCGTTACTCATCAGACTAGCATGGGGTGGTAAACAGCCCCGAGTGGGATGGTGGACCATGACGCAACCATTCTCTATTGGAGGTTTTGAGGCCCCAGACATGGAACTATATTTCTTTAGTGCTCAAGCCCACTACGCGATATACTGGCTCCATCCACCGCCTTTTATGCCACATCTGGCCATCGAGCAGGGATATATGGCGCCCACGCCCTCGACCTCCTTTCTGGGAACGTGGGTCCCTGGAGAGGGAGTAGCGCACCACACGGTAACCTGCACCAACCACGCATGGGAGCGTCTAGCTAGAATAGAGAGCAAGCCGGTGCTATACTCCCCGCTTGTGCCTCTTCCGTACCTCCCGTGTGCACCAGTCACCCATGAGGCTGTGTGCCGTGAGAGGCTCCGTAGGAGAAACCTAAACATTTGGGGCGACCTTTACCAGGGGGGTACATTCAAGGAGCGGCAGGAGCTTTTGACCGGGGATAATGTCACTCCACTGGAGGTATTTCTATATATAAGATTGAAACACAAAGTTAGGGCCAATGTCCCGGGATTCCCTCAGGAACCCCCCACTCTAGATACACTGCACACCTTATTAAAAATGGCAGGGCCAGTGCACGCAGTGTCCAGCATATACCGAGCCGCGCTACTGGAGAAGATACAGTCAAAACATGGGGTAAGGAGGCATGGGATCATGACCTGGCGCTGCCTTTGACAGACGGGCAGTGGACATACTGCTGCACAGAGACAGAAGCTATCACGGCGAGCAGTCGCTTACGGATTATACACTTTAAGTTCCTACATCGAACTTATTATACACCTACGCGGCTATACAAGTGCAAAATGAGAAATGATGATCTATGTGAGAGGTGTCGGCAAGTGGGGGCGGGGTTCTTACACCTTGCATGGCAATATTACGAAGTTAATGGTTACTGGCGGGAGGTGATCACTGCACTGTCCAAGATGATTGGCACTCCTCTTCCTCTGTCCCCCCTGCTGGCGCTCTTGGGCTACACAGCTGAAATACAAAAACCATATAGAAAATTTGCAGCAGGGGGTCTATTATTGGCTAAACGTAGGGTGGCGTGCAGATGGGGCAGAGGGCGGGCCCCTAAATTCAAGGACTGGCTAACAGATTTCCTTTATTGTAAGGACCAGTTAGTGACCTATGCGGAACTCCTGCCTGCCTCGTCTTGCCCCAGAGAAATCTGGGAGCCCCTGGTGGAATATTTGCGGGAACTTTCGATCTGAACCTGTGTGTGTTGGCTGGGATGGATGGGCTGGACATTTGGGTAGTGGGCCCTGTGGACGGGGAGGAACTTAAAATATGTGTACTCCATTTGTCAACCTATGTCACCTCATGAGCAAGTGGAGGTGTGGATTTATTCACCATGATGCCAGATAAGTTGTGTTCTGTACTGTAGCATTAGTGTATTATTAGGCACTTTTGCTTGATATTTTGATGTCGTGGTAGTTAGTTCAGGAATTCTACTCGCTTATCCTTGACTTTTCAGGAGTTTGTTTCGTTTGCTCCTTCTAAATTTGACTCGAGCTCTTTCCATGGATTGCGATTACTACCTTGTATGACATTGGTATTTTGCTCCTTTAAGATGGCTGTCTGAGATCTGGATGTGAGTACACCTAAACATTGTTATATATATATATATATGTTGATGCTAATTAAGCGGGGGGCTTCCTAGTGCTAGGGGAGTGTATGATCTTACCCTGCTGTCTCCTCTTTGCATTTAGGGGCTCTCCCCAGATAAGGACGCTTCCGCTTTCAAAGAAGAGCACTTAACACGAGGCCATCCAGAACTGCTCATCAGCTTTGTTTGTTATTTTCTCCACTTCCCCTTTTCCCCTACGTACTTCCCTACGGAGCAGTGTTTGCATGCGCTCTTTGTGGGAGAGTGTAACGGGGAATAGTCGGACTTGTTCTACGCCATCACTCCTGCTGGTGGACTCTGAAGGTTAGTGGCATTTCGGTCTGGCCTTATCTGACAATATCCATGCAGATGCCTACATTTCCTTAACCCCTTAATGTGAGAAAGTGCCCTCTTTCTGCATGGTATGCCTCCACTTTTTGCTGAATTGCTGATGTTCTTTGACTGAGTGTGCCCTGGGCTCCTGCTAATCAGGTACCCAGGGCCTATGTTCCTTCCCTAAAATTGCATTGAAGCCTAAACCCAATTGGCATCTCTAGCCACAGGTCAGCCCCTGGTAAATGGTACTACAGGTACCCAGGGCACTGTGACCAGAGAAGGCCTCTAAGGGCTGCAGCACTTATTGTGCCACCCTTAGAGGTCCTGTACCCTGACACTCACACACTGCCTTTGCAGGCTGAGTGTCTTGGTGCAGAACAAAGTGAAGAGTCGACATGGCACACATCTCTGTGTGCCATGCCCACAAACCACTGCCCTGGCATAGATCAGTCACCCCTCTAGCAGGGTGCACTATGCCAGTGGTAAGGGTACAGGGGCATGAGCCCTGTACCCCTACAGTGCCCAGGTCCATTCTTGGGCATTGTAAGTTCTGTGCTGCCATTAAGAGTATATGGTGCTGGGAGTTTGCCATTACGAACTCCACAACACCATAATGGCTCCACTGAAAACTGGGAAGTTTGGTATTAAACTTCTCAGCACATTAAACCCACACTGATGCCAGTGTGGGATTTAATGTAAAATGCACGACAGAGGGCATCTTAGAGATGCCCCCTGAAACTCGACCAACTTCTAGTGTCCCGACTGAGTGGCTGCTTAGGCTGCCACCACCAGACATGTTTCTGGACCCCTGGGTCGAGAGCCTGCTGCTCACTGGGGCCTGAAACAATGCACATCCTGTGACGAGGTGCTAAGCCTCCTCCCCCAGGATGGGTAGGGTTCACAAAGGGGAAGCTTCAAAGGCATGCCGCCTTTGTGAGCCTCCCCAGACCAATTGCTGCTTTCAGCAACTGGTCCCCACTGGTTCTACCCCCCACTTTGGGCGGGAGAACCGGCGGGAAAAACAAGTGAGGGAGAGAGAGGTGTGCCCACCTCTGCCAACTACACCCCTCAGGTGGGGGAGGCGAGGTGAAGCACAACTCCGAGTCCCCGCCATCTTGAGGATGGCGGGACCCAATCAACCAGGGACAGGCTCCTGCCCCCCTCCCACTGGAGGGTGGCACGATAGGTGGTGTACCAACCCCAGGGAAGGGACCCATTGGTCCCTGCCCTCTACCTACCTGTAACGCCCCTAAATCTAGTATTTAGGGGGCACCCTGAACCTTGCTTCCGCAGATCCAGCCAAGAAACAAGAAGAAAAGAAGAAGAAGGACCGAACAGCCGTGCAGCCAGCTAACAAGAGGAAGACGCCCACTGACTTGGCTCCAGCCCTACCGGCCTTTCTCCCCTCGAACCTGCTCCTGCGAAATCCCGGTGTGTCCTGCAGCCAGCAACCTCAAAAACTCCGGAGGACCTGCCTGCCTTCACTTCCAAAGACTGCTTCTCCTGTGAACTCCGTATTTGTTCAAACTGCAACCTCTGGCAGCAGCTGGAGACCGCGAACCTGCCCCACTCTGCACCCGCCGTCCACGGCCCAAGCTCGAGTGGGCAAACACCACGAAGAGGTCATCCCGGCGATCCTGAACTGAGATCCGGCGACCCCTGACCTGCCTCAAGCCTCCAGTCGACGCCTGCAGTCGAAATCCAGAAGGCCCCCCTAACCTCGACCCGGAGTTGGTAAGCCGTTCCGACCCCAAAAGGCACCCCTGCACCCGACGCCCCACGGCCTTGTGTGCCCATACCAACGGTGCCTAACCAACCCTTAACTTCCCAACTTACCTCTCGAAGTGGTGGTCGCACCCAGAAGTCCTTCGTCTCCCTGCTTGCAGCGCTTTTGCTAACCGGAGGTTCTCCATTGGAAACAACAGGGCTTCCGACGTCGAAACAGCACCCTGCACCCGGCCGCCCTAGTGCCGCTGAGGGTGCACCTTTCGTGCTAACCTGTTTCCCCATTTGCCCTATCCAATCAATCCAATCACGGCATTTATAGAGCGCGCTACTCACCCGGGAGGGTCTCAAGGCGCAGGGGGAGGGGGTAAGTTACTGCTCGAACAGCCAGGTCTTGAGCTGCTTCCTGAAGGAGAGATGGTCCTGGGTTCGCCGAAGGTGAGTGGGGAGGGAGTTCCAGGTCTTGGCTGCCAGGTAGGAGAAGGATCTTCCTCCGGCGGTGGTTCTGCGGATGCGTGGTACGGTGGCGAGGGCGTGGCTGGTTGATCGTAGCTGGCGGGTGGGCGTGTAGAAGGTCATGCGGTCGTTGAGGTACTTTGGGCCCAGGTCGTGGAGGGCCTTGTGTGCGTGGATGAGGAGTCTGAACGTGATTCTCTTGCTGACGGGGAGCCAGTGCAGGTCTTTCAGGTGTCCGGTGATGTGGCTGTGTCGGGGGATGTCCAGGATGAGTCGTGCGGAGGCGTTCTGGATGCGCTGGAGTCTTTTTGAAGTTTGGCTGTGGTTCCGGCGTAGAGGGTGTTCCCATAGTCCAGTCGGCTGGTGACGAGTGCCTGGGTGACGGTCTTCCTGGTTTCAGTGGGGATCCATTTGAAGATCTTGCGGAGCATGCGCAGGGTGTTGAAGCACGAAGATGAGACGGCGTTGACTTGTCTGGTCATCGACAGGGAGGAGTCCAGGATGAAGCCCAGGTTTCGTGCGTGGTCCGTTGGCTTGGGCGCGGTGCCCAGGGCCGGGGGCCACCAGGAGTCGTCCCAGGCGGAGGGTGATGAGCCCAGGATGAGGACTTCCGTCTTGTCTGAGTTCAGTTTAAGGCGGCTGTTCCTCATCCAGTCGGCGACGTCTTTCATCCCGTCGTGTAGGTTGGCTCTGGCGGTGGTGGGGTCGTTGGTGAGGGAGAGGATCAGCTGGGTGTCGTCGGCGTAGGAGATGATGTTGAGGTTGTGTTGGCGTGCGATGGCTGCGAGGGGGCTCATGTAGACGTTGAAGAGGGTTGGACTGAGTGAAGATCCTTGTGGAACGCCGCAGATGACTTCGGTGGCCTCGGATCTGAACGGGGGAGGCGGACTCTCTGGGTTCTTCCGGCGAGGAACGAGATGATCCATTCCAGTGCTTTCTCTCGGATTCCAATGTTGCTGAGGCGCTTCACTAGGGTGCGGTGGCAGACGGTGTCGAACGCCGCGGAGAGGTCCAAGAGGATGAGGGCTGCTGTTTCCCCGTTGTCGTTTAGGGTTCTGATGTCGTCGGTGGCTGCGATGAGGGCGGTCTCGGTGCTGTGGTTGGCCCGAAACCCGGACTGCGAGGGGTCGAGGGATCCATTCGTCTCGAGGAAGGCGGCAAGCTGTCTGTTGATGGTCTTCTCGATGACTTTGGCCGGAAACGGAAGGAGCGAGATGGGACGGTAGTTCTTGAGGTCGGTGGGGTCCGCCGTTGGTTTCTTCAGGAGGGCGGTAAGCTCGGCGTGCTTCCAGCTCTCCGGGAAGGTGGCGGTGTGGAAGGAGGAGTTGATGATGTCCCGGAGATGGGGTGCGATGGTGGCGTCGGCTTTGTTGAAGACGTGGTGTGGGCAGGGGTCGGTTGGTGATCCGGAGTGGATGGAGTTCATCGTGCGGGTGGTGTCTTCGGTGCTGATCGGGGTCCAGTTGCAGAGGGTGGTGGTGGCGGGCGTTGGTTCGGCGGTAGGGTGCGTGGTTTGTGCGTCGAAGCTGTTATGTATGTCGGTGATCTTGCGGTGGAAGAACGCGGCGAGTGAGTTGCAGAGGTCTTGCGAGGGGTGATGTCGTTGTTTCTGGCGCTGGGGTTGGAGAACTCTTTGACGATGCTGAAAAGTTCCTTGCTGTCGTGGGCGTTGTTGTCCAGTCGTTCTTTGAGTGCCGACTTCTTGGTGGCACGGATCAGCTGGTGGTGTTTGCGGGTGGCGTGCTTGAGGGCGGTCCTGTTGTCTGTGGTCTGGTCGAGTCGCCAGGTTTTCTCGAGAGTGCGGCAGTTCTTCTTGGATTCCTTGAGTTCGTTGGTGAACCAAGGGGTTTTCTTGCTTCCGGGTCTGCTGGGAGGGTTTTTAGTGGTGCGAGGTCGTCGGCGCAGGCGGTCAGCCACTTGGCGAGGTTGCTGGCTGCTTCGTTTGGGTCCGTTGTGTTGGTGGGTGTGTTCTGGCTGAGGGAGGCGGTTAGCTGCTCGGCGGTGATCTTGCTCCAGCTCCGGCGGGGAGCCTGTTGCGGGTGGTGGTGGGTCGCAGTCTTTCTGAAGCTGAAGTGGACGCAGCTGTGGTCGGTCCAGTGGAGTCCGGTGGCGTGGCTGAAGGAGATGTGCTTGCTGGAAGAGAAGACGGGGTCAAGCGTGTGGCCGGCGTAGTGGGTGGGCGTGTTCACCTGTTGCTTGAGTCCGAGGTTGGCGAGGTTGTCCAGCAGGGCGGTGGTGTTTCTGTCGTTGTTGTTCTCCAGGTGGAAGTTGAGGTCCCCTAGGAGGATGTAGTCGGCGGATGGCATGGCGTGCGGGCTGATGAAGTCTGCGATGTCTTCGCTGAATAGTGTGCGTGGTCCCGGGGGTCTGTAGATGAGGGTGCCTCGGAGGGTGGTCTTGGGGTCAGTGTGTATCTGGAAGTGTAGGTGTTCGGCGGCGGTGAAGGTCTCGTCGGAGTTAGTCGAGATGCGGATGGTGTTCTTGTGTACGATGGCGATGCCTCCTCCCGTCTGGTTGACGCGGTCCCTCCGGGGGATCTTGTATCCGTCCGGGATGGCTATGGCGATGTCGGGCGCTGAGGAGGCGTTCATCCAGGTTTCGGTGAGGAAGGCGACGTCCGGTGCTGTTGCGTCGAGCAGGTCCCAGAGTTCCACGGCGTGCCTGTGGACGGAGCGGGTGTTCAACAGGATGCATTTCAGGTGGTTGCTGCTGGTGCACGTCTTGGCGGGGGTGGTGCACGTCTGGGGGCAGGTGAATCGGCAGGCTTGGCAGGTGAAGGGTCCGTGGGTGCGTCTCGGTGAGGCTCGGTAGCAGGCAGGGTTCCGGCCGGCATTGAGTGCGGTGAGGGTGGCGGCGTCGTAGGTCCGTCGAGTAGTGTTGCATCGGTGGGATCCAGGGGATCTGGCGCTGGGCGCGGTCCAGTCGCGGACGGGCGCAGACGGGCTTGCCTTAGGCGCGCCTTCGGCGCGCCAGCGGCGCGCGCCGCGCGCGCGGCCGCCATTTATGGGGAGGTGGGAGGGAGGAGCAGCTGGGAGGCGGGAGGCAGGGGCAGCGAATGGGCAGTCAGGGGGCGGGGCCGCAGGGACGCAGCGGCGGGAATGGCGAGAGGCAGCGGGGGCACAAAGTACAAGGGGAGAGAAAAACAGACAAATTACAGTACAACGCTAATGGGGCAGCGAGGGGCACAGAAAGGAAAAAGGGGGAGAAAACAGACAAAATACGAGTACAACGCTAATGGGGCAGCGAGGGGCACAGAAAGGAAAAGGGGGGAGAAAACAGACAAAATACGAGTACAACGCTAATGGGGCAGCGAGGGGCACAGAAAGGAAAAAAGGGGGGAGAAAACAGACAAATTACAGTACAACGCTAATGGGGCAGCGAGGGGCACAGAAAGGAAAAAGGGGGAGAAAACAGACAAAATACGAGTACAACGCTAATGGGGCAGCGAGGGGCACAGAAAGGAAAAAGGGGGAGAAAACAGACAAAATACGAGTACAACGCTAATGGGGCAGCGAGGGCACAGAAAGGAAAAAAGGGGGAGAAAACAGACAAATTACAGTACAACGCTAATGGGGCAGCGAGGGGCACAGAAAGGAAAAAGGGGGGAGAAAACAGACAAAATACGAGTACAACGCTAATGGGGCAGCGAGGGGCACAGAAAGGAAAAAGGGGGAGAAAACAGACAAAATACGAGTACAACGCTAATGGGGCAGCGAGGGGCACAGAAAGGAAAAAAGGGGGAGAAAACAGACAAATTACAGTACAACGCTAATGGGGCAGCGAGGGGCACAGAAAGGAAAAAAAGGGGGAGAAAACAGACAAATTACAGCACAACGCAAATGGGGCAGCGAGGGCACAGAAGGAAAATGGGGAGACGGGCAAGAAATACGGGCACCGGGGCCACAAGCGGAGGGCGATCTTACCTGCAGAAGCAGCGGGCAGACAACACAGGCGGAGCTGTGTGGTGGGGAGCGACCTACCTGGCAAGGTCAAGGGTCGCTCTCCTCACCGCGCAGCGGCCGCCATTTATGGGGAGGTGGGAGGGAGGAGCAGCTGGGAGGCGGGAGGCAGGGGCAGCGAATGGGCAGTCAGGGGGGCGGGGCCGCAGGGGACGCAGCGGCGGGAATGGCGAGAGGCAGCGGGGGCACAAAGTGCAAGGGGAGAGAAAAACAGACAAATTACAGTACAACGCTAATGGGGCAGCGAGGGGCACAGAAAGGAAAAAGGGGGGAGAAAACAGACAAAATACGAGTACAACGCTAATGGGGCAGCGAGGGGCACAGAAAGGAAAAAGGGGGAGAAAACAGACAAAATACGAGTACAACGCTAATGGGGCAGCGAGGGGCACAGAAAGGAAAAAAGGGGGAGAAAACAGACAAATTACAGTACAACGCTAATGGGGCAGCGAGGGGCACAGAAAGGAAAAAGGGGGGAGAAAACAGACAAAATACGAGTACAACGCTAATGGGGCAGCGAGGGGCACAGAAAGGAAAAAGGGGGGAGAAAACAGACAAAATACGAGTACAACGCTAATGGGGCAGCGAGGGGCACAGAAAGGAAAAAAGGGAGAGAAAACAGACAAATTACAGTACAACGCTAATGGGGCAGCGAGGGGCACAGAAAGGAAAAAGGGGGAGAAAACAGACAAAATACGAGTACAACGCTAATGGGGCAGCGAGGGGCACAGAAAGGAAAAAGGGGGAGAAAACAGACAAAATACGAGTACAACGCTAATGGGGCAGCGAGGGGCACAGAAAGGAAAAAAGGGGGGAGAAAACAGACAAATTACAGTACAACGCTAATGGGGCAGCGAGGGGCACAGAAAGGAAAAAAAGGGGGAGAAAACAGACAAATTACAGCACAACGCAAATGGGGCAGCGA
Source organism: Calotriton arnoldi (assembly GCA_963921515.1). NCBI lineage: Eukaryota > Metazoa > Chordata > Amphibia > Caudata > Salamandridae > Calotriton > Calotriton arnoldi. Next base: position 1,051,621 of record CAWUFW010006682.1, on the reverse strand, counting down.
GGGGCACAGAAGGAAATGGGGAGACGGGCAAGAAATACGGGCACCGGGGCCACAAGCGGAGGGCGATCTTACCTGCAGAAGCAGCGGGCAGACAACACAGGCGGAGCTGTGTGGTGGGGAGCGACCTACCTGGCAAGGTCAAGGGTCGCTCTCCTCACCGCGCAGCGGCCGCCATATATGGGGAGGTGGGAGGGAGGAGCAGCTGGGAGGCAGGGGCAGCGAATGGGCAGTCAGGGGGGCGGGGCCGCAGGGGGCGCAGCGGCGGGAATGGCGAGAGGCAGCGGGGGCACAAAGTACAAGGGGAGAGAAAAACAGACAAATTACAGTACAACGCTAATGGGGCAGCGAGGGGCACAGAAAGGAAAAAGGGGGGGAGAAAACAGACAAAATACGAGTACAACGCTAATGGGGCAGCGAGGGGCACAGAAAGGAAAAAGGGGGAGAAAACAGACAAAATACAAGTACAACGCTAATCGGGCAGCGAGGGGCACAGAAAGGAAAAAAGGGGGAGAAAACAGACAAATTACAGTACAACGCTAATGGGGCAGCGAGGGGCACAGAAAGGAAAAAGGGGAGAGAAAACAGACAAAATACGAGTACAACGCTAATGGGGCAGCGAGGGGCACAGAAAGGAAAAAGGGGGAGAAAACAGACAAAATACGAGTACAACGCTAATGGGGCAGCGAGGGGCACAGAAAGGAAAAAAGGGGGAGAAAACAGACAAATTACAGTACAACGCTAATGGGGCAGCGAGGGGCACAGAAAGGAAAAAGGGGGGAAAAACAGACAAAATACGAGTACAACGCTAATGGGGCAGCGAGGGGCACAGAAAGGAAAAAGGGGGAGAAAACAGACAAAATACGAGTACAACGCTAATGGGGCAGCGAGGGGCACAGAAAGGAAAAAAGGGGGAGAAAACAGACAAATTACAGTACAACGCTAATGGGGCAGCGAGGGGCACAGAAAGGAAAAAGGGGGGAGAAAACAGACAAAATACGAGTACAACGCTAATGGGGCAGCGAGGGGCACAGAAAGGAAAAAAGGGGGAGAAAACAGACAAATTACAGTACAACGCTAATGGGGCAGCGAGGGGCACAGAAAGGAAAAAAAGGGGGGAGAAAACAGACAAATTACAGCACAACGCAAATGGGGCAGCGAGGGGCACAGAAGGAAAATGGGGAGACGGGCAAGAAATACGGGCACCGGGGCCACAAGCGGAGGGCGATCTTACCTGCAGAAGCAGCGGGCAGACAACACAGGCGGAGCTGTGTGGTGGGGGACCGACCTACCTGAGCTAAAGTCTAGGAGCTTTGCTCCCACAACCCAGTGGCCTGCTTGCCAGCAGCCACCAACCGGAGACCCCCTATCCTCCATAGGATAACATTGGGCCTCAACACTCTGCACCCGGCCGCCCTAGTGCCGCTGAGGGTGTAACAAGAGTGCATCACTGACCCTGGGGGACCCCTGAGCCTAACCCCAAAACCTTAACTCCCACAGTCGATAACTTACCTTTGAACCGATAACCTGTTTTTCCTCCATTGGATAACATTGACAATTTTCTTCCAAAAAGTTTCTAAGTGTGGAGTTTTGAAATCTAAAAATATTCTTTAAAAATCGCACGAATAACCAGAACGTATTTACTTACCTGTTTGCAGGAAATGTCCCAGTGCTGAATCTAGGTATCCAGCACTGAGTTAGAATAGTAACGTGAAAAGTAACTTACCTGTAATTTACTGAAAAAGCCTATTCATTTCAATGTACTGTATTTGCTAAGTATTGCAACCTACTGCATCCCCTGTAAATCAAACAAAGTACAATTCCTATTGCATTTTCAAACTGTTCTACAATCAGCAACTTATTACTGTAAAGTATTTAATGCTTACCTGTGCCAGGCTTGCTTGGTTCTAAAAATAAAACAACAGTATATTTTTTATACAAAAACAATTGGTCTAGATTTCAGTCTTTGAGTGTGTGAATTCATTTGCTGACTGAGTGGGTACATCAAATGCTTAACACTGTCCTCTGATACTGCCTTACTGCTCGACCACTCTACCACAAATAGAGAGTAAGGTTCTATCTAACTTTAACCTCTGCCTACCTCTGGGGTCACCTGGACTCTATACACACTATACCTCATTTTGGTGTAGTATATATAGAGCCAGTTTCCTACACTTAACTGCTGGGCCTTTCCCCCCCCCTAGTGCTGAGCCCTTTCTTGGCTATTTGGGGTAGTTCGCGGTTAGGCCCCTGTAACGTTTTGTCCACATAAGGTATCCACGTCAAATTTGCGTCCTTTTCTTCCAACATCCTGAGGATTCTAAAGGTACATAGGGTTTGTGGATTCCCCTGGAGGGGACCCAGAAATTACCCAAAATATAACTAAATTTTGCGTTTTTGGTGAAAGTTTTTTAAAAAAGTGCTGAAGAAGAAAGCGTCTGGTTTTTTCCCTGCAAATGGTATCAATAAAGCGTTTGCGGTGATAAAATCACCATTTTCACAGCTTTCAGGAACAGCCAAACTTTTCTACACAGTTTTGGTATTTTAGTGGGACATAGCCTATCTTTTCTATTTTTTGTTCTTTCAACCTCCTTTCAGTTAGTGTTAGAAATTGATGTAAAACCAATAATGGATCCCAGAAAGCTGTACATTTCTGAAAAGTAGACACAATTCTGAATTCAGCAAGGGGTCATTTGTGTAGATCCTTCAAGGTTTTCCTATTGAAAGTAACAGTTCAAATAAAAACATATTGACAATGAGTTGAAAAAAACTGCTATTTGTGTCTGCATTTTCACCTGTAACTCCTTCTAAGTATGACAGATTTTTACAAGCAATATACCGGTATGTCCACTGGAGCCTTATGGTTGCAGGGGTATATAGGACTTGTAGGTCCACCAAGAATCCGAAGTGCCCAGAGCCAATAACTGAGCTGCACCTTGCTATGGTTTTTCATTGTGTACCGGGTATACAGCAATTCACCTGGTAAAATAAAAAGAGTGAAAAATAGGTATCAATCAATCAATCAATCAGGCGTTTGTTGAGCGCGGCTACTCACCCGTAAGGGTCTCAAGGCGCTAGGGATAGGGGTGGTGCAGGTTCCAGTCCATCAAGGAGGGGGTCTGTCGAAGAGCCAGGTTTTGAGGTTTCTTGCGAAGATGGGGAGTGATGTTGTCTGTCTGAGGTGGAGCGGAAGGTCGTTCCAGGCTTTGGCCGCGAGGAAGGAGAAGGAGCGGCCTCCCGATCTGGTCTTTCTGGTGCGGGGGACCACGGCGTAGGAGAGCTGGGCTGATCGTAGGGTCCTTTGGGGTGCGTGGAATTTGAGTCGGCTGTTCAGGTATGCTGGTCCGGTGTCGTGGAGGGCCTTGTGTGCTTGGGTGAGTATCTTGAAGGTGATTCTAGCCTCGACGGGGAGCCAGCTGTTACGGTTCCCTTTGGTGCTGCGGGGAGTGCCGAGAGTAATGCTGCCATATGCGTGACTCGGGCTACCCACCGCTCTTAGCTGCAACATGGAGAGAGGCTCCGTGAAGCGTGGCGCCGTGTCCAGGAGGCGAACGGCACCTGCACTCTTCTGCATTGCAACAGAAGGAACGTGCGTGATGACGTCAACCCGGAAACACTCAAAAGAGGCTTCCAGGTTGAAAACGAAGCAGATTATTTTGCTTCAGGATCGGAGCTACACGCTGTGAAGGAACAGCGTCTTCTGGTGCGGTAAGGTGGCGGAAAGTGCTTTTGTTGGAATATCGTGATTAACCCTGCAAGGTTACCTTGGGCTATACCTTAATTTTCAAGTATCAGAACTATGTTTGGGCACTTATTTCACCGGAGAGTCTTGCTGCCGTGAACCACAAAACTTTCACGTATTGCCTCCTACCAAATACTTTATTGTTTACTGTTGGCAATTAACCCTTGAAGAGGAAACATTTATGCTTTGATGTTATGATGAATCGGTTGACCGGATAAGAATCATTATCTGTCATTGCAATTACTAGAGCACAACCTATGATTCCTTTACCCTCGCAGCGCTTGGTTTATAATTGTTCATTACTGTATCCTAACAGGGGGTCATGAGGTCTTACTAGGATTCATCCCCTGTGATGCTTGGTTTCGTTATTATGGTGGTGGGTATTGTGTGTGTGTGTCCTTGATGGTGTTACAGACTCAGATGCAGGTGCCTAACAAACATGCTCAGGTATTCACTGGTTAGTTCTTTATTTCAGCGACCTTTTTTCATCACCATTGGCTTACAGGAATAGGACATTCCTTGTGTGCTCTTGTGCAGGACTGTGTTGTTTTCCTTTACAGGTAATAAGAGGAAGAGAGGTCCTGTATTCCATATGTTAGTGATTATTGTCCTATGTTCAAAGTGTTGTTTCTCGTTTCAGGTCTCCCTCCCTGCTGTCCCCATCCTTTCCTTCCCTCACTTGATCACCTTAATCTTCTGAGCTATACAGCTCTGCCGGCCGCCGCCGTAATTGTTCAGGAATCCTGAGAGGCTAAGACCCACCGCGAGCTTCACACGACAGCGGAGTGCACTGCAGCGGAGAGCTATCCTCCGGTACGACTCTGAAGGCGGGGGATCGCCCCTGAGTTGAGAAACCGCGCCGCAGTGGACGCGGCTCCGACATAAGCTGGCAGACGGGCGGCGCTGACCGAGACCGGGTGCCCGACGCTGCGCCTGTTGTCCCACCGCGGAGGCGGCGCGGGGATCCGTAGGCGGCGGCTACGTTACCTGGCAGACGGTGGAGCCCCGTCCCTGAGCTGGTGCGGACGGAGTGTGGAGACTGCCTGGGGCCCTACGCACCGCAAACCAGAAGTGCCGCGGGTGAGTGCCACGCAAGCGCCCGGCTTCACCCTGTATTAGAGGCCCCAGCACACAATATGGCCGCCAGCTCCCTGTAGGACGGAGACTCGGGATTTGGTGCGCGACCCGGGGAGACTGCACTGACACTACCACGCCTGGCACTTAGTAGTTAAGGTCCATTAGCGCCTCTCCCCCTCCACCTGCCTCGATGGGTTACAATTGATTGGGACTGAGAGGCTGGTGCACTGGAGGCGGAGATTTGAGTCCCGAATGTCGCAGGGAGGAGAGTGTGGAAGCTAGTACAGGACCTTGCTGTCTGTAGCTGCTGGCGAGCATCTTGATGCCAGGGTGGCAGTGGACTTGCGACCCTGGAGCGCGTTGACAAGTGTGGGTCTCTTGGGGCTAAAGACTGCGATTACGGCCCTACTGCTGTGGTGCCTGTGGGCTGGGACTGCTGCCCGCTCCAGTTGCAGAGCGTGAGGTGGGGCGGTAGGCCTCACTTATTGAGCTCTGAGACAGCGTGATACCGCTGTGTGGTGAAGCTGCCCACACTGGTGGGAATCCTGGTGGCAGCGACAGCCCCTGTGCACTAGCTGCTGTGCATCCTATACCCTCAGTAGACATGGGCAAGCCGGATAAAAACCAACCGCGGCTAAACTTTGAGCTGCGTAAGGGTGGCAGATCCACCCAAAATGCGGCATCGGACTCAGAGCTGGAATCGACTGCACAGACATCCACCGCACTTGAAAAGACGCTTGCGGCGATACAAGCCAGCCTGCAATCTATAGATGGCAAGATCGAGGCGCTGAATGGTCGCATGGACACTATATCGGCCAAACTTGATAAGCAAACAGCTCGGCTGGGGGAGGCAGAGCAGCGGATATCAGACACCGAAGATGGCCTACAGCAAGTTGCAGCCAAGACCTCGGACATTGAAAAGATCCTAGCGCTCATAAAAAATAAGAATGAGGACATCGAAGCGCGATCACGGCGCAATAACGTGCGCATTTTAGGCCTACCAGAATCCACGAATGTGGGGCGGCTGGAAGAATATGTTGAGGCTCTCTTCCGGGACATCTGCGGCCCAGAGACCCTATCCAATATGCTGGTGGTGGAGCGGGCACACAGGTCTCTTGCCCCCCGGCCTCCACCGGGAGCCCCCCTAGGCCTATTATTGCACGCCTGCTCAACTTTAGAGATCGTGACACGGTGCTACGCATAGCCCGTCAGAAGGGCACCATACAACATCAAGGGAACACCCTTTCTTTTTACCCGGATTTTACTGTCCTGGTCCAGACTGCGAGGAAGGAATTCCAAGGGGTCAAGAAAATATTGCAACAAGAACAAGTGCCTTATGCCATGCTGTATCCCGCTCGCCTCCGGATTGGGGTGGACAATGCGGCAAAAATCTTCAATAATCCAAAACAAGCCATGGACTACGCCCAGTCGATTCGACGCAAGAAGCAGACAGTTGCGCACACATCTGACATTGATGACTGACAACACGAGTCTCTGCTCTCCTTCTGCTCTGGGATAACGGGGCGGGGAGGACCTGCCAGAGGCGGATCTGGCTGTATAGTAGGGGATGTATTGCGGTACTGATGCTGTGTCCCGGCTCTCCATGTTCCTTGACTGCATGATGCTGTTTACCCTGTTTATGTATTTCTCCTGACAGGTTTGCTCTGTACTGGTTTAGACATTCACGTCTGGGGTGTTACGGCCCAGCTGCGGGGTTCTTCGTGACACACAAAGATTGCTGGAGGGGTATGTACACATTAGCATATTGTTAAATATTAGTATAGGGCAGACGCTGAGGGCCTGCGGATGCGGCCTCTCTTACAGATGACTATGAGCGGGTGTGCCAGGCTTGAACTATGCGTCCGGCAAGCGTTGGGAGGGTTTAGATCACTTAACCGCTCTGGTTGCACTCACGTTTTGTAATATCCAAATGTAAAAAATGGACTGCAGGTGGGTCAGAGGCTTTACCTCATACACTTGCAGGCGGCCTCCTCCCTACCACACCGGGGAGAAGTAGGCGCCACTACGTTCCCCCTATGGGAGTACCCCATCAAGTTTCGAAGGGGCAGCCCTCCGTGTTTCTGTTGGAGCCCTTTCTGGGCAATGGGTATGGCTTTGGCATGATTGGGTTGCTGAAGTGGGAGGGGGAGGGGGATTATGTTTTGATAAGTTGAAGTTAGTTTTATGTGATTATATCGGTACCTCTTCTGTGCAAGAAATTCTCCTATTAATGTCACGCTCTGCTAGAATACACACCTCCAGGCACCTATGGGTGAACAATACAGATGTTTGACATGGAATGTCCGTGGGTTGAATAACCCAAAAAGATTCGTCAAGTGTTTGGGTATTTGGACAGACACGGCGTACAAGTGGCTCTCCTGCAAGAGACGCACCTTACCAGGGAGACAGAAGCCAGAATTGCACGAAAATGGGCAGGGTTCAAATTGGCGTCCTCCTATTCTTCTTACGCCAGAGGTGTCCTTATACTGGTCAAGAGGGGCGTCCCTTTTCTTCCAATTAATACTCATATAGATACAGAGGGAAGATGCGCCATGGTTCATTGGAAACTTGGAAACACACTGGTTACGTTTGTTAATATGTACGGGCCTATTGCTGACGAACCAGAGGCATTTCAGCGCATGGTCGGAATACTTAGAGACTGGCCAGAGGTAGTCACACTGTGGGGTGGAGACCTAAATACACACCTAGACCCTGAGCTGGATAAATCATGCCCACAGGGAGCCCGGTCACCGAAAGTTGCCCGATGTGTAAACGAAGCTATATTGGAATTCGGGTTGGTGGACATCTGGAGATTGCACAATAGCTCAGTGAAGGAGGGCACACACGCCACACCTGCGCACAATAGTTGGTCCAGATTGGACTACTGGCTTATTAGTGTTGAGATAACTGGGTGGAACACGGAGGTTATCACGCTACCCCGCACACTCTCTGACCATAACCCAGTACAGCTAACCTACACTATCCCAGATACACGGCGCCGCCCATTCACATGGCGTTTCAGATCCGAGGCGTTACTCGACCCCATTTACACTGACACCATAAGAAAGGCCATAGAGCAATATTTTGAACTCAATGTCGGCACGGTCACTAGCACGGCAACACTATGGGAGGCATTCAAGGTCACAATCCGGGGTGTCTGTATGAGTACTACGGCCGGTATATTAAAGGACCTTAGACACCAGCTAGCAAAACTTGAAACTACGCTTGCCGGTCTGGAAGCGGCATATACAACGCACCCGGACCAGGAAACACTCCACCGTATTCACGAACTGATTCTTGAGTACGACACTCTGGCGGAGTCTGAGATGCGATATCTCTCTCGAAGGCATGTAGCCAGGGCATATGGTGAGGGCGGGAGACCAGGCAGAAACCTTGCTACAAAACTCAAGATACGTGCCGAGCAGACGCGCATTGACAAAATAACCGACACTAGGGGAGTAGAGCATTATGCAACACTGGAGCAGGTGGAGCAGTTCCGCGCCTTCTATGCTGAAATGTACCAATCGTGCGGGACCACGACCGAAGCCAATATAGCGGAATATTTGGCAGATGTTGCATGCGCATGGCTAGCAGATAGCCATAGAGAATATCTATCCCAACCTATTGGAATATCCGATATTAAAGCGGCCATACGCGACCTTCCTAATGGAAAAGCACCAGGGCCAGACGGCCTTACAGCTGAGTTTTATAAGGAATTCGCGGACCTTTTAGCACCACACTTGTTAGCTGTCTACGCGGAGGCTCACGAAGTGGGCATCTTGCAACCTTCCCTACGGCAGGCACTGATCATAACGCTACTTAAAAAAGACAAACCTGCTGACCGCTGCGACTCGTATCGACCGCTATCACTGATTAACTTAGACGCCAAAGTACTGGCAAAAATACTGGCGACGAGACTGCAGCCCCTGATGCCTTTGCTGGTTCTCCCAGACCAATCCGGTTTTATACCGGAGAGATCCACTTCCCACAATCTTAGAACTATATTTGCGATGATGCACATTCTTGATCCAAGCTTACATGCCGCGGCAGTCTTGCTTGACGCGGCGAAAGCCTTCGATTCTATAGAATGGAGCTATATGTTCATTATCCTACAGAGAATGGGATTCCCTCCGATGTACCTGGGTTGGGTGCGGCTGCTTTACAATGACCCGACAGCACGGGTGAGGGTGGAGGGACTGACGTCAGAGCCATTCTCGATAAGACGGGGCACCAGACAAGGGTGCCCATTATCCCCCTTACTATTCGCACTAGCGCTTGAGCCCCTGGCGTGTGTGATACGTCAGAGACATCGGGAAACAGCCCTTAATTTTCTTCATCGCCCGGTAAGCATATCCCTATATGCGGACGACATGGTCCTATTCGTGCGGGAGCCTGATCGTAACTTGGCGCCTCTACTGAGAGAATACACTAGATTTGGCCTATTCTCAGGTCTAACTATTAACTGGGACAAATCTGTCATTATACCTCTGACAGCCATTACTTCCCCTCCGCCAAGAGACTACCCCTTAATGTGGACCTCAGATCCAGTTAAATACCTGGGAATCTGGATACATCGAGATCCGGCGTTGGTCCGGCAAGAAAATTATGGACGCGCTTGTGCCACCCTCGATCAGCAAATCGATCGATGGACTACTCTACCGCTCTCCCTATCTGATCGCATAGCCATTATAAAGATGGTTGTCCTCCCGAGATTTTTATATCTTTTTTCTAATATCCCAATCACTATGCCACTGCACTTTTTTAAAACCTTGCGTACGGCCTTGCTCCGATTGATTTGGCGAGGCAAACAGGCGCGGGTGGGCTGGGCTACCCTGACACTTGACTACGCCCAGGGTGGGTTTGGTGCCCCGGACCTGTACGCGTACTACCTGAGTGCTCAAGCGCAATATGCATTTTATTGGTTCAACCCACATTCTTATACTCCACATGTTGCCGTGGAGGATGGTGACGCCAGTCCGACCCCCCTGTCGGGTATCATTACACATACATCTAGAAACACCCCGAAAGATGAAATTAATCCCATAGACACTACTATTACAGCATGGCAAGATATTGGTAGGCTCACCTCCAAACTACCCATATACGCCCCGGCATTGCCCATTGCACACCATGCTGCCATCTCGGTATTGCAGGAGAAGGGCCCGTTGAAGGCACTGAGAGAAGCTGGACTGAATGCAATGCAGGATCTATACCCAAACGGTAAACTCCTCAAGACGGCGGACCTACAATACATTACTAACCCCACGCCTCTTTTTACATTCACGATACACAGGCTTAGGCATGCCATAAAGTCACATTATTCGAAATATTCAGACGAACCATCTACTCTACAATCTCTGCAAGTATTGTTGACTACACCTACGCGGAAAAAGTTGGTCACAAAGCTCTACAGAGCAATACGAGCCGACATCCCTAGAGGCCCAGACAGGAGTCTAGCCCGGTGGAATGACAGGCTTCCCAACCCCCTAACGTTATCGGAGTGGGAAAGTGTATGTAACCTAACCAGTCAACTCACACCCAATGGCAACCTCCGTATTATACATTTTAAGTACATTCATCAATTGTATTACACGCCGTCCAAGATATACAAGTATGGCCTCCGGGACTCTAGTCGTTGCACGCGCTGCTGCCACTTGGAGGCAGACTTTTGGCATTTGGCGTGGGAGTGTGCACGTGTTGCGGATTTCTGGGTGCGGGTCGTGCGGCACCTACGCCAAATGACTGGGATAGATTTGCAGTGCACGCCAGTGGAGTGCTTGCTGGGTTTGCTGCCACAAGTGAAGGGCACTGTTGGTAAATTTGTACGAGTATCACTGTTGATGGCCAAGAGGCGGGTTGCCATAACATGGGGAGGGAAGCATGCACCGCAGGACACTCACTGGCTCAAAGACCTAGTATATTGTAAAGAAAGATTGGAGCTATACGCAGAGGAACTGCCGACGACATCGAAACCCAGGGACATTTGGGAGCCATTGCGCCAATTTCTTCACCAGCGTGACATAACTAATTCACCTATACAAGAAGCTTAGCGGCATTACAGGGCGGAGTGGGCACAGAAGATTACAGAGAACTGATAAACTTGAAATATGTAAACTATAAACGCACTGTACCGATGGGTCACGTGTTATGACAGTTGTTTGTAATGTTGCGTTGTAATGCATGACACCAATATTGGTGAAATTTGTTTTTGAAATGCAATAAACAAAGTTTAAAAAAAAAAAAATCTTCTGAGCTATAATAGCATTCAGAATTGACGCTATCAAGGGGTGGACCCACTTGAGCCACGAATCGATCCAGAGGATTCGACAGGAGAAATCCGATACATGACAGAATAATCTGCCCAAGTATCTATCATTCTCTTGGTCGATTCGGGGATAAAGATGGCCACCTTAGAAGACGTGTTAGCAACCTTGGCTATTGTACAGCAGGAGGTAATGGCTTCTAGAGCTGAAACAGCAGCCCTGCAAGAGCAGTTTAATAGGTTTCAAAGAAATCCTTTTGACGCCTCCACTACCCAGCCTAGCGGGGGAGGGATATGGCCCAACAGAGGAGGGTTACAGGCGATCCCTCCTATATCTGTGGAGATTCTAACGCCCATTCCATTAGCCCCCACAGAACGTTATTATGGGGACGTTAATAAAGTGCAGGTCTTTTTGACACAGGTTTTGTTACACTTTTCTTGCCGACCCAAAGCCTTCCCTACTAATCAGGCCAGGGTTGCGTTCATGATATCATACTTGGCAGGTGACGCAGCCTTATGGGCAGTACCATTGGTAAAAATGGACGACCCGCTGTTATACGATTGGGATGAGTTCCGGGTTGAATTCGAAAAGGTATTTGATCGAAGAGCCACTACCCTATCTGCTGATAGGGAGTTGCTAGAATTAAAACAAGGGTCACGAGACCTAGTGGTGTACATTAACTCCTTTCAGAGGCTAATCGCTGAAACTCAGTGGCCTGAACAGAAAAGAGAAACCTGAGAAAGTATGTACGGTTGACGGTAGGGTCTTAGTGTCCGGTCCCATTTGTTTTTGTACACAAAGTTTAGAAGTAGTGTGCGACGGTCTACATAAGGAAGAGATTAGATTCAATGTTATCAAGGCCCCCCAGTACGGGATCATATTGGGGTTGCCTTGGTTAGTCAAACACAACCCTAGTGTGGATTGGGTTTCTAGAACCCTGACCTTCGATTCCTCCTGGTGTAAGGAGAATTGCGGAATCGCTCTGCCCTTGTCGGTCACTGCCTTAGCCAATAAGCATACCATAGCCACAGCTGCAGAACAAGATGTCACACTTCCTTCTTGTTATCATGAGTTTCAGGATGTTTTTTGTGAGAGCCAGGCAGAAGTGCTGCCACCTCACAGACCATATGACTGCCAAATCGACCTGGTCCCAGGGGCGAAAATACCATGTGGGCGGATTTATGCCCTCACTGAGCCCGAAAGCCAACATCTCAGGCAATATCTGGATAGATATTTATTGAATGGTTTTATCCAACCTTCCAAGTCCCCTGCAGCGTCGCCTTTGTTTTTTACACCCAAGGCAAACGGCGAACTCAGAACGCTAATCGACTTTTGTGCTCTCAACTCTATAACGATAAAAAAACGATACCCACTACCTTTGATCCCTGTTCTTCTCGACCAGGTGAGAGAAGCCACGATCTTTACCCGATTGGACCTCAAAGGGGCATACCACTTAGTCCGCATGAGAAAGGGCGACGAGTGGAAGACGGCCTTCCGTACAAGGTATGGTCTCTTTGAGTATAATGTGATGCCCTATGGGCTCTGTAATGCCCCTGCGGCCTTTCAGTTCTTTATAACTGATGTCCTCAGGGAGTTCCTGGATGTTTTTGCCGTGGTATATATAGATGACATTTTAATCTTCTCTGCTGATGAACACATTCATCGCCAACATGTCAAGTCTGTGTTCCAAGCATTACGTAATAATGGATTGTACTGTAAAATCAGCAAATGCGTGTTCCATGTACAGGAAGTGGAATTCTTGGGTGTTATATTAACACCTAATGGACAAGAGATGGCTAAACACAAAGTCCAGGCCGTAAAAGAGTGGGGTTCCCCTTCCTCGGTGCGAGAAGTACAGTGTTTCCTTGGCTTCGCCAATTTTTATAAGCGATTCATACACCAGTTCTCCAAGGTAGTGTCTCCCATCACCAAACTCCTGAGGAAAAACACAGCCTTCCACTGGTCGGTTGAAGCCGAACAGGCTTTTGAACACCTCAAAGAAGCATTTACATCCGCTCCCATACTGGCCCACCCTGACCCTAAAAGGCCTTTCATTGTGGAAGCCGACGCCTCTGACGTAGCCTTAGGGGGTATCCTATCCCAAAGGAATCAAACCACTGGACAAATGCACCCGGTAGCATACATGTCTCACAAACTGAATGAAGCAGAATGCAACTACACAGTTGCTGAAAAAGAGTTGTTGACGATTAAGAGGGCATTTGAAGTATGGAGGCATTATTTGCTAGGTGCTCAACACATGGTCACAGTGTATTCTGATCACTGCAACCTTCAGTTTATGAGGTCAGCGCGCACGTTATCCCCGCGACAACTGAGATGGATGCTGTTCTTTGAGGAATATAACTTTGTGGTTACCTATCGACCGGGCTCAGAGAATAAAAAGGCAGATGCTGTCTCCCGACAGGATTCAGCACAGATCGAAAAAGAAAGAGAAGTACACTCCATTTTGAAACCTGTTCAGGTCATCAGAGTTGTCCAAACAGAAGCGTCCCTCCAAAAAATAAAGGACGCTATCCAACAACCCTATTGGAAGGAATGGTTAAGGGGACACAAACAATGGAAGGTTATACAAGGATTACCTATGTGTCACAACCAGTTATTGGTCCCCACAAAAGCTAGACAGCAGGAGGTAATCCAATGGTGTCACCATATACCCAGTGCAGGACACAACGGGGTGGAAAAAACCCTAAACCGAGTGTTAAGGAACTTCTGGTGGCCCTCAGTCCACAAGGATGTCCAACAAGCCGTTCGCAGCTGTACGACTTGTATTCAAGCCAAGACAGATCATGGAAAACCAGCTGGGTTGTTACGACCTCTGCCCACTCCTGAAGAACCATGGGAAACCATTTCAGTGGATTTTATCGTTGGTCTACCCAAAGACAAAGGGTTCTCAGCTATCCTAGTGGTAGTTGACAGCCTAACAAAAATGGGACATTTCATAGCCTGTACAAATGTTCCTAGCGCAGGACAACCGGCCCATCTGCTTCTGGTTCATATTGTGCGTATACATGGACTACCGAGGACTATAGTCTCCGACAGGGGGTCTCAATTCACCGCACAGTTCTGGACGACCTGGTGCAAGGCATTACATATGGCCTCTGCAAAGTCCACCAGCTTCCATCCCCAGACTGACGGTCAAACTGAGCGCCTCAACCAAACACTAAAACAATAGCTGAGGTGTTATGTGGAAGAAAGCACCGACTCATGGGTAGACCTACTATGGATAGCTGAGATGGCGTATAATAGTGTTCAACACCAATCCACCTCTATGGCCCCCTTTTACAGTAACTGCGGGTTTCACCCTAGGATAGTCCCCTTCCTACATCCCAGGGTAAACACCAAGATTCCAGATGTCAATCAGAGAGTAACACACATACAGAAAGCCATCAATGACACTAGGAAACACCTTAAGGCGGCCAAGACACGATATAAGACTCAAGCTGACAAACACCGTAGACCTTGTCCTGACTATAGACCAGGTTCTTTTGTTTGGTTATCCACCAAAAACCTCAGGTTCCGGAAATATAGCATTTTTAACCTAAGTACATAGGTCCGTATAGAATCAAAAGATGCATTAATCCGGTTACTATGATGTTAGACCTGCCTAAAACACTACGCATACACCCAGTGTTCCATGTCTCCTTGTTCAAGCCTTCATACACCTCCCCTCAGAAAAAGCCTCCTCCTGTGTGGGTGAATGACAAACCGGAATATGAGGTGAAAAGTATCCTAGATTCAAGGAAAAGAGGTACGAAGATGTGGTATCTAGTTTCCTGGAAGGGATATGGGGCTGAAGAGAACTCATGGGAACCAGCCTCAGGCATTCATGCTCCTCAGTGCATTCGTAAGTTTCATAGACTGAACCCGTCCAAACCACGCCCATGTCAGCGTTCCTCGGAGGAGGGATGTGCTGTTACGGTTCCCTTTGGTGCTGCGGGGAGTGCCGAGAGTAACGCTGCCATATGCGTGACTCGGGCTACCCTCCGCTCCTACCTGCAACATGGAGAGAGGCTCGATGAAGCGTGGCGCCGTGTCCAGGAGGCGAACGGCTCCTGCACTCTTCCGCATTGCAACAGAAGGAACGTGCGTGATGACGTCAACCCGAAAACACTCAAAAGAGGCTTCCGGGTTGAAAACGAAGCAGATTATTTTGCTTCAGGATCAGAGCTACACGCTGTGAAGGAACAGCGTCTTCTGGTGCGGTAAGGTGGCGGAAAGTGCTTTTGTTGGAATATCGTGATTAACCCTGCAAGGTTACCTTGGGCTACACCTTAATTATCGGTCATTGCAATTACTAGAGCACAACCTAGGATTCCTTTACCCTCGCAGCGCTTGGTTTATATTTCTTCATTACTGTATCCTAACAGGGGGTCATGAGGTCTTACTAGGATTCATCCCCTGTGATGCTTGGTTTTGTTATTATGTTGGTGGGTATTGTGTGTGTGTGTCCTTGATGGTGTTACAGACTCAGATGCAGGTGCCTAACAAACATGCTCAGGTATTCACTGGTTAGTTCTTTATTTCAGCGACCTTTTTTCATCACCATTGGCTAACAGGAATAGGACATTCCTTGTGTGCTCTTGTGCAGGACTGTGTTGTTTTCCTTTAGAGGTAATAAGAGGAAGAGAGGTCCTGTATACCATATGTTAGTGATTATTGTCCTATGTTCAAAGTGTTGTTTCTCGTTTCAGGTCTCCCTCCCTGCTGTCCCCATCCTTTCCTTCCCTCACTTGATCACCTTAATCTTCTGAGCTATAATAGCATTCAGAATTGAGGCTATCAAGGGGTGGACCCACTTGAGCCACGAATCGATCCCGAGGATTCGACAGGAGAAATCCTTATACATGACACCAGTGGAGTGTGCGCTGGTGCTGCGAGATGTGGCAGTGTTTTGGCAGGTTGAGGACCAGTCTTGCGGCGGCGTTCTGGATGTTCTGTAGCTTGCGGGTGAGGTTTTTGTTTATTCCGGCATAGAGTGCGTTGCCGTAGTCGAGTCTGCTGGTGACCAGGGCGTGAGTGACGCTCTTTCTGTGTTCGAGGGGGATCCATTTGAAGGTCTTGCGAAGGAGGTGGAGAGTGTGGAAGCAGGAAGACGAGACGGAGCTGATCAGGCAGTCCATTTTGAGCTCGGAGTCCAGTATGATTCCCAGGTTGCGTGCGTGGTCCGTGGGGGTTGGCGGGTTTCCGAGGGCGGGGGGCCACCAGGTGTCCCTCCAGGCGTCGGGGTTTGGGCCCATGATGAGTACTTCTGTTTTGTTGGTGTTTAGTTGTAGGCAGCTGTTTTTCATCCATTTGGCGACGGGTTCCATGCCTTCTCAAAAGTTGTGTCTGGCGGTGTTGGGTTCGTTGGATAGGGAGAGGATGAGTTGGGTGTCGTCTGCGTATGACACAATGTTGAGTCCGTAGGTTCTGACGATGGGGGCGAGTGGAGCCATGTAGACGTTGAAGAGCTTCGGTCTGAGGGAGGAGCCCTGGGGGATTCCGCAGGTGGTAGGTGTAGGGTCCGAGAGGAAAGGGGGGAGTCTGACCCGCTGCGTTCTGCCAGAGGAAGGAGCGGATCCAGTCGAGGGCCTTGTCCTGGATTCCTGCGTCGTGGAGTCTGCGTAATAGGGTGCGGTGAGAGATTGTGTCGAACGCCGCTGAGAGGTCGAGGAGAATGAGGGCTACTGTTTCTCCTTTGTCCAGTAGGGTGCGGATGTCGTCTGTTGCGGTGAGGAGGGCGGTTTCCGTACTGTGGTTTTTTCTGAAGCCGGATTGTGAGGAGTCGAGGATGTTGTGCTCTTCGATGAATATGGCGAGTTGGCTGTTGATGGCTTTCTCGATGACTTTCACTGGGAACGGGAGCAGGGAGATGGGTCTGTAGTTTTTGAGGTCGGTGGGGTCCGCCGAGGGTTTCTTCAGGAGGGGGTTGACCTCGGCGTGTTTCCAGTCGTCGGGGAACGAGGCGGTCGCCAGGGAGCGGTTGATGGTGTGGCGGAGCATGGGTGCAATGGTGTCGGCGGCTCTGTTGAAGATGTGGTGGGGCAGGGGTCCGTGGGGGCCCCAGAGTGGATTGACTTCATTGTCTTCAGTGTGTCTTCGGTGGTGAGGGCTGTCCAGTTGTCAATCGCTGGTTTCCGGGTGTCGGGGGTGGTTGGTGAGGGTTCAGTGTGTTGGTTGTCTTCGTCGAAGTTGTCGTAGATGCTCTTGATTTTGTGGTGGAAAAAGGTGCTGAGTTTGTCGCAGAGGTCCTGTGAGGGTGGGATGTCAGTAGATTCGCTGGTGGGTTGGGCGAACTCCTTGATGATGTTGAAGAGTTCTTTGCTGTTGTTCGCGTGGGTGGAGATTCTGTCTTCAATCGCATTTTTCCTTGTTACTCTGATGAGTTGGTGGTGAGCGTTGGTGGCGGCTCTGAAGTTGTTGTGGGCTTCTGTGGATCTGGTGTTCCTCCAGGCCTTTTCGAGGCGGCGGCAAGTGCGTCTGGACTCTCGAAGTTCGGTGGTAAACCATCTGGCTTTCTTGGCGCGGGTATTGTTGTTTTTCTTGAGGGGGGGCTATGGTGTTGGCGCTGTCCGAGATCCATCTATGCAGGGTTTGGGCTGCGGTGTTGGGGTCGTCGTTTTCCGCAATGGTTGGGGTGGAATTGTTGAGTGAGGAGGTGAGCTGGTCGTCTGTGATTTTTGTCCAGTTTCTTCGTGGGAGCAGGTGCTGGTGTCTGTGGATGGTGGTTGTTCTGAAGGTAAAGTGGACGCAACGATGGTCAGTCCATGGGAGTTCGGTGGTGTGGCTGAAGGTTATGGAGTTTCCTGTAGTGAAGAGGGGTCGAGGGTGTGTCCTGCTGAGTGCGTGGGCTCGGTCACGATCTGGCGGAGTCCAATGTTGTGGAGGTTGTCCAGGAGGGATGTGGTGTTGGGGTCCAGTTGGTTGTCGAGGTGGAAGTTGAGGTCTCCCAGCAGGGTGTAGTTGGTGGATGCGATGGCCTGCGGGGAGATGATGTCCGTGATGGAGTTGGCGAAGGGTCCGCGGGGTCAGGGGGTCGGTAGATGAGGGTTCCTCGGAGGGTGGCGGTGGGGCTGGCCAGTATCTTGAAGTGAAGGTGTTCCATCAGGTCTGTGGGCTCGTCGGGAGTGTGCTCAGGCGTTGGGTGGATTTGTGGACGATGGCGATTCCTCCTCCTGGGCGGGTGGGGCGGTCCTTCCTGGAGATCTTGTATCCTTGGGGGATGGCGATGGCGATGTCCGGTCCCGAAGTGGTGTTGGTCCAGGTTTCGGTGAAGAACGCTACGTCCGGGGTGGTGCTGTCGAGGAGGTCCCAGATTTCGGTGGCATGTTTGTGGAGGGATCGGACGTTGAGGTGGATGCATTGCAGGGTCTTCGGTTCGGTTGTGTTCTTGTGGGCGGGTTGTGCTGGATCCGTGTTCTTGGCGGTGCTGCAGGTGTGCCGGCAAAGGTGACAGCTGAAGGGTCCGTGGGTGTCGGCTGGTGATGCTATCTTGCAGTTGTTGTTGCGGCCTGGGTTGAGTGCGTGGAGTGCTGCTGGGTCGTATCATTGGCGGGGTGGAGGTCCAGGGTTCCTGGCGCTGGTCGCGGTCGGGTCGCGGACGGGCGCAGACGGGCTTGCCTTAGGCACGCCTTCGGCGCGCCAGCGGCGCGGCCGCACAGCGGCCGCCATTAAGTAGGGGTCGGAGAGGGCTGGACAGCTGGGAGGCGGGGAGGGGAGCTGGATTGGTCGCGCTGGAGGGGAGGGGCAGCAGCGGCGGGGGAAAACGGGCAGGAAAGGAGGGACAAAGGGGAAAACAGAGAAACAAGCAGAAACGCAGGAAAGTGCAGAAAGCAGAAAAAGTGCAGAAAAATAGATTGAGGAAATAGGGTGAAAACGAGAGAAAAACAAGTGAAAAACGGAGCGGAAAGCGGAGCGAGAAAAGGGTGACAGAAGTCCACTGGACCACCAGGGATGAGGCGCAGGTGAACCTATATATAGGTTTTCGGAAAACTATATATTTCCGAAAACTATATATTTCCGAAATGGGAACAACATATGGAGTTTAGAAGCAGTGTTTATTTGCACAACTCCGTATATGTGGGTACCTATACCAGCATGTGAATTAGAGGGCATTTTTGAAAATTAATTCTTTTTACACACTGTCTTACATTTGGAAGGGATAAATGCATAGAGAGTCAATTGGCAAAAACACTTCTTCTATTATTCTGTGTTTCTCTAAGTCTCCCGGTAAAAATGGTACCTCACTTGTGTGGGTAGGCATAGTGCCCGCGACAAGACACGGCCCAAAATGGAATGTGGGCACATCAATTTTTTTCCAGTGAAAATTCACCCTTTTTTTGCAGTGTGCCTAGCTGTGTTTTTTGGACCCTAGCTCTGCCAGCACCTAGGGAAACCTAGCAAACCCATACATTTTTTAAAACTAGACACCCAGGGGAATCCAGGATGGGGTGACGTGTGTGGCTCTCACCAGGTTCTGTTACCCAGAATCCCTTGCAAACCTCAAACTTTGTAAAAAAAAAACACATTTTCCTCACATTTCTGTGGTGGAAAGGTCTGGAATCTGCGTGGATCCACAAAATTCCACCCACCCCGCATTCCCCAAAGTCTCTCTATAAAAACGGTACCTCACTTGTGTGGGTAGGCCTAGTGCCCGCGACAGGAAACGGCCCAAAACGCAACGTGGAGACACCACATTTTTACAGTCAAAACAGACCCTTTTTTTGCAAAGTGCCTAGCTGTAGATTTTGAACCCTAGCTCTGCCGGCACCTAGGTAAACCTAGCAAACCTATACATTTTTGAAAACTAGACACCCAGGGGAATCCAGGATGGGGTGACTTGTCTGGCTCTCACCAGGTTCTGTTACCCACAATCCCTTGCAAACCTCACATTTTGTCCAAAAAAACACATTTTCCTCACATTTCTGTGGTGGAAAGATCTGGAATCTGCGTGGATCCACAAAATTCCACCCACCCCGTATTCCTCAAAGTCTCTCAATAGAAACGGTACCTCACTTGTGTGGGTAGGCCTAGTGCCCGCAACAGGGAACGGCCCAAAACGCAATGTGGAGACATCAAATTTTTACAGTCAAAAGGGACCCTTTTTTTGCAAAGCGCCTAGCTGTAGATTTTGAACCCTAGCTCTGCCGGCACCTAGGGAAACCTAGCAAACCTATAAATTTTTGAAAACTAGACACCCGGGGAATCCAGGTTGGGGTGACTTGTCTGGCTCTCAGCAGGTTCTGTTACCCATAATCCCTTGCAAACCTCAAATCTTATCCCAAAAAACAAATTTTCCTCACATTTCTGTAATGGAAAGTTTTAGCATCTGCGTGGATCCACAAAATTCCACCCATCCCGCATTCCCCAAAGTCTCTCGATAAAAACGGTACCTCACTTGTGTGGGTAGACCTAGTGCCCGCAACAGGAAATGGCCGAAAACGCAATATGGACACATCACCTTTTTACAGTGAAAACTGACCCTTTATTTGCAAAGTGCCTAGCTGTGGATTTTGAACCCTAGCTCTGCCGGCACATAGGGAAACCTAGCAAACCTATACATTTCTGAAAACTAGACATCCGGGAGAGTCCAGGGAGGTATGGCTTGTGTGGACCCCCCAACGTTTTCCTACCCAGAATCCCCTGCAAACCTCAAATTTAGCAGAAAAAATCACTTTTTTCTCACATTTCTGTGTGGGAAAGTTGTGGGAACACCGGGCTGACATAAATTTCCTACCACCCAGCGTTCCCCCAGGTCTCCCGATAAAAATGGTACCTCACTCGTGTGGGTGGCCCAAGTACCCACGACAGGCAAGGGCCCAAAACGTATTAAGGAGACATCAGAATTGCCTATCACAAAACGACCTGGCTTTGCAAGGGGGGTCACTTGGGTGTTTGGCCCCGTGCTCGGCGGCCATCTAGGGAAACCTACCAACCCCACACATTTCTGAAAACTAGACACCCGAGGGAGTCTAGGGAGGTATGGCTTGCGTGGATCCCCCAACGTTTTCTTACCCAGAATCCCCTGCAAACCTCAAATTTAGCTGAAAAAAATCAATTTTTCCACACATTTTTGTGTGGGGTCACTGTGCCGGCACAAATGTCCTACCACCCAGCGTTCCCCTTAGTCTCCCAAGTAAAATTATACCTCACTGGGTTTGGTAGGTTTACCTATATGGCCGCGAGCCCGGGGCCAAAAACCCAGGTGCTCCCCCCCTGCAAAACCAGGTAATTTTGTGATAGGCAATTTTGATGTCTCCTCAATACGTTTTGGGCCCTTGCCTGTCGCGGGTACTTGGGCCACCCACACGAGTGAGGTACCATTTTTATCGGGAGACCTGGGGGAATGCTGGGTGGTAGGAAATTTGTGTCAGCCCGCTGATCCCACAACTTTCCCACACAGAAATCTGAGAAAAAAAGTGAATTTTTCTGCTAAATTTGAGGTTTGCAGCGGATTCTGGGTAAGAAAACGTTGGAGGGTCCATGCAAGCCATACCTCCCTAGACTATCCCGGGTGTCTAGTTTTCAGAAATGTGTGGGTTTGGTAGGTTTCCCTAGATGGCCGTCCATCACGGGGCCAAAAACCCAGGTGAGCCCCCTTGCAAAACCAGGTCGTTTTGTGATAGGCAATTTTGATGTCTCCTCAATATGTTTTGGGCCTTGGCTGTCGCGGGTTCTTGGGCCACCCACACGAGTGAGGTACCATTTTTAACGGAAGACCTGAGGAAACGCTAGGTAGATGGAAGTTTGTAGGTCGAAGCAGATTCCTGAACTTTCCATCACTTAAATGTGAAGAACTTTTGAAATTGAGCTAAATTTGAGGTTTGCATGGGATGCTGGGTAAAAAAAAAAAACAGTGAGAGCCACGCAAGTCATTCACCCTTGTACTTCCCTCATTGTCTAACTACTCAAAAATGTGAAGGTTTGCCTAGGTGACGACTGAGCTAGGGCACAAAGTCCCCTGCTACCCATATTGACAAAAAAAAGGTCTTACAAAAGGCCATTAAACCGCCACAAATATAAATCTGACACTAATTTGATAAAGTTAATCCACCACTTACACTGGTTGGTTTTAGCACCTCCAGAAATGCTAGCTTCAAAGCACAAATACTTATCAAAGTATATAAATATTGAAGCCAAGCCTTCTGAAGGTGAGCCATAAAGCCACTTCATGGCACCAACCACTTTATGGTCCATTCACACGCCATTCACGCACCATGCACAAGACTTCCATACCGCCAGCCACAGGCCCAATCAACCAGATCACTTGCACTCACATAAACATACCACCGCCATGCAAGGGCCCATCACATTTATACGCCACAAGACATAATGAGTTTGACTACATTTTACAAACCTGTCAAGTCTCCGCCTCCTTCTTCCTGAACGATACCGAACGCATCCCGAGTGAACCTTTACTAATGGCTCCCATGACAGCCACAAGAGGCTCAGGAAACCATGTCTTTCATGCGCCTTTAGTGCACTCACTGTGCTAAATCCAACTCCTTCCAGTTTGTGGATGCAAGTTGGGGGGTGCCCGAGTATGCCGCAAAGCCATTCCTCGAGCTGAGCAAGCATATCTACCTTTGAAACTAAGGCAAACATGCTGGAAATTTTCAAAAGCTTTCTAAAGAGAACATCATAAACTATGAAGAATGGTTGAATGTGAAACACGGGTAGTCCGTGACAACGTAGCATATGTCCAATCCACAGTTATGTGCAGTGACTGTAATGCACTTATCATACAGCAAACTGAACATCTACTAAGTTCTAACGGAGGATGAACATGGCAAGCAGCATTGATCCATAAGTACTATAGTAAATTCAGTGCGAGAGTGGCAGCAATGGATTTGAATCCATGGGTGAAGATGAAGTCATGACGTGTATCTGTACTACCTTTACTATCTGCCTTCTACCTTTGCAATATTCCTCGGAAAGCGCACCTACTGTAAGCTGTTCTAACCCGTTCGTGTGTCTGTCCTCATCAGAGTCCTGACTAATCCTGTCTAATTGTCAAGTGACCCTATACTAATGCCTTCCATCTCTAGCTACTTGAAGCTTGAGAAAACGTTTCTGTCACGTGCCATCAATGCTCTCACTGTGCTAAATCCAACGCCTTCCAGTTTGTGGATGCAAGTTGGGGGGTGTCCGAGTATCCCAGTAGGCCATATCTCGAACTGAGCAAGCATATCTACCTCTGAAAATAAGGCAAACATGCTGGGGTATATTGCCTAAGTTCCCTAAAGTAATAAGCCAAACAAATGTCATGTGGGTCTCATTCACCGACACTTTTACTTTGACAGCGTGAAAACTCAATTTCTAACTTGCATCATACACAATGTTATTGAGAAAGGGTACAGGACACAATATCTTGTATGATGAATGTTTTCACATCTTAAATTAAAGATGTGAAAACAATCTTCATACAAGATATTGTGTCTTGTATCCCTTTTCAATAACATGGTTCTGATACAAGTTAATAATTGAGTTTGCACACTTTCAAAACCAGTAGAAATGTTGGTGAATAAGTCCCATTGGATATTTATATGACTTAATACACTTACTACGGTTCTCAATGGCAATCAGGGTGGTCCTTGTGTAGTATACATAAGTTCCCTAACAAGCACTTCAAAATCCAGTCAAGCCTTCAACTTTCTGCCAAACAGGGTACTCCGTGACAACGTGGCGCATGTTCTGTCCACCAGTATGTGCAGCGTGGGGACGATAATGCACTTGTCAATTGGCGAACAGAACAACTACCACTTTCTGAAAGCAGATAAAGGTGTTGAGAAGTCCATGATTTCCTGAAGTGGAGGAACAAATATTCTGCAGCTGCTTGCGTAGTGAAGGAGTGGCCCACAGACAGTAGGTATCCATTCACACCAATTGAAAGGTTTACCTATTGGCAGCTCCACCTCAGTCAATTTCCCAGTATTTTGCTTTAGTATGATACAACATAAAGCACGTAGGAAAACAGAAGGCAGGCTTACTTGGGCACTGGGGACAGTAAACACAAGTCTCCTTCCTCTTTCCCTGCATCGAGCACACTTTACAACAACGACATGGCCGCTCCTTTTTGGGTGTTGCAGGAATTTTATCAGCTAAGTGTTGCTCCTGCAGCCTTGCCACGTCCTCCAGAACACATGAAGTGGAGGCTGCTGCTTCTGTAGCAGTGAGACTTGCAATCACAGACAACTGAAAGTCAAGGAAAGACATGAGCCTTCCTGTGGTGGTCTGACGATAAACAACATATGCATTGTATGTTGCCATCTGGATCAGGTGAGTAAACAGTTTCTTATACCAAGTGCGAGTTTTACGACTCGCATTGTATGGCTGAAGAACCTGGTCGTTCTTGTCCACTCCACCTATGTACTTGTTGTAATCAAGTATACAGGTGGGCTTGTGGATTTCGGCCATCTGACCCCAAACCGTGACAGGGGAAGTGCTCTCAGCATGAATTGTAGTGAGCACGTACATGTCACGCCTAACTGAGAACTTGACTGTGAGCAGTTCATTGGAATGCAACGCAGTGCTCTGGGATTTCTGGAGCTTCTTGCAAACAAGCTCCTGCAGGAATCCTTTGCGGCGACAACGAATTGTACCGCAGGCCACGGTGCCAACTTTGTAGAGCTCACTGAACAGCTCTACTCCTGTATAGAAATTATCCACATAAAGTTTATAACCTTTGTGAAAGAGTGGCTGGACAAGCTCCCATACGATCTTTCCTGTGACCCCTAGCGTGTGAGGGCAACCTACAGGGTTAAGAGTTGTGTCCTTCCCTGTATACACTCTCAAGCTGTACACATGTCGCGTCCCCCGGACCCACAGATACACCAGACACCGGTAGGGTTATCTTTCTTTATTGCTCTTGCTGTGAGGCGGCTGCACACATCCGTCTCTGTTCCCCTCTCCGTCGATACTGCTCTCCCCACACCCCTGACCGGATGTGGTGTCCGGTTCCCCTTTGACCCCTCTGTCTCTGGCAGGGTCCTAGTGCCCTTCCCCAGGTCACTACATCTCCCCCTTTGGTCACAAAGAAATGACGAGCACGTCAACCCGTGGATCGGGTGATGGTCATGGATACTAGCCTGTCAGCTGACGTGCCAGTGTGCTTTCGCCCGTTACATTTCCTCAATTAGTCTCTTGGGCCTCCTGCATGCTCTTCTTGAGCCGGTCTCCATTTGTTGCTCTTCCACTGGTCCTTGCTCCTGTCCGTTGCTTTCTGACCCGTTGTGTTCTGCTATTTCCTCATCTTGATCCTCTTCATGTTTCTCCTTCAGCCCTTTGAAGTGTGAGATATTCCGTGTGATCCTCTTGTGTTCTGATTCCGCAGTGATCATTGGGCCCTTCACTTTCGTTACTGTCAGCGGGTCTTTAGAGAACATGCTGTCAGATTTCCTCTGCTGACGTTGACGCACTATCACTGTGTCCCCTTCCTTCAGGTTTGACGGGATGGCGTGTCGCCTGGCATCTGCGTAGTCTTTCATCTTCCCTTTCGCCTCTCTGTCCTTAGCTGCAATGCTGCTGTTTTCTGGTGCCATGATTGCTTCTACTTGCGGTAGTCTCGTCCTGCATGTCCTTCCCAGTACTAGCTCCGCCGGGCATCTTCCTGTGGTGCTATGTGGCGTGTTTCTGTAGTCTCGAAGCATCTGACACAGAGCTTGGCTGAGCGATATCTGCGCCAGCTTCGCTCTTTGAACTACCTTTTTGATGCTCCCCATGAACCTCTCTATCATTCCATTCGCCTGCGGCCACAACGGAGTTATTTTTCTGTGGTTTACTCCTAGGTAGACCATGAATCGGTGGAACTCGTCTCCTGAGAACGGAGGACCATTGTCTGTTTTCAGTGTCTCCGGTGAGCCCCAGGCTGCAAAAATGTCATCCAATATTGGTAGTGTTGCTGTTGCTGATGTTGATGACACCTGTCGCACTATAGGAAATCGCGAGTACTCATCCATGACTACCAACAGATAATGGCCTGTGTCCAGCGGCCCAAAGAAATCAGCTGCTAGTGTTGTCCACACCGCTCTTGGCAGTTCGGACATCTGTAGTGGTTCAGGCTTGGCTGGTGAGCCCGTCACTTGACAGAGGTGACATGTCATGATGGTGTTTTCCACCATGCGGTCCAGGCCAGGGAACCACACTTTCTCTCTTAGCAGTTTCTTCGTTGCTACCATGCCTCTGTGTGATTCATGAGCCAAATTGACCAGTTGCCGTCTGAGTGCATTCGGGATCACTATTCTGGTTCCTCGCATCATTATTCCTGTGTCTGTCTCAGACAGCTCTTCATGTATTTTCTTTAAAGCCAACATTTCTTCCTTGCATACTCCTTCTCCCCATGTGCAGTTATTGTTGATGTGCTTCCCTGCCTTCTCACTGTCTCCATGGCCAGCTGCAGCGTTGCATCGTCCTCCGTCTCCTTTGCTAGCTCCGCTATTGTTATAGGTGCCGGTGTGTTTTGTTTCAGTATGAAATTTAGGTACTCTTCTGCCATGGATGTCATTGCCTGTGCCTGCGGCAGCGGGTGTCTCGACATGTAGTTGCCGGGTTGTGTTCCTTCCCTTGCTTGTGTACAATCGTGAAATCGTAGTCCATCAGCCTTATGCCCCAGCGCTCGATCCTGGGTGGCATTTTGGCGGCCGGGCTGCCATAGATTGTTACCAGTGCCTGGTGGTCAGTTATGATGGTGAATGGCTTCCCATAGATGAACATGTGGTAGTGTTCACACGCCCAGACCACTGCTAGGCTTTCCTTTTCTGGTTGCGAGTATGCCTTCTCAATGTCTGTTAAGCTTTTGCTGGCATACGCGACTATTTTTCGTGGTGAGTCTCTCCCTGGTAGGTGTTGCGCTAGTATTGCCCCTAGTCCTACCGGGCTAGCATCTACAGTCAGTTCAGTGCACAGGTGCGGGTCAAAGTAAGCGAGATGTTCCACAGTCATCACTGCTTTTCTGATGTCCTCGAATGCCTTGTCGCATTTCTGGGACCAGACGAACTTCTGCCCTTGTCTGGTCAGTTCTCTTAGCGGTGTGCTTACTGTGGCAAAATCCTGTATGTATCGCGCACAGTAGCTGGCAAGTCCTAAAACGATCTCACTTCTGCCACATCCGTTGGAGGTTTGGCGTTCTTCAGCGTTTCTACTTTGCTGGGGTCTGGCCTCATCCCGTGCTTGGAAAAGATGTGTCCGAAGAACACCAGTTCCCCTCTCCCCAGCTCGCATTTGTCTCCATTCAGCGTCAGGCCCGCGTGCTCCAGCTGTGAACACACTTGACGCAGAGCGGTATCATGTTCTTTGTCTGTTTTGCCAAATACCAGAATGTCATCACTATAGTTGAGGCTGTTCTGCACCGGTCTTATCACCTGCCTTATTGTCTCCTGGAATATCTCCGCTGCCGATGATATTCCGAAACTCAATCGCTTGTATCTGAACAGGCCCAGGTGTGTGGAGAATGTCGTGATGTACCGGGACTGGTGATCCAGCTCTAATTGATGGTACCCTTTGCACAGGTCCAGCTTCGAGAATCGGCAGGCCCCAGTGAGACAGCTGATCATGTCATTGAGGTGTGGCCCTGGGTGACGTTCCCTTGCGATTGCGGTGTTTGGGATCCTCATGTCTACACAGATGCGGATCTTTGAGGTGTCCTTCTTTGGAACTGCCACAATCGGTGATACCCACGGCGTTGGCCCTTCAGCATGTTCAATGATGTCTTGTGCCAGTAAGCTGGTTATCTCTTCCTCAACTTGTGGTTGTAGGTGGATCGGTACTCGTCTGTGATGTTGGGCCACCGGCTTAATTGACTCATTGATGTGTAATGTTATCTGTTTTCCTTTTAGCTTGCCGAGACCCTTCAGTATGGCTGGGTATTCTTGTAGAATGTTCTCCGTTTCTGACATGTGGTATGTCATTGCTAGTAGCCCCATCACCTGTGCCGTCACGTTGCTTAGCAGGCATGGTGCTGGGATATCACCCTTGAGCACGTGTACTTCTTCTTGGTAAGACTTGCCTTTGTATGTTAGAGTTTCCATGAACTTCCCCATGTTTTCTACTGGTCTTCTGGAGCCCCACGTGAACACATCCACGGTCGACGGTGACAGCGGTGGTTTCGCTTTCATTTTCTCGTATTCCGAGCTGCACATGATGTTGCATGTTGCTCCGCTGTCAAGCACGAACTTTGCTTGGTGGTTCCCCACATCAATGTTGACAGTGGCCGTTTTCTTTATTTGCTGCTTCTCCACGAGATGAATGTGCTCTGTTGTCTTCTCCTCCTTGGATGTGTCTGACATTAGATATAGTCTCTCTACTCTCACAGGTGCTGCCGTCTCGTCGGACTCGTCAGAGGAACTGCGATTTGCCGTTTCCATGTATCGTGCATATCTGTTGCTGGTCATCCTTGGTCTCATTGTTCTGCCTCTCTCGCTTCTGAACTGTCTGGTCATGCACGTGCTTGAAAAATGATTGTCCCTATTGCACTTCCTGCACTTCTGGCCCATTGCTGGGCAGGCACCAACATGTGGGAATTCGAGGCCACATCGGTAGCATGTTTGGTCGCGCTTTGTTGGGACTGGCGCCTGGAACTCTTTCTTTTTGAAATTCCCAGTGACACGATATGCGGACGCCACTCTCTTCTCCTTTCCCGTCTCCATCTGTTTGGCCTGCGCTGTGGCCCGTGCCTCCGTGCGAGCCATTGTCAGTATCTTTTCCAGCGTCGTTGGTTCCTTCAGGATGCGTGTTCGGAATTCCACTGATTGACAACCTTCGATGATACGCAATCTTATTGCTTGCTCATTGTCGAATTTGTCAAATTCGCAATACTGCGACCAGTTTCCTCAGTCTCGTCGCGAAATCATCTAGGCTCTCTTCCCCTTGCTGGCAAGCAGTGTTGAACGTGTACCTCTCAAAATCGACGTTTCGTTGAGGGTCAAATTTCTGTGTGAGACACTTTATCACTCCCTTGTAGTTGGCTGTTTGAGCGTCGGGAAAGTTAACAGTAGATCTTCTATTTCGTCCCCAGCGAGATTCAGAAGTAGGTGCAGTTGTTTGTTGTCTGGGACGTCCGTGGCGCTCATGTAGCGTTCAAATTTTCTGATCCACCTTTCCCACCTGATGCCTGCTTGCGGCTCCGACAAGCTAAATGGTAAGGGCCTGCGGAAAATGGCTTGCGTGCTCTTCTTCTCCTCATTGTCGCTCATTTTCTCCCCCTTTTTTTTTTTTTTCTTTATTCTTTATTCCCCTTTGGTTCCACTGTGTTCTGCTTTCGTTTCACAGTTGTCTTTTTTTTTCTTCTTTTTCTGCCTTTTTCTATTCTTTTCAGTTGCCGCCTGACTCCAAAATGGCCGCCGCGCTGTTCTTTGCTCCTATTGGCCTGTTTTGCCTGACTTCAAAATGGCCGCCGTAGTCTCGCGATGTTTCTGTCCTCTGAGCTTTGCCTGACCTTCCAAAATGGCCGCTCCTTGTTTCTCGCCCCTTATTGGTCCAATCTGCCTGTCTTTAAAATGGCCGCCCTGCTCTCGCGATAGTTCCTTTGAACTTCGCGCGTCTCTCGGCTGTTTTGGGCTGCAGGCACGATCTCTTGCAGGGCAGCAGGGCACTTCAGTTTCTTACCGCTTCTCTGGCGGTCAGATGTCTTTTCACGGCGCGGACCAGGCTGGGCTCCTGGCTCCGTTTCTCTGGCAGTTTGATCTCTTTCCACGGCGCGGACCAGGGTGGGCTCCTGGCTCCGTCTTCAGCTTTTCCAGCACACGTCGTCGTCGGTCCCTCACGCAGCGGTGGTCGCCAGATGAGGATCCCGCCTCGTCGCCAGTTGTCGCGTCCCCGGACCCACAGATACACCAGACACCGGTAGGGTTATCTTTCTTTATTGCTCTTGCTGTGAGGCGGCTGCACGCATCCGTCTCTGTTCCCCTCTCCGTCGATACTGCTCTCCCCACACCCCTGACCGGATGTGGTGTCCGGTTCCCCTTTGACCCCTCTGTCTCTGGTAGGGTCCTAGTGCCCTTCCCCAGGTCACTACAACACATAGCCAGTCGAGCTCTCACACAGCATGTACAGCTTGATGCCATAGCGAGCGCGTTTGCTCGGAATGTACTGCCTGAACAGCAGCTGCCCTTTATACAAGATCAAGGACTCATCAATGGCTATATTCTTTCCAGGAGTATAAATCTCTGGAAACCTGGCAGACAAATGTTCCGCGACAGGCCAAATTTTATTTTAAACTTGTTTTTATTGGCATTTAAAGTAATCACACAAGAGCAGATACAGGCAGTGTTATCGGCCGTTCTTCCACAGCATTACAATACATCGCTTCAGCCATGAGGCGGGATCCATTATACAGTATTCAGTATTGTCATCTGCATTATTCAACTGAGGTAGTGTCAGAAGCATTGCATACGGTAAGGAATGATGATCTTAAGTGGGGACACAGTAACAAAGTTGGGCCTATTATAGTTTTAGTCTCAGTGCTTTGGTTATCGAGGGGTGTCCGCCTAATTACTGTATCTCAAATCGAAGCTCTGACATAGCGGACGTTTGCCTGATTGATGTACATTTCAAAACTGCTCATTGGGATCACAGTTCCAGCTAAGAACAATACAAACAACTTAGGGAACGGAGAGAAAGAGAGGAGAAGAAGAAAGGAAACATGAAAGAAGGGAAAGGGATAGAGAAGAATGAAAGAGATAAGGCGGAGGGTGATCGGCAGTCTCTTGGCGCTGGAAGCGAGGGGTAGCAAGGCGGGAGCGCTATGATAGCCAAGGTCACTGGTGATCACGGGTGGCGTACAAATGAAGGCTGGGGCTGCCTATGCTAGAGAGGGGGGTGAAGCGCCCGGGGCCTGCGCTGAAGGCGCCGCCAGGGAGGGGTTCGAGCGACATCATCAGTGGGTCTCCAGAGGCTATCCGCATCTGGGGGGTACACAGCATCTTCAAAGAGGCGTAAAGCCCGTAGCTTCGGAGGCTGAAGTCGGGCGTGTTCCAACCTGCAGAAGTAGTCCACAAGCGGTTGCCATAGTTTGGTGAAGTTAGTGTCGCGAAGCTGCAGGCGCGCCGTAAGTAACTCTATTGCCATTGTGTGGCACAGGCGGGTGAACCAGACGTTGATCGGAGGCGTTTCAGCTTTTTTCCAGTAGAGAGCAATGATCTGCTTGGCAGCGCCAAGCATGTGGAGGCTTAAATGCCAATCTCGGTGGGTCATGTCATGCAGGTTCACCGGCCGGAGGCCCAGGACAGTTGTGATCGGGTTGTCAGGCAGCGGGTAGCCAATTACCCGTCTGATATGGCTAAGAACCTCCTTCCAATAGATGGTCAAGAGCGGGCACGTCCACCAAATATGCAGGAAGTCTCCCGGGGCGCCTTCGCAGCGCCAGCATAGAGGTGAGGAGGTGGGAAACATTTTATGCAACCTGTGAGGAGTATAGTACCATTGTGTCATGACCTTATACGCGGTTTCCCGCTGGGGTATGGTACGGAAGACCTTCGGGATATCTCTCCACAAGTGTTCCCATTGGGTGGGGGTAATGTCGGTGTCTGAGGCCAATCGCCACCGTGACTGGTAAGCGTGCGGTGCGGTCCGCTGAGAATGTTGGAGAACTTGATATGTACGAGAGATTAAACCCCTGGAGTTGTCGAAGGAGCCCACCAGCCGCTCAAAAGGAGTAAAAGGTCGAGTGGCCGCCCGTGTCAAAGATGACGCCTGAACCCAATGTCTAAGTTGAATGTATTGAAATCTATGCCCCTCCGATAGCTGGAAGTCCCGCTTGCATTGATCAAAAGTTTTGAAGGAGTCTCCCATAAACAGATCCCGAATCATCCGACAACCCCCTTCAGTCCAGTTTGAGAAGGAGGGCGGATGGTAGGCGGGCGGGAAGTGTAGATTGCGAGCAATGGGGTTATGGGGGGACAGAAAGGAAGTGAGGCCTCTACGCAATGCTAACTTATCCCAGATATCGAGTACCGTCTTTGTAGGAACCGCTATATAGGCGCTACGAGATCGGGCCTCCCGTGAGAGCCAAGCAAGGTCCCAAATGGGTCGACAGGTCACCGCCCTGTCCATGTGGAACCAGACTTTCTCACTCTCCCACGCCATCCACTCTGAGATAAAGCGGAGATGTGATGCCCAATAATATTCTAATAAGTTAGGGCAAGCCAGCCCCCCCCTATCTCGCTGGAGCATGAGTATCTTATTAGAGAAGCGCGGTCTACTCCCTCCCCAGATAAACGCGGTGAGTTCACGCTGGAGACTCTGAATCTGATGCTCCGGGATGGGTGTGGGTAGGGTCTGAAAGAGGTAGAGTATCTTTGGAAGGATCGACATTTTGACTGTGTTCAGGCGCCCTAACCAGGAAAGCGGAAGGGATTTCCACGCTCTCAAGTCAGCAAAGACGACTTTTTTACACTCCTGCCAGTTCGCTTGCGACCATGTGGCAAGGTTAGGAGTCAAGATAAGCCCCAGGTACCGGATGGAGTGGGATGCCCATTGATAAGGGACAAGAGACTGGAGTGCAGTGATCTCCTCTGCAGGTATCGTGAGATTTAGAGCCCATGATTTCCCATGGTTGATTTTAAGTCCCGAGACTGTTGCGGGGATTCTGCACATATACAGAGCTATGCACAGGAAAATAGGACCTCGGTGTATAGTGGTGTACCAACCATGCACCTTAGTACCCACAATCCCAATCCGACTAGCTTTAGCGTCTCATTCGTTCTCCGTACTACAGCGAAGCTACCAATGATTAGACATCCCAGAACACGGACTCTCTCAGGAATCGCGGGCGCAAGAACACTCTTTCATTACTCACTCATACTTGTCCACAACGTGCGTAATAAGAGACACAGTATAGTTTAAAATGTTTATTTCAACTAACGTGCTCTAAGATAAAGTACACGTGCCAGTACTATCAGCATAATGCATAACGATAAAATAATAAGCATGGTTACAATTCCATGGAATACAAACGGGGAGAGCATTTTATAAAGACAGTGGATATAGGGCTAAATTGCCTTACCACCCTCCCCGTGCTAATAACTAGTTTATTATAAAAATAGAAGACCTCTGGGCTTTGTCAGGCGGACCCCCATACCTCAATATCTAGATGCAAGGTTTACATCATCAGACAAGCACAGCTCTTCTCCCTGGAAAGGTTTTTCTCCAAGTGCCACCAACAGGGAGATCACAATATTAAAAGCACACGAATTTCTCCAGTGCAGCTGTATGTCGTGTTATGTCTAAGTGCGAGGGGCTGACCAGATCAGCAATAACAGGGGATGTTGTTTTACGACCTTGTACATGGTGTGTAGATGAAACCCACAGGGAACATGAGAAAAGGTGAAAGGCAAAAAGGCAGACAGTTCTAATATAGCCGGGCACAAGCAGAGTCTGGAAAAACAAAGTCACAGAGTAACGTGTGCAAAAAAGGCATCATGGCAGCCAGGCCTAAGCTAACTTAGCAATGTAGACAATGAGGCCACAAACCACACTACACCCTCCCCTGGTCAGTCCATAGGCCAAGACATAGGACGAAAACAGAGTTCAAATTAATGGAGCAGAATGTAAACGTCTATTTATGAAAAGTCCCCATGAAGGACAGCGAACGGAAAAAAAGTTCAGGATAAAAAAAAATCCAAATAGGGCCAGAAATCAGGGCCCTAAGAAAAAAAATCCAGAAACGCAGTTCGCTGAAAGCGAAGGCCCCTAATCAAATAGAGTGTAAGAGCAGAAAACTGCCACACCTTCCAAGAGGACATCATTGGTATCGCCTGAAAAAAGAGATGCCAGCCAGTTCAGCAAATCAAAACTGCATTCATGTTCCTCATAATAGGGAGCAGTGATCAGCATTGCGGGACAACTTGTGTGATACTCAATATGACTTTGTTGTAGGAGATTCTGAGCAGCCGCCCAGATATCCCATTGCGCCAAAACCCCAAGTGCAGCCGCACGCGCCATCAATCCAGCGCTGGAACAGTCCCTTTCATGGGCCACTAAGGGGTCCATCAACTGGCCAAAATCCGGGTCCGACAGAGACGTATTGGAGAGGCAAACATCCAAGGACCAAGAAAAAGGACATCGTAAGCAAGACATCACAGGTTGCACGCAAGTGAAATACGCAAAGCGAAAAGAAAGTCTATAGGACACACCGAGTGTCGCCAATGGTAGGATGCCGAAGCTGATGAGCATGCGTTCACGGAGCATCCGTAGTCGACCTTGGTCGAGTAGGCCCCCAGGAAGTGCAGCCATTGCGCAGCAAACAAATTAAAAGTAATATTCCAGCAGCTAAGGCTAGGAGCAATGGGAAGCCGCCAAAGACGCTGGAAAACATAGAATGAATAAAAGCCGGAATTACACCAAATATAGTTTGAAAAGGAGGTAACAAGGCCAGAGCCCACAACTTTAAAAAAGTGCACAAGACCTTCGGTATTAGAAGCATTGAAAACGCGGTGAATTAGTTCACCGAAATGTTGTGGGAGGTTTGTGTTCAAAAGAGCCTGTATCTCACTGTGGGTACTAGCCACCTGGAGGACGAAGGTCTCCCGTGCGGATGTGAGCATAACCTCCTGGTTCAATAATAGCGCCTTTATTCTGCTCAATTTATTGAAATCCGCCTTCAAAGTGGGTATGGAAGGCCAAATGGAACTATCTATCATGTCGTGCGGGGGTGGAAAAAGCACATTTGTGCAGCACACAACACGGTGGGAAACTGTTACAATGTAGGGGATGCCGGCCTGCATTCCACAGCAGTCCTGATTATTCAGAAGGATATAGCTACCATTAGCAAGCACAGTGAACATAGGGGATATAACAGGAGCCGGAATGCCCTTCAAAACACAAGCAAGATTCGGAGCTGAAACATTACAAGCCCCGTGCAATTTAATGTTCTTACAAATTAGGGAATGACCCACTGTAGAATCGCAATACTCCCCTGTGAGAAAAACCTCCTTTCCGTCCCTAAGGCATCTGTACATGAAAGGCAGGGACCAATGTTCATGCAAGAAGGCACTGCCTAAGGGCTGAAAACGTCCAACAGGATAATGTTTCATGCACAAACTGAACTCAAATAAAGAAAAAGGCAAAGCGATAACCCCGTGAACTAGCCACACCGCAGAGTCCAACTCCGCCACAGAGAATGGTAACGGCTCTATCTTTTCGATATGTAAGAGAGTGTATGTTGCATCCTTCATGGACATAAATTGCTGTTTTTCAGTCAAGTTAAACGGCAAGAATAAGGCAGACGTGTTTAAAAAATGCCAAGGAACTTTACCCATTTTCAGTGTTTGCAAAGTCCATGCAAACTGCATTACTGAACGCAATTGATTCTGACCATGATATAACACAGACACATCATCTTGTACAATATCAACAACAGATGAAACAATATTCTCTAACGTATAAATGCGGGAAGACAGGGTATTAATACTATTGTCAACAACAGCAAGCACTTTTTCTAGATTTGCCTGATCGATTTCCCGTAAACGGGAAGCAGCTCCAATTTGCGAAAGCTTCCAGAGTTCATTGTAAGTCTCATAAATTAACCTTTTAGGTCGAGAACCACGAGGCCTTAGAATAAAATCGGACAGATCAATGTTGCCTGATATTAGAGATAAATGTTGTTTTACAGAATCTAATGAAGAGTGCTGCAACCACTGTTTACACAATTTACCAACAGAATATGTTGTAACAGTACGAGAGTCTGAAAACCTTGGATCTGGCTTATCCTGTTTATAACCAGGAGCTGAGTTATGAAAACGCAGTTGGCAGGCATTTGATGCTACGGGCCAAGCCAACCAGGGTGACTGAACAAACGTAGAAATATTAAAGGAATTATTTTGATACAAAGCTTGCAAAGTGGAAAGGGAAATATTGAAACGCAAGCTCTCGTTGGGACTGGAAGACAATATGGGAATGGAGGGTGCATTCAATTGTTTGGAAGTAGCCAAACCCCAACACGTTGTTTGAAAGATCGTACTATTTAAAAATAAAATCTGGGCCGGGATTAGGCAAGCACGGTGCAAGGCTTCCGTACTGCGTACCTGCCATGACTTGGTGCCCCAAATAGATTTTAAGTCAATGGTGTCCTGCCAGTACTCATAACCACCCACGGCTAATGCGTTCAAAAAGGAACTCGAATATAGCAGTTTGGTGTGGGTCAACATGACCTTCTGAGTGGACGAAGTGTTCAATTTAAAATAATAGGACCCAGGGTTTGATCTATCAAAGTCTGTAAAATAAGTAAATTTACTTTTAAGTGTTCGGGAGCTACCTGGCAATGGTGCCGGACAATGTTCCCATTGGGTGTAATTAAAAGTACCCCGAAGCGTACTTGATTTATGGAGAAAATGGCTGCCCCAATGCTGGTAACAATATAAATCAGCATAACTTGCAGAATTTAAGTACAAATCCTCAGCATTAAAAGCAGCATAATATTTTAAATCAGAGAATAACGATTCAACGGCATGCACATCCCAATCGTCAGAAAGAATATTACTTTTCACCACATCACCCATGGAAACACGGAGGACATTCGGTACATTAATAATCTCGGTTGGTCCATGAATGTGGAAATTTACAGCATCCCATAGAATGCCATCAGCAACTGGAAAGGCGGAAATGTTCACAAATGTGTGATCACGCTTCATGATGTGAGATGAAGAATGTGGAGCCAAAGTTCCAGCGACACAGTTCACCGCAGAGCGTTCTGGTAAATAGTGACCATTGATGAGCAAGAAAAAGACTGTCACAAAGCCAATGGACATGAACAGGAAAATCAGGAATAGCACCAACCAGATGTATGTCCATGGTGGGACCAAAAAATTGTCCCTGAACCAGGATATAAAAATACTGAAGCTGGACGGGATAAGTGATGAGGTGGAAGCCGAATCAAATTAAAAACGGGTAGGGCTCAGTGGTGTTGTAGGTAAATGAGCCACCGACTCGGTGGCGGGGTATGCATACTCGGTCTCCTCGTTGCAGGAGGAAGCCGGGAAGTTGAGCAGGCAATCAGGCAAATCGACCATCTCAATGGCAACGTCAGTGTCTGTGTAAGGTGGAGGGCCACAAACGAGTCCGTGAAATGGCTGGACATGATACCGCAGGTGTCACGCTATTCAGGATCGGCCAGATGTTGTAGCTTGACATTGTCCACTGAGATGTATCTGTTGTCTTTGCGACCAGGAAGAGGTGGTAAGATGACTGTACGAGTACCCTTCAAGCCAAGGACAGGAACCGGTGCACGATAAGAGGGGCCAAATTCTTTTTTGTTCTCCACCTTCTCTCGGACCAGATCTCCAACCTTTGGAAGCCAGCCGGCAACCGGAATCTGCAACGCAGCGTCAGTGGCTGAAGGCAAGTGTTCGTTAGCAAGTTTGTCACAGGTCTCTTGTAAGTCCTGCAACATAGTAGAATGATTATCTACGTCAAAGATTGCGGCAGTCGCCGCCATGTCTAGACCATCAAGGTGTGGCACAAACATTTGTATGCCAAAGAGCATTTCGTATGGGGTCCGCCCACCCAGAGATCTTCTAGGGAGATTATTAAGTGCACGTTGCACGCTATACAAGTGGGCCAGCCAGTTCCTGCCAGTACCTATGACCCTAGCTGTCAAGGATTGCTTTAAGTCACGGTTCATTCGCTCCACAATCGAATTGCCCTCAGGTCTATATGGAGACGAAAATTGCACCCGCACCCCCAGTGACCTCATTGCGTCCTTGTAGGCCTTAGAGGCGAACGCTAGACCTTGGTCAGAATGGAAGGTGCCGCAGGCAAAAATTCCCACAAAGACACGCAAATCCCTGATGACATTTCGAGCGTCAGCACTGCGTTGTGGCCAGACCCAGATGAAACGTGTGCACGAGTCTACTGCAACTAAGATGTATTTATATGCAGTGTCAGAAGAAAATGGACCGCAGTGATCCAGGTAAACACACCCAAAAGGTTTGTTAGAAATGCAGAGCTGTGTTTGTGGTCGTCGTGTAACCGTTGAAGGCTTAATTTGCTGACAAACGTCACAAGAAAGCACATAAGTACGGGTCTGTTTATATAAACCTCGCCACCAGTAACGCTGCTGCAAAATGGAAACAGTCGCAGACACGCCAGCATGGGCTGAAGCCAAGCCTTCGTGTGCGGCCGTTATCAAGTAAGGTCTGCGGTCCGCGTTGAGAATCAGCCGATCACCAACGTCTGGAATTCTTACGTAAGGAACCTGTTCTGGACTTAAGTGATAAGAGTACTTGGAAGGGAAACCCCGTGGGTAATTAGCACCTTCCTTTGTTGCAGCGATAGCTGCCAAAACTCATTATCTACTTTTGTCATGAATCTTGTAACTGCTGCTACTGAGCACGTGGCTACTGCTGATTTGGCAGCTTCATCGGCCAAACTGTTACCGACAGCGTGTGCGCCCACACACTGGTGGCCAAGAGTGTGAATCACCTGTGTGAGAGGCAGACGTTGTTTAAGATCTGCCACTCGAACCCAAAGCATTTTATGCTTAATTGTGCTTCCTTTAGCATCTCTATAGTCGTTTTGAGACCAAAAGAACAAGTTGTCATTAAAGGATTGAACACAGTAGTAAGAATCGCATACAAAAGTGTCGTCACGTCCGGATTCGTGAACTCAAGTGCGAGCACCAAAGCACGCAGCTCGGCCAATTGTGCAGTACTGTCTCCCAGTGTCTGCGTGTGCACTACACTCGACTTGAACTCACCGTTCACCATAGTACCTGCAACAATAGCACAAGCTGAGGAATAAGCATGCTTAGAACCCGTGGCCGGTTGCGCCGAACCATCGGTGTAAATGATACATTGGTACTCCTCAAGCGGCAGCAAAGACAGAGGAGTAGTATAAACAAATTCATACTGTAAGAACTCCTGTGTCTGAAGAGAGGAATCAAAGATAAAAGTGACATACGGGGACGTCAAAGATGTAGCCCATTGTATCCAACGGGGGTGCAAAGCCTTAGAGTTCGGTACACTTGCCTTTGTCACTGCCTCAAGGGCAGGATATGGTGTTACCACCAATATGCGTTTTCCCTGTGCCAGTGCGCGTTCCTTAAGAATCGCCATTTGCACTGCAGTCAAAACGTTTTCCACAGAGGAAAAGCGCAACTCCGCTGAAGTGTAAAGATGCGACTTGTATGCAATAGGTACTGTGTCACCTTCGTTAAACGTTAAGTACGTAAAACCCACCGCACCTGGCACAATTCTAATCACCAGGTTCGTGTGGTTATCCCGAGTCGACAAGAACTTAGATTCAAGTAGATCAGACTGCAAAGAGTGCAGTATAGAGGAATGCTCAGAAAGGCCAGCATGACTTCGAAAAGTTAGGTTGTATCAAGGCATAAAGAGGCTTGATACGCTGGGCATATTCGGGAATGTAAGAACGCCCGAAGTTTAAAAATCCCAGTAAGGACTGAAGTTTCTTCAGGGTTGTTCGAGGGCGCAAAAGTGCGCACTTCTCCAGGAAATGGGGAGCTAAGCCCCTACCTTCATTGTTGAGCTCATAGCCCAAAAACAAAACAGTGTATTCTGCGATGTGAGATTTGTCAAAATTAAATTTGTATCCTAAGACCGCAAATTCAAGAATAATGCGGTCCACGCGGGAAAGATGCGGCCACAATTCGTCGTCTGTCAGATAGATATCGTCGACGTACGAATACGCATCTGGGTCTCTGCTGTCCAACAAAGAGACAACACGGGCGGCGAAGACTCCCGGGCTGTTCTTGTAGCCCATGGGCAAACGCCGAATTTTAAAGTGTTTTCCACCGGAAGTGAAAGCGCTCCATTGGCTGCACTCCTGGGACAAATTGTGCGTGTAAAATCCATTGGATAAGTCAAGTGTCGTTTTATATTTTTTGCGAACAAGACTGTCTACTAGCGCAGAACTGTGGGTATTTTGTACCGCAAAGGTCCGACAATGAGAGTTCAAATGTCGGTAATCCAAAACTAAACGGTATGACCCATCGGGTTTAGAAACCGCAAAAAGGGGATTATTCATCAGTGATACGCATGTTTCAATTACTCCTTGATATTCTAACTGTGCCAGAATGTCTGAAACGGGACCTTTAGCTTCCTGCCGGAGGGGATATTGGGGTTGTGGGTGTGGCAGAGACCGCAAGGGTATATCATGGGTAGTGATCCTCATCCCAGCCCACGTGGTTACGGTATAGCGCCGGAGCCAGGGCCCCAGCCCATTCAGCTGCGAGAGCCTCCGCTTTGTCCTTGGGGACATGACGAGGAAAGCTCGGAAGGATGACCTCCTCCCCTCTACGAGCAGCAAGTACGAATGGGGGTGGCCAATCCGCCTCCGCCAACAAAATGTCGTAAGAAGAGGTCAGATTTTCCCAAAAAATCCCTTTACTCACACGCTCAATGTCACCTTCAATTTGAATTATAATATTAAATAGTCTGTCAGAGGGTGCCACTCGGGTGTCAGCTGTCTCGACAGTAATGAAAGTATCAGTTGCTGTCGCATCCACTTGAGGACGCAGCGCCTCCTGCACTATGGTAACTTCCGCAGCACTGTCTAGCAGCATCACTGCCCACGTCCAATTCAGGAGTCTCGTTCTCACCGTCTGTGGCATACCTCGCTGATAATGCTGCAACTTTTTTCTTCTGAAACTGTGGGCGAGACCGTGGAAATTCTTCTGGTTGCCCTCGGCCTGGTTGTCGAAGTTGGTCTCGTCCCTGTGGGGCCTCACGACCCCTGCCTCTATCCTGGCGATCTCCTCCACCAGTCTGAGAGGACGATGGTGCCTGTGAAGAACGAGGAGTACGCGGGTCAGGGACCTGAAATCTCTCTGGAGATTTAATTCTTGCTCTATCGCGCAAATCATAAGTGCGTTCAGAAGATACTGTAACCGGGGACGCTGCTCGCGACCCCGATTTTGATTGTTGCTTACCCTGCTTCTTCAACCTCCAGTTCTTTTTAGTAAAGAACGGCTTCTCGTCTTTAACAGATTGTGATTTCTGTTGTGACTGTGTTTGCGTTGGTGTTTTAGCAAAAGGCTTAACACCTAGACTATTGCGGCCAATGGTTTTATAAGCCTATGCAATTATTTTCGGTAATTCGCGTGGCTTGTCTGGTTCCGGGACTAAAGCCAAAGCGTTGGCGACTTGAAAGTTGACTGCGTCACCCTTGACATTCGCAAGGATTAGATCAGCCACGACATCGAACACTCCCACCAGTCTCATCCCCAATTCCACAGCCGCTTCAGGGCCATGTTCATCCTGCACCCGTTTAATTACAGAGGGGAG
Source organism: Calotriton arnoldi (assembly GCA_963921515.1). Lineage (NCBI taxonomy): Eukaryota > Metazoa > Chordata > Amphibia > Caudata > Salamandridae > Calotriton > Calotriton arnoldi. Next base: position 1,010,312 of record CAWUFW010006682.1, on the reverse strand, counting down.
AACTGTCATGGAAGGAGTGCCGAAACACTACGCATACACTGCTGCGAATACCTTGCCCCAGTTGTTGCATTCTGCCAACTCGGGAATTAAGTCTTTCGGCAAGCTAATCGTCAAAATCCTGTGTTTGTCCACAGGAGAAGTGTTCGGAAAAACAGCCTCCAGCTGGTCAAATTTTTCTGCTAGCCAATAAGGCAAATCATCCTTATTTTGTGGGCGTTTGCCCATCACCGAATTAACCATGACGGGACTTATGGTTACACCGCCCGGTCCAGCTGGATGCGCCGCAACTCCAGAAGGGGCCCCCTGGACGTTGCTAGTAACATATTGTACCAAAGCTCTGTGCACGTGGATTAAAGACGCATGCAACGCGCGCAGTTCATCAACCGCAAGCGTCAAATAACGCGGATGTGGGGTATACCCGGCCAAGACTGGCCAAGTGGCCCCCTCTATTGATAAGGGGCCTAAACGAACTGGGGTGACCGGATGTGGGAGGGCGCCATTAAACCAAATACGGTGTTGCCATGCCGTAAGTGGTACTTCAAGAGCCTGATAAGGCCGATAAGCATTTGGTAGGGCAGTGGGAGCGTAAACATGAAACAAATTGTCAGCTCCATCCACCGCCGGAAAAGTGACCCAAGAATAAAACACCTCAAAGTGGTGAGCCGGATCGGCCTGCACCACAAAGATGAGAGCGACACCCGCGTCAGGCACTCCATAAGCCTGTAAATAAGCCCGGAGCGCAGCGCGGCTATGTGCCGGTATATTTACATTTGCCATTAAGACCAAGAATGTTCGACAACCTAGTATGAGGCAGCACAATATAGCGTTAACATAAACACCTTTTAATAACTTCAAGCTTGAAAGAACCTATAAAAACATCAATATAGGAGGTTACACCCTCACAAATGTTTCCGGAAACATAAGTGAAGGGAATTGTGGACAAGCACAAGTACTACTCAAGCGTCTCGCAGATAAGAAGCCCACCACGTTGGTGGCGCCATGTTGCGGGAATTCTGCACATATACAGAGCTATGCACAGGAAAATAGGACCTCGGTGTATAGTGGTATACCAACCATGCACCTTAGTACCCACAATCCCAATCCGACTAGCTTTATCGTCTCATTCGTTCTCCGTACTACAGCGAATCTACCAATGATTAGACATCCCAGAACACGGACTCTCTCAGGAATCGCGGGCGCAAGAACACTCTTTCATTACTCACTCATACTTGTCCACAACGTGCGTAATAAGAGACACAGTATAGTTTAAAATGTTTATTTCAACTAACGTGCTCTAAGATAAAGTACACGTGCCAGTACTATCAGCATAATGCATAACGATAAAATAATAAGCATGGTTACAATTCCATAGAATACAAACGGGGAGAGCATTTTATAAAGACAGTGGATATAGGGCTAAATTGCCTCTCCACCCTCCCCATGCTAATAACTAGTTTATTATAAAAATAGAAGACCTCTGGGCTTTGTCAGGCGGACCCCCATACCTCAATATCTAGATGCAAGGTTTACATCATCAGACAAGCACAGCTCTTCTCCCTGGAAAGGTTTTTCTCCAAGTGCCACCAACAGGGAGATCACAATATTAAAAGCACACAAATTTCTCCAGTGCAGCTGTATGTCGTGTTATGTCTAAGTGCGAGGGGCTGACCAGATCAGCAATAACAAGGGACGTTATTTTTCCTCCTTGTACATGGTGTGTAGACGAAACCCACAGGGAACATGAGAAAAGGTGAAAGGCAAAAAGGCAGACAGTTCTAATATAGCCGGGCACAAGCAGAGTCTGGAAAAACAAAGTCACAGAGTAACGTGTGCAAAAAAGGCATCATGGCAGCCAGGCATAAGCTAACTTAGCAATGTAGACAATGAGGCCACAAACCACACTACAAGACCAGTTCAAACGATTGGAGCAATCTATGTAGGGCAGGTAAAGAGGATCGTGGACGAGATAATGTAAGAAGGAGGTCATCCGCGAACAAAGCGATTTTATGATCCAACCCCCCAAGTGTAATGCTGTGAATGTCAGGGGACTGGCGTATCATGGTAGCAAGGGGTTCCACCACGAGGGCAAATAAAAGGGGGGACAAAGGACACCCCTGTCGGGTGCCCATGTGGATAGAGATGGGTCTCGTAAGCTGGCCGTTAACCCGCACCTACGCCAGAGGGGAGAGATAGGGAGCCATAATTCTAGCGATCATCCGGGGGCCCAACCCTATTTTATGTAGGACAGCTCGGAGGCATACCCAATCTACTCGATCAAATGCTTTCTCAGCGTCGAGCGATAACAAGCAAGAGGGTATCCTCCAATGATAAGCCTTCCAGAATAAATGTGCGATACGTCGTACGTTATCTGCACCTTGCCGTTGGCGAATAAAGCCTTCCTGGTCCGGCTCGATGAGCCCAGGAAGGTGCGGGTCAAGAGGCTTGGCTAGTATTTTAGTGTAGAGCTTAAGATCTGTATTTAGGAGCGCAATGGGGCGAAAGGAGGAGCAAAGCATATGATCCTTTCCCGGTTTGGGAATTAAGGCGATTTCAGCCATGGCCATAGATGTGGAAGGAATTGAAAAGGCGGAGTAAATGTGACTTAAGTTGCGGGTAAAAGGCGCGATAGAACGAGACCGGTAGGCCATCCGGCCCCGGGGATTTGCCAAGGGGGAGGTCCTTTAAAGCGCCGACGAGCTCTTCTGGGGTGATAGGTTCCTCCAGTAGCTGAGCATGGTACCGGCTAATCGGGGACCAGGTCTAGGGCGGCCTGCACCTGGTCCGGGTTGGACGACTCCCTGGCGTAGAGGGACGAGTAATATTCCTGGAAAGCTTGCAATTTAGCTGCTTCAGTAGTAGCCCAGGTACCGTCCCCTAGTTTAAGTTTAGCGATGTGTGCCTTGGCAGCCCACGTCCGAAGACGACGTGCCAGGACCGTGCCCACCTTGTCCCCCCCCTCATAGTACCGTTGCTTCAAGGCTAAAAGAGCGTGTTCTGCCTTGTTGGTTCTATGCGCCCGTAGCTGGCCTCGAAGCATAGCGAGGCGTCTCTTATGCAGCGCCAGGGGGTGTTCCTGGTCCAATCGCCTTTATGTCCCGAGAGAGTTTGTCTTCGAACAAACGGGCCTCCCGAGCTATGGCGATGGACGTAATGCTGCTGCAAATCGTGGCCTTAAACGCGTCCCAGACCACGCGGAGTGGAGTCTCTGGCAGGTCGTTGGTCTCGAAGTAGGACGTGATAGCGTCCCGAAGTTCCGCCGCGTCCACAGGGTCCCTGAGGACATGAGGGGGGAAGCGCCACCTGAGGGAACGGTTGGAGCGGGAGGAGTGATCCTGAATGAGAAGTTCCACATGGGCGTGGTCAGAGACAGAGATGTCAGACATGGACACCGAAAGGGTGTCCTTGATAAGAGAATGTGAGACGAAGATGTAGTCGATGCGCGAGTAGGAGCGATGGACATGGGAATAATAAGAATAATCGCAGGAGTCTGGGGAGTGATAGTGCCAAATATCTATTAGGCCAAGGTCAGTTAGTTGCCTCTTTAAGGCGGAGGACATAGCCCCCGTCCCGTGGAACGAGCCTTCGCTACGGTCAAGTCCCGCCTCCCATACCAGATTGAAGTCGCCCCCCAGGATGAGGTTAGAGTCATCGTGTGTTATCTGTTCCCGCAATAAACCCCTAAGAAATAAATCCTGAGCCTGGTTCGGTGCATAGGTGTTGCATAAGGTGAGGATTCGTTGCCCGATCTTGACCATCTCTCTGAGGAATCTGCCATCTTTGCTGCGGATCACTCGGGAGTCCCCCTGGCGGATGCCTGCCCGACAAAGGATTGCCACCCCCGCTGATTTAGTGGGTGCAGACGCCTAGAATTGGAGAGGGTATCTAGGATGAGCCATGCGAGAGATATCTTCCCTCAGCAGGTGAGTTTCCTGCAGGAATATAATGTCCGGGTTTTGCAGTAGGAGGTATCGCCATATCTGGCGGCGCTTATTGGGGGAGTTGAGACCCTTCATGTTAAGGGAGAGGAGTTTCAGACAGGGAATGGAGGTCATGGTACAGGCGTGTCGCACTCTAGCGCCAGCTCGAGCAGAGGAGTTGGAGTGGGACGCGGTGCAGCCCCCCCCCCCCAACGCATTTCCGAAGCAAGCGAGAAAGATGGGGGTTCATCGCAGGGCCTAGTGCATTGCTGAGAGAAGAGGGAGCAACCTTCACTGAGAGGAGAACACCCATCATGATCAGGACCACCCTCCCGCCGGGGAAAGGGGAGGAAAGAAAGAAGAGAGAAAAAAAGAAGCGAAAGAAAAGAGACATGATATCAAAAAGTAACAATGACCAACATGGCCAACAAGGCCTATTCCAGTCCGGGAGCAAGCCAGGCTCAGCGGCACAGGCCCTCCCAGAGATGTCACTGCCTCAGGAATAGGAGGGGAAGCGGGTCTCAGAAGATCAGCATCGCCGTCCAGGGGCACAATTCGGTACCGCCGCCGGGGTGCAGTCCAGGTGAAGGGCAATCATGCCGAGAGGGTGAGTGGGGAACCAGTCCCACTCCCGCAAGAGGTCGGCGCTGGTGGCGGAAAACCAGGTAGGTCGTAGGGGCGCCTAGTAGTTACTTTTCAGAGGCTGGGAGCTTGGGGGCGAATGTCCACCTTCTAAGGAACGGATGTGCTGTATAATGTCTTGTTTCTCCTGAGATGAAGCGCATTCTCCCCGATGGGATGTGCGTCTGGAGCGGTGTACCGTAGCCCATTGGGGTTTTGCAGGCTCATGGTTCAGGGAGGGCAGTCGTGAGGGGCTAGAGGGCGGCGTGGCTGGAATCTGGAGCAGCTGGGCAGCCTCTCGGAAGGACCACAGCACCCGTCGTTTTGACTCCCACTGGAAGATAAGTGCAAACGGGTGCCCCCACTGGTATCGGACGCCCAACTCCCGTAACTTATCAGTAATGGGCCTGAAGTCCCTGCGGCGACGGAGCGTGGTGGGTGTAAGGTCTTGGAACAGCTGGATGGGAGTACCCTTGAAGGTGAGCTCTGCTTTGTCTTGTGCTGCCTTGAGGATGGCCTCCTTCTCTGTGAAAAAATGAACCCGTGTCAAGATGTAGGGGATGAGGCCAGGGCGGCCAGGTGGACCAGACACCCGATGGGCGCGGTCCAGGGCCGGCGGGGATGCATCATCGTCTCCCCATATTTCTTGAAGCAGGTCCGCTACAAAAGTCATAATGTCCGAGCCCTCTGCCCCAACCGGGACCCCCCTTAGGCGCAGGTTATTGCGGCGTCCCCTGTTTTCCAAGTCCTCCTGCTTGATCTGCAGCTTGATGTGCTGTTCCTCCAAGGTGGCCAGGCGCTGCCATAAGTGCTCCTGATCCTCCGAGCGGGCGTCAACTGTCCTTTCGAGGTCGTCCACTCTCCCTCCAAGCTCCACAACATCTCTCCTGAGCTCCTTGACGCAGGCCTGTACCTCTGTTCTGAGGGAGCCAATTTCAGATTTGAGTTTGTGCAAGAAATTGGCCATGAAGGACTGGGTGACGGAGTCAGAAGGCCCCCCGCCGATGATGCCATTTCCGACGCAGGGGCTGATCCCGATCTGTTCCACAGGGCCGTGACCGGGTTGTCTTTAGGGGGTGCAGCGGAGTCTTTCCCAGCCCGTGAGCGAGTCATGTCCCCTCAGAGTCCCATGCGACGGGCAGGGGGTCTAGGCGAGGAAACGCCGCACAAGGTGAGACGGCTGCCCGGTCAGGTTGAGAAGGGCGGCCCAGCCAACAGAGGCAAGATGCTGGTGAAGTAATGTGTGGGTGGCCAAGGGACGACTCCTCGAAGGCCCCCAAGTGCTCCACCGGCCGTTTGGGAGAGTTCGGAGCACAGGTCAAGGCTGCGCAGCTGAGATATTAAGGTCCAGGCCAGACAAGTGTGACGTACCACCACCCCTGCGCCAGAGCACTCAAGGGTGGGCCGCTCGCACAGACCGGGGAGCAAGCTCAGGAATCAAGACGGCTCTCAGGTGCCCGGCCTCAGCGCACATCGCTAGTCCAGAGCGTGTCCGCCCCGTAGGCGCCCTCACACCCCCACAGGCCGAATTTTGAACAACCTGTCATGGTCTGGATGGTCCCGGGGCAATGCAGCAGAATTGTCATTGAAATGCAGCATGCGTTGCAATAGCAAAAAACGATCTCTGCTCATGTATGGAGCGAAGATGGGGGTTAACCAAACCGTGCAAGTAGACCAGTAGGATAGCAAGGTTGGTTTATGCACTACCCCCATTTTAAGCGTGAGGCCCAAAAATATCTTCAGCTCCCCTAAAGAAATCGGAGTCCACCTGTGTGCCCTAGAATGAGGCCCAAGAGTGCCTCCATGCTCCCTCAGAAATTGTTCGGCACGCAAATTTGTTTGCTGCACAATTTCATCAAGGAAGTCAACATCCAAAAAGAGATGGACGTAGTCAATTGGCAAAAAATTAGCCGTATCGACTTTACATCCAGCGTCGCCAGTGAAAAGCGGAATTTGGGGCTGAAATAAATTGTGAGGCTGCCAAGAGAGCGCTTCATCTGTGCTTGCAGCCGCACGTGCCTGCTCTCTGGGTTGGTCCAACCTGCTACCGGTGTCCCACTGCACAGACTGTGCTTGCAAAGGGACAGCACGACTGACATCGTCTCCTTCAGAATGGATGGAACTGCGCAGACTGAAAAATCACTCCCAGATTCTGCTCCATTGTCCTCTCCCTCAGATGCTGTCTCAGTATCTGCTGTCTCAGTCTCTGATCCTGCCTCAGAGCTGGACTCCAGAACCAGATTTAGGGCCTGGGCAGCATTCATCCAAAGATACGCCATCTCTGCTAGTTCCTAAAACCTTCCTTTTAAAACACTATCCTACGTAGAAGGCAGATAGGTTGTTGGTTTCAAAGTGTAGGTGGGTGTGTGCGTGAGTGAAGTGTGCAACTGTCAGTAATGACGAAGTCACCTTACCTTTCCTTTGCAAAATCCGTACGCTCTCCAAAAACACTAAGAAAGAGAGAGACAAAAGACACAGTATTACTTTACCTTGCTATATACCCATCATCGCAGCCTTTAGCGCTGGTGGAAGCCAGTGCGACAATCATTTTGGCGCCCTCCCATGACTTTCAATAAATATCTGTTATTCAGCGCCAAGATGCCTACGGGTGAACGTGTGCTTTACAATTGCACACTATGACCTCCTTTGATTCCCTCACTTCCATCCAGCAAACGTGCCCCTCATCTCTCCATAGCCCCTCTCTCACATACATTTCATCTGTTTCAAAGTGTTTCTAATACGTGGCTTTACTAATCTACTTAGCTATCCACATAATACAGATCTGTTCTTTCCAGTATGCCCTCTGCATTACTTTATGGCGTCAAAACTGCTAGTAGACAAAAGTCAGATATCTCTCTCTAGCAGGAATTTCTTTTTTTTACTCTGCAGCAGTACCACACTTTACTGCCTTTCATGTAACTTCAAAGAGACTCATTATAGTTCTTTCACAGTCTCATAATTTCAGCACTGAGAAATCTCTCTGTAAATATATATATATATTCACTGAAAAAACCATAGGTTTCAGGCACATTATAGTTAGAAATTAGCATTTAAAAAACCTTAGAAATTCACTGAAAAAACCATAGGTTTCAGGGACGTTATAGTTAGTTGGACATTTCACTCGTACAAAACCAGAGAAATTCCGCCGTTCTAGTTAGTTCAGCTAACTATAACTCGCGCCCCGCAATGCACTGCTGATGACGTCACATATTACATCATTCATGACATGGTCAGTGACATCACTGATGACATCACTGATGACATCTCAAATGACATCACTGATTACATCATCCAGTGACTGTGTGTTTCTTTAAAGTTTAAATATGTTTTATATATATGCCAAGGTGTATTGAAGAATGAGTGGGTGTATAAGTGTCTGGATGGAGGATTTAGTAGGTGCGTGACTGACTGTTTAAGTGAGTGATTAAATGTGTCTTACTGAATGCATGGGTTAGTGACTAAACTGTGTGAATGTCTGTATCAGTCTGTCTGTTGTTGTATAAGCTGCTGCATGGGTTGGTCAGTAGCTACATGAGTGTCTATATGGGTTATCGATTGGTTGCCTGAGTATTTGTATAGGGTGCCTGAGTGTGTGTGTGGGTGGGTGAGAGGTGTGTGACTCTGTGCATAGATGTTTGAGTGGTTGATTCACTGGGTGTATGGGTTCAAGAGTGCATGTGGAAACAGCTGTATGGGTGGGTGAGTGTGTGTATGGGTGTGTTGGTGAGTGAATGGATGTCTCAGTGGTACATGTCCAAGTAACTACATATGTAAAAGGCAGTGTATGTGAGAGTTGGAGTATATAAATGACTGTACGTGAGAGTCCGTGATTGTGAGAGTGGCTGTATGGATGAGTGTGTACTTGTATCAGTGATTGTATAAGAGAGTAAGTATGCGTTTGTTTCTGTATGAATAAGTGATGTGGTGTGTGTATAACTGTATAGGTGAGTAAATGGAAGTGTAATTGATTCTTTGCATGACTGACTAGGTGTGTGAGTAACTCTGGATGAGTGGTGGTGTGTGAGTGTCTGTATAGGTGTATGAGTGCATATGATAGTGTTGTATTGATGAGTGACTGCATGTATGAGTGATTGTATGGGTGAATGAGTGGATGTGTGTGTAGACCTAGGAATCAGTGAGTGCGTATGTAGTAACTGGTATTGGTGTGTCGATGGTTTCGAAAATGGTAGTCTGTATTTTACAGTGGGTGTATCAAAGGTTATAATAGGGTGTGAGGAGATGCATCAGATTTTCACGTGGATGATGTCATCAGTGATGTCATCAGTGATGTCATTTGAGATGTCATCAGTGATGTCACTGACCATGTCATGAATGATGTAATATGTGATGTCATCAGCAGTGCATTGCGGGGGTGCGAGTTATAGTTAGCTGAACTAACTATAACGGCAGAATTTCTCTGGTTTTGTACGAGTGAAATGTCCAACTAACTATAATGTCCCTGAAACCTATGGGTTTTCAGTGAATTTCTAAGGTTTTTAAATGCTAATTTCTAACTATAACGTCCCTGGAACCTATGTTTTTTTCAGTGAATTTCAAAGGTTTTTAAATGCTAATTTCTAACTATAACATAGCAGTCTTGTTTTCAGAGTGGTGCAGAAAGGTGAGCGTGGCCTCCAAACACCTTTTAGCAATCCCACTGTGTGGGATTTACTAGAGGTAACAGGAGGGGTAGTTAGCCCCCAACGTCAACCTTGGGAGCCAACTACCCCTTTTATTACCTCCAGTAAGTCCCACACAGCAAGATTGCTAACTTGTTATATCAGGCCCCGCCCCCTCCCTGCACCACTGTGCAAACGCGCCCCCTGGCGCGTTGTAAATTAGGGGATTAATTCCCCTTGAGTCCTGAGGGTCCCTGGGGCCAACTAGCCCACCAGGTACCTCCAGTAAGCGCCAGAGAGCTGCGTTGCAGAGAGGTGTAAAACGGGGCGTGTCCTCGGAACACCTCTCTGCAACGCAGCTCTGTGGCGCATACTGGAGGTACCTGGTGGGCTAGCTGGCCCCAGGGACCCTCAGGATTCAAGGGACTTAATCCCCAATTTACAACACGCCAGGGGCACATTTGCACACTTGTTTTGTTAGGCCCCGCCCCTCCCTGCACCACTGTGCAAAGCGCGCCCCTGGCGGGTTGTAAGCTGGGGGATTAATTCCCCTTGAGTCCTGAGGGTCCCTGGGGCCAACTAGCCCACCAGGTACCTCCAGTAAGCGCCACAGAGCTGCGTTGCAGAGAGGTGTAAAGGGGCGTGGCCTTGGAACACCTCTCTGCAATGCAGCTCTGTGGCACATACTGGAGGTACCCGGTGGGCTAGTTGGCCCCCAGGGACCCTCAGTATTCAAGGGAATTACTTCTCCAACTTACAACGCGCCAGGGGGCGCGTTTGCTGAGTGCTGCAGGAAGGGGGCGGGGCATCCGGCGCGATGCCGGCTTTTTATTTATTTATTTATTTTAGAAGGGGGGCTGTGTGGCCCCCCTTCTTTTACAATATTTGAGGCCCTGGGGACCCCATCCCCCAGGGCCTGACCTGTTTTTTACAGTTAAAAAAAATAAATACGGGAGGAGGGCCGCGTGGCCCCCCTCCCGAGGCCAATTTCGGCCCCAGGGACCCCATCTCCCGGGGCATGGCCACATATTTAATTTTTTTTTTTTTTTAATCATTTTATAACCCGTTGCGTGCGTCTGTCGGCCAACGGCCATCGCGAGCACTACCTCTGTAGTGCTGCGAATGTCCGTTGGCCGACGCGGCCCCGCCCACTCCGCTAAACTGCCGCACCGCGGCAGAATTGCCGCCGCGGTTAAGGAGGGGGGCTGCGTGGCCCCCCTCCTGAGGCCTCTATTGGCCCCGGGCACCCCATCCCCCGGGGCTGTGCCTCTATTTTTTTATATTTTAATGACGGAGGGGGGCCGCGTGGCCCCCCTCCCGGGCCACTTCTGGTCCCGGGGACCCCATGCCCCGGGGCCGGCCCTTTCCGTTGGGGACCGTGGGGGGAGCCCCAATGCCCCCACGGTCCCACCGGCTCCCCGCCTCCTGCGGGAGCCAGCATTGCTTTTGAGCAAGGGGAGCTGCTTTGCTTCCTTGAAGCCAGAGCAGGTTTCCCTGCTCTCGCTTCAAGGAAGCAAAGCAGCGTTTGCTATGGCAGGGCGGGAGCCGCACGGCTCCCGCACTGCCATAGCAAACAGCAGTGTCCCGGGGTGGGCACCCCGGGACACTGCAGGAGCCGGCCCTGGGGGGTGGCGGTCCCCAGGGACATCGAGGGCTCCTGGAAGGGGGGCCGCGCGGCCCCCCTCCCTCCATTTCAAAGCCCCGGGGAGGTGGTGGTCCCCGGGGCAGTGTGGGCCACACTAATTATTCTGTATAGCCCCGGGGAGGTGGCGGTCCCCGGGGCTCGGGGGGGCTTGCGAGGCCCCCCCGACCATTTTCATCAATGCCCCGGGGAGGTGGCGGTCCCCGGGGCAGTGTGGGTGGGTTGGGACCCCCCCACGCATTTATTTTCATAGCCCTGGGGAGGTGGCGGTCCCCAGGGCTGCGGGGGGCCGCTTGCCCCCGCATATAATTACTATAGCCCCGGGAAGATGGCAGTCCCCGGTGCTGCGGGGGCCCCCGCGGGCCCCCGCAAATTAAATACACATTGCCCCTGAGACCTGGCCCACCCGGGGGCCTCATTAAAATGAAGCGCGGGAGCCCGCGCTGCAGTTTTTTTTTTTCCCAGCAAGATTCGCGACCCCAACGCGAATTCCGCCGAAATTATTTTAAAAACATGCTTTTTTTGGCACTGGGGGTCCTTGTGGGACCCCCTGAGCAGGCCTAGGGGGTCAGGGTGTTTCTACCCTGCCCCTTCTTCTTTTTTACCCTCTTTTTCACTGTTTTCTTGTGACTCGGTTCTACCGAGTCACAAGATGGCTGCCAACACTTCCTGGTTTGGAGTGTTGGCAGCCAATCAGAGTGAAGCTCGTGCCCGGGAGGGTTCGCGAACCCTCCTCGGTGCTCAGATATATAAATGTTTTCTTTCTTTAATTTCTCAGCAACTACTGAACGGATTTACACCATTTAACAAAAAGGGCTTTTCTGAACCAAGGGCTACCTTTTGCCAAATTTGGTGTAATTCCGTTCAGCAGTTCGAGCTGTAGCTTTGTCTAAAGTTTCCCATGGAAATTAACGCCTTTTTTCTCGGCCCCCGCTTGACGAATCACCCCGAAACTTTCAAGACAGGAGCTGACCCGAGCGGGCCACTAGTTTTGAAAATTTCGCGAAGATCTATCAAACGACGCCAAAGTTATTGGGGAAAAAAAAACGCTTTTTGAATAGAAACGAGGTCCTAACTATAACTACCTACTGGCGACCGCCAGTAGGTAATATATATATATAAATATATATATATATAGATATATAGAGATATATATATATATATATTATCTACTGGCGGTCGCCAGTAGATAGTTATAGTTAGGACCTATTTTCCATAGGAAATCCGCAACATTCTATTTGAAATAACTCTTGCGTCGGTTGACGAATCTTCGCGAAATTTTCAAACTTTATGGCCCGGTCCGCTCCTACCCTGAAAGTTTCGGGGTGATTCGTCAAGCGGGGGCCGAGAAAAAAGGGGGGTCCCAAAACGTGTTTTCCCCATTCATTTTCCCATAGGAAACTTTAGCCAAGGCTACAGCCCGAACTGCTGAACGGAATTACACCAAATTTGGCAAAGAGGTAGTTCCTGGTTCAGAAAGAACCCTTTTTGTTAAATGGTGTAAATCCGTTCAGTATTTGCTGAGAAAATCAAAAGTAAAAACACATATATATCTGGGCGGAGCCTAACCACACATGTCATCGTGAGATCTGATTGGCTGTCAGCACTTCATCCTGGAATTGCTGGCAGCCATCTTGGGACCAATATAAATGATAGTACCCCATTGAAATGCATTGTAGTGAATCGAAGATTTTGAGGGTTACCAAAAGGAGAACTATAAAGGGTGATAACAGACTTTAGTTACATTAGAATTCATTTGTTGATGGTTTCATACTAATTTCAGGAATTGTGGTGTGTTCTAAGGTGATTTTACCCTGTGAAAAACCTTCTGCTGGGATATCATGAATCATGTTTGAGAGAAAACTATTTTCACATGCTTGTCCCATACAGTTTTGGAAGGTGCTCCAGAAGCTAAAATGAGAGCATATTTTCTGTAAATTCACATTATCTTTCTCAGTCATGTGAGAATGAAGTCTGACATTCTCAGTAAAACATGTACATCCAACAATGGCAGAGACTGTCAGTTGATTCCTTTGTGTTCTACTGCAGCTTCCCAGAGTGTTCTAAAGAACAACTAGAGTGCTAACAGCCTTACTTATGACAAAAGTATGGCACACCTGAAGCCATCTTGATTGGAATAAACTGGTAACACTTAAAACATTTAATTTAAAAAGGAACAAAATGATGGGGTTCATTTTGTCATTGAAATTATGGTTAGTGCTGTAGAAAGAAAAATTAGGACATGTTTCAAGTGTGATCTCAAATATCTTCCTGTTATATTTCAACAGGAGCAGCCTGTCAGTTGATGCCTTTGTGTTCTACTGCAGCTTCCCAGAGTGTTCTAAAGAACAACTAGAGCGCTAACAGTCTTACTTATGACAAAAGTATGGCACACCTGAAGCCATCTTGATTGGAATAAACTGGTAACACTTAAAACATTTAATTTAAAAAGGAACAAAATGAGGGGGTTCATTTTGCCATAGAAATTATGGTTAGTGCTGTAGAAAGAAAAATTAGGACATGTTTTAAGTGAGATCTCAAATATCTTCCTGTTATATTTCAACAGGAGCAGCCTGTCAGTTGATGCCTTTGTGTTCTACTGCAGCTTCCCAGAGTGTTCTAAAGAACAACTAGAGTGCTAACAGCCTTACTTATGACAAAAGTATGGCACACCTGAAGCCATCTTGATTGGAATAAACTGGTAACACTTAAAACATTTAATTTAAAAAGGAACAAAATGAGGGGGTTCATTTTGCCATAGAAATTATGGTTAGTGCTGCAAAAAGAAAATTTAGGGCATGTTTTAAGTGAGATCTCAAATCCTCTTCTATTTCATTAGAAAATTCTGACATGCAGACTGAAACAATCACTTTCAATACCAGCAGTAGACTTCCAGTTAACTCCTTGGTGAGCAGTAGCTTTACTACAGTGATCTAATGAACAACTAGAGTGCTAACATTCTGAATTTATGGCAAATGTGTGACACATCTGAATGCCTTCTTGATGGAATCAAAGTAAAAACTGAAAGCATTTCCTACTGAGGAGACTGTAGTAAATGAGGAAATTAGGAAACTTCATAACAAATAAGTCTCCCAAGATGGCCACCAGAGAAAAAAGAGCCCAAATGTAGCACAAATATCACCCATAGGTAGCCCACTTATAGCCCAATGACAGAAGTGTGCAAAACACTTTATTTTTGTTTTTTTGCAGTTTTATATAGTGCAGACTGGTCAGGTATTGGAGTGCTTTACATGAGCATTGGTTACATCACACAAGGACAAATTCATGTTGGTTGACCCCTACACTACCCAAACACCACTGCACTACCCTAAACCCTAAAACACTACCCCCAGCACGACCCCCTTCACTACCCAAACAAAACTGCACTACCCTAAACTCAAAAACACTACCCCCAGCACGACCCACTACACTACCCAAACACCACTGCACTACCCTAAATCTACCCCCTACACTACACAAATACCACTGCACTACCCTAAACCCTAAAACACTAGAACCCAGCACGACCCCCTACAGTACACAAACACCACTGCACTACCCTAAACCCTAAAACACTACCCCCTACACTACACAAACACCACTGCACTACCCTAAACCCTAAAACACTACCCCCAGCATGACCCCCTATACTACACAAACACCACTGCACTACCCTAAACCCTAAAACACTACCCCAGCACGACCCCTACACTAACCAAACACCACTGCACTACCCTAAACCCTAAAACACTACCCCCAGCACGACTCCCTACACTACACAAACACCACTGGACTACCCTAAACCCTAACCCACTACCCCCAGCACGACTCCCTACACTACCTAAACACCACTACACTACACTAAACCCTAAATCTACACCCAGCATGACCTCCCACACTACACAAACACCACTGCACTACCCTAAACCCTAAAACACTACCCCCAGCACTACCCACTACACTACCCAAACACCACTGCACTACCCTAAACCCTAAAACACTAACCCCAGCATGACCCCCTACACTACCCAAACACCACTGCACTACCCTATACCCTAAAACACGACCCCGTACATTACACAAACACAACTGCACTACCCTAAACCCTAAAACACTACCCACAGCATGACCCTCTACACTACACAAACACCACTGCACTACCCTAAACCCTAAAACACTACCCCCTACACTACACAAACACCACTGCCCTACCCTAAACCCTAAAACACAACCCCCAGCATGACCCCCTACACTACACAAACACCACTGCACTACCCTAAACCCCCTACACTATACAAACACCACTGCATTACTCTAAACCCTAAAACACTACCCCCAGCACGACCCCCTCACAACACAAACACCACTGCACTACCCTAAACCCTAAATCGACCCCCAGCACGACCCCCTACACTACCCAAACACCACTGCCATACCCTAAACCCTAAAACACTACCCCCAGCATGAACCCCTACACTACCCAAACACCACTGCACTACCCTAAACCTTAAAACACTACCCCCAGCACTACCCCCTACACTACACAAACACCACTGCACTACCCTAAACCCTAAAACACTACCCCAGCACTACCCCCTACACTACCCAAACACCACTGCACTAACATAAACCCTAAAACACTACCCCCAGCACAACCCCCTACACTACACAAACACCACTGCACTACCCTAAACCCTAAAACACTACCCCCAGCACGACTCCCTACACTACCCAAATACCAATGCACTACCCTAAACCCTAAATCTACCCCCAGCACGACCCCCTACACTACCCAAACACCACTGCACTACCCTAAACCATAAAACACTACCCCCAGCATGACCCCCTACACTACACAAACACCGCTGCACTACCCTAAACCCTAAAACACTACCACCATTATGACCCCCTACACTACTCAAACACCACTGCACTACCCTAAACCCTAAAACACTAACCCAGCACGACCCCCTACACTACCCATACACCACTGCACTACCCTAAAGCCTAAAACACTACCCCGAGCACGACCCCTACACTACTGCACTACCCTAAACCCTAAAACACTACCCCCAGCACGACCCCCTACACTACCCAAACACCACTGCACTACCCTAAACCCTAAAACACTACCCCCAGCACGACCCCCTACACCACCCAAACACCACTGCACTACCCTAAACCCTAGAAAAGAAACCCCCACCCCATGCCCAATCCCCCTTACCTCTCACTCCTCGTGGTTCCTCTCTCCTCGTGGTTCCTGCTTCACGTTGTCTCTGAGGGGCGGTGCACGTTGTTGTGAGGAAACGGAACAGCCTCTGTTTCCTTACAACGACATGGATCGTCTACATGTTTTTAGAACGCATGGTCATTTACCATACATACCTTTACAACAAAATTCGTTGTAAAGGCATGCGTGGTAAATGACCATGCGTTCTAAAAATGCGTAGTAATGACTTCGTGATGTACAACGCATGCGTGGTAATGCATGCGTTGTAATGGTATCGCAAAGTAAAAAGTCATTGTAACGGCTGTTTACCGATCGAAGCTGGCCCCTGTTCTTCAGTGAGACGTTTATTTGATTAATTAGGAGGAAGGAATGTGTTTTTTACCGAAAAGTGCATTCCCGGCTGTTGTATTGTGAAAGTGTCCGCGTGGCCTGGTTTCACTTCCGGTGAGAGAGTGGAAGAGTCTGTTTGGATCTAAAGGAGTTCTGTTGTTGGACGGGGCCGGCGCGACATGTCATCAGAAAACATAGCTAATGGAAAGCGTCCTCCCTGAAGTGTGGAGCAGTGCCATGAGAGGTCAACGAGTGTGCGTCCCACCGCAGTATGACCGTACCGCGTGACCCATGTGCCACCTCCAGGGTACGGGAGGCAGAAGCGGCATCGCAGGTCCTCTTGAAGACCTTTGTATGCACTAATTCTACATTTTGGTACTAGGGCATTTTAACTTCGTTGTTCCTGCCAGATACAAAGAGAAGATCCTGTGTTATTCAGTGCCCTCGTTACCTTTTTTGTGGGTTGTGGTGCTTGTCACTTCGCTGCCCCGCCGGTGCACACGACTGGGCACCCCACCTCGTGTGCCATCTGCAGGGCCTCTGCCCTCGGATCACTGGTTTCGGTTTCTGGAGTGGCAACATAAACAGTTGCTCCCAAAGGACTAGCCTGAACACTTAGGTGAATATCCCCTGCACCAGCATTCCACGGAAATTCTTTCCTAGCTCTCCCACGTCAACGAGGACGTAATAATAGCACGGCTCCGCTCGCGACACCGTATGACGTCATCGGAGCCATAAGAGAACCTCGTCGGCGTGCTGACGTCAGTTCCACCCATTTTTTCCGTGTCACCGAGGCAAACAGGGGACCGAGACATTTTCACATGTATACATAGTATAATAAATATATATATATTCACTGAAAAAACCATAGGTTTCAGGCACGTTATAGTTAGAAATTAGCATTTAAAAAACCTTAGAAATTCACTGAAAAAAACATAGGTTTCAGGCACGTTATAGTTAGAAATGAGCATTTAAAAAACCTTAGAAATGAGCATTTAAAAAACCTTAGAAATTCACTGAAAAGACCATAGGTTTCAGGGGCGTTATAGTTAGTTGGACATTTCACTCGTACAAAACCATAGAAATTCCCCCGTTATAGTTAGTTCAGCTAACTATAACTCGCAGCGCTCGCAATGCACTGCTGATGACGTCACATATTACATCACTCATGACATGGTCAGTGACATCACTCATGACATCACTGATGACATCTCAAATGGCATCACTGATGACATCACTGATGACATCATCAAGTGAATGAGTGTTTTTCTGAAAATTAAATATGTTTTATATATGTATATCTCAAGGTCGATGGAAGAATAAATGGGTATATAAGTGTCTAAATGGATGATTTTGTTTTGTAAAATTGATTGTATAACTGACTAAGTGTATCTTAGTGAATACATGGGTTACTGAGTAATGTTTAAATATGAAAATATCTGTATCAGTCTCTCACTTTGTGTATAAGTGGCTGCATGGGTTGGTGAGTAGCTACATGAGTGTCTATATGGGTTATTAGTTGGTTTTTTGAGTATCAGTATGAGTGTCTGAGTGTCTGTATGGTTCGGTGGGGGGTATTACTTAGTGCATAGATGCATGAATGAGTGAATCACTGTTTGTATGTGTTGAAGACAGCATGTGTGCAGGACTGTATAGGTGGATGAGTATGTGTATGGGTGTGTTAGTGAGTGAATGACTGTCTCAATAGTGTCTTTATGAGTAACTACATATGTTTTAAACTAGTATATGTGAGCATTGGTGTATATAAGTGAGTATATGTGAGAGTGAGAGATTGGAAGAGTTCCTGTACAAATAAGTAGGTGTTTCTATAAGTGATTATTTAAGAGAGTAAGTATGTGTAAGTTTTTGTAGAAGTAAGTGTGGTAGTGTGTGTATAACTGTATATGCAAGTAAATGGATGTTTGATACTTTGTTTGCATGTGTGACTATGTGTGTGAGTAACTCTATAGATGAGTGGCGGTGTGTAACAGGATGTATAGGTGTATGAGTACATTTGATGAGTGAGTACATGTATGAGTGACTGTATAGGGACTGTTGGTGAATGAGTGGATGTGTGTGTAGATCTTGGAATTACTGAATAGGTGTGTTGTAACTGGTATTGGTATGTCCATTGTTTTGAAAATGTTAGTTTGTATTTTTGAGTGTGTGTATCAAAGGTTATATTAGGGTGAGAGGAGGTCTGCCACTCTATCACAAGGATGATGTCATCAGTGATGTCATTTGAGATGTCATCAGTGATGTCATGAGTGATGTCACTGACCATGTCATGAGTGATGTAATATGTGACGTCATCAGCAGTGCATTGCGAGCGCGCGAGTTATAGTTAGCTGAACTAACTATAACGGGGGAATTTCTATGGTTTTGTACGAGTGAAATGTCCAACTAACTATAACGCCCCTGAAACCTATGGTTTTTTCAGTGAATTTCTAAGGTTTTTTAAATGCTCATTTCTAAGGTTTTTTAAATGCTAATTTCTAACTATAACGTGCCTGAAACCTATGGTTTTTTCAGTGAATATATATATATATCAAACCAACAAGTTGCCTGTCAAGAGAGGACCACACACAGGTAAGTATTTCATCTGCCATCATTTATTGTGCGAAGGCAGTCACAGCCACAGACATCGTTGCACAACATGAGTCCCTCCTGACGCGTTTCGTGCTTTGGCAGCACTTCTTCAAAGGATGATAAACTGGCGAGGAATGAAACCAGCAATTTTTTCAACACAGCTTTTTGAACAGTTGTTCTCCCGCCTCAGTGGGCGTGGCCACCCCTGTGGCTGATGGTAATTGTAGTGTTAGAGTCCTACTACAGTGAGTCGCCAGGTTTCAACCTCAGTATTAATAAAAATCCCAAGTGGGTATGCAAACCGGCATGTAGGTTTCTGGATTGCCGCTCACTTCGCACAAAAGCACTTCCTGTCCACCAAGCCGAAATGCAGGTTGGCACTTCAGCAGGACTGCGCGGAGCACAGCGGGGTCACTCTCACGGCTCAGGCGGGCCGCCGAACATCAAACCAACAAGTTGCCTGTCAAGAGAGGACCACACACAGGTAAGTATTTCATCTGCCATCATTTATTGTGCGAAGGCAGTCACAGCCACAGACATCGTTGCACAACATGAGTCCCTCCTGACGCGTTTCGTGCTTTGGCAGCACTTCTTCAAAGGATGACGGACTGGCGAGGAATGAAACCGGCAATTTTTTCAACACAGCTTTTTGAACAGTTGTTCTCCCGCCTCAGTGGGCGTGGCCACCCCTGTGGCTGATGGTAATTGTAGTGTTAGAGTCCTACTACAGTGAGTCGCCAGGTTTCAACCTCAGTATTAATAAAAATCCCAAGTGGGTCATCCTTTGAAGAAGTGCTGCCAAAGCACGAAACGCGTCAGGAGGGACTCATGTTGTGCAACGATGTCTGTGGCTGTGACTGCCTTCGCACAATAAATGATGGCAGATGAAATACTTACCTTTGTGTGGTCCTCTCTTGACAGGCAACTTGTTGGTTTGATGTTCGGCGGCCCGCCTGAGCCGCGAGAGTGACTCCGCTGTGCTCCGCGCAGTCCTGCTGAAGTGCCAACCTGCATTTCGGCTTGGTGGACAGGAAGTGCTTTTGTGCGAAGTGAGCGGCAATCCAGAAACCTACATGTGTTACGGCCCACCGTAAGGGCACCAGAAGAACACTGACGCGAAGCGCTACGAAGGTAGACGCTTAAGGAAACTACAGTTCCCGTGAGCCTCGGCGCGATGTCGTCGGTGACGTCAGGACGCGCGCGAGGCATTTCCGTCTTAATCCCATCCAGGGAGTCAGACGCTGCCGCATACTTTCTCACCAAGGAGCTGCGTTGAGTTCTTGAAGGCGGTAAGGGTGCTTATCGCACCAACCCCTTTTGTTTTTTTCTTGTGTGAAGTCTCAGCGCCTTGCTCAGAACTAGAGTGGCAGTGCAGGGGCTCAGAACTACTTGGGAGTTTGCTCCGTAGGAGGAACCAGTTGCCGGTTCCTTGCGGTGCAAACCTTTCCGTGGAGCCCTCACTCCGGTACTCTTCCATAGGGCAGGATTGCCATTACCTCGTTTTCCCTGTTGGCGAGCTACTCTAGCTCTTGCAGGAAAACGTCTAGCAACATTTCCATCGGGCAGGATTGCCATTACCTCGTTTTCCCTGTTGGCGAGCTACCTCAGCTCTTGCAGGAAAACGCCTAGCTAACATTTCCATCGGGCAGGATTGCCATTACCTCGTTTTCCCTGTTGGCGAGCTACTCTATCTCTTGCAGGGAAAACGTCTATCATTTCAGTATCAGTTCTTCAAATACTTCTAAACATTAATCGCCAAGAACTATTGGTGGTTCTGTTCTTCTTATGTATGGAATCATGCAAATGATTATATCAAGATTAACCTAACCTTAATCCAAGACTCATTGGAGCTGCTGGCTGGGGTAGTTTCTGTTTATTGATTTATGGCGCGGGTGCATTGTTCTTGGGAGTCATATTGGTTTTCTTTATATATCCATTTAGCAGGGGTCTAGAGAGTGAGCAAGTGGACGGCTCTTCCCCACCCCTGTCTCAGTCTTCCGGATATTAGTATGGGTATGTAACTTAACATGTGTTTAGCTCTCTCCTCATTGTTCTGTGTAACATGCAAGGTATTTATTATGGTATTCTATTTTCTCGAATTAGCGACATACTCCCACGTCTGTGAAAACTCCCAGCTATAGCAGAGAAGATTTTCTTTCTTTACAGGTACATACCTACTATGCCTCTATTTTCCTTAAGTGGGAACAGGGTAGGATAGGAACTACTGTATATAGGGCTATTGGTTACAGTTGTCTTTTGGTTGTCATTTCAGGTCTCCCTCCCTGCTGTCCCCTTCCTATCCTTCCCCCACTTGACCACTCCATTAAGTCTGTGTATAATAATTCAGACCGTGGTGGTGTCAAGAGGTGGACCATTATTATCGGCAACGTACGACCCTGAGGATTCAAGGCCACGACAACATGCTGGTTTGCATACCCACTTGGGATTTTTATTAATACTGAGGTTGAAACCTGGCGACTCACTGTAGTAGGACTCTAACACTACAATTACCATCAGCCACAGGGGTGGCCACGCCCACTGAGGCGGGAGAACAACTGTTCAAAAAGCTGTGTTGAAAAAATTGCCGGTTTCATTCCTCGCCAGTCCGTGATCCTTTGAAGAAGTGCTGCCAAAGCACGAAACGCGTCAGGAGGGACTCATGTTGTGCAACGATGTCTGTGGCTGTGACTGCCTTCGCACAATAAATGATGGCAGATGAAATACTTACCTGTGTGTGGTCCTCTCTTGACAGGCAACTTGTTGGTTTGATGTTCGGCGGGCCGCCTGAGCCGCGAGAGTGACCCCGCTGTGCTCCGCGCAGTCCTGCTGAAGTGCCAACCTGCATTTCGGCTTGGTGGACAGGAAGTGCTTTTGTGCGAAGTGAGCGGCAATCCAGAATCCTACATGCCGGTTTGCATACCCACTTGGGATTTTTATTAATACTGAGGTTGAAACCTGGCGACTCACTGTAGTAGGACTCTAACACTACAATTACCATCAGCCACAGGGGTGGCCACGCCCACTGAGGCGGGAGAACAACTGTTCAAAAAGCTGTGTTGAAAAAATTGCCAGTTTCATTCCTCGCCAGTCCGTCATCCTTTGAAGAAGTGCTGCCAAAGCACGAAACGCGTCAGGAGGGACTCATGTTGTGCAACGATGTCTGTGGCTGTGACTGCCTTCGCACAATAAATGATGGCAGATGAAATACCTGTGTGTGGTCCTCTCTTGACAGGCAACTTGTTGGTTTGATGTTCGGCGGCCCGCCTGAGCCGCGAGAGTGACCCCGCTGTGCTCCGCGCAGTCCTGCTGAAGTGCCAACCTGCATTTCGGCTTGGTGGACAGGAAGTGCTTTTGTGCGAAGTGAGCGGCAATCCAGAAACCTACATGCCGGTTTGCATACCCACTTGGGATTTTTATTAATACTGAGGTTGAAACCTGGCGACTCACTGTAGTAGGACTCTAACACTACAATTACCATCAGCCACAGGGGTGGCCGCGCCCACTGAGGCGGGAGAACAACTGTTCAAAAAGCTGTGTTGAAAAAATTGCCGGTTTCATTCCTCGCCAGTCCGTCATCCTTTGAAGAAGTGCTGCCAAAGCACGAAACGCGTCAGGAGGGACTCATGTTGTGCAACGATGTCTGTGGCTGTGACTGCCTTCGCACAATAAATGATGGCAGATGAAATACTTACCTGTGTGTGGTCCTCTCTTGACAGGCAACTTGTTGGTTTGATGTTCGGCGGCCCGCCTGAGCCGCGAGAGTGACCCCGCTGTGCTCCGCGCAGTCCTGCTGAAGTGCCAACCTGCATTTCGGCTTGGTGGACAGGAAGTGCTTTTGTGCGAAGTGAGCGGCAATCCAGAAACCTACATGCCGGTTTGCATACCCATTTGGGATTTTTATTAATACTGAGGTTGAAACCTGGCGACTCACTGTAGTAGGACTCTAACACTACAATTACCATCAGCCACAGGGGTGGCCATGCCCACTGAGGCGGGAGAACAACTGTTCAAAAAGCTGTGTTGAAAAAATTGCCGGTTTCATTCCTCGCCAGTCCGTGATCCTTTGAAGAAGTGCTGCCAAAGCACGAAACGCGTCAGGAGGGACTCATGTTGTGCAACGATGTCTGTGGCTGTGACTGCCTTCGCACAATAAATGATGGCAGATGAAATACTTACCTGTGTGTGGTCCTCTCTTGACAGGCAACTTGTTGGTTTGATATATATATATATCTATATATCTCGACAACAACTCCGTCATCCACCATGGAATCCTCACCAGAAAAACGGAGCACGGACCACAGGATAGTGCAAATCAGTTTATTGTTGCTCTCCGACCTCTACAGCCATGACGCGTTTCAGCCCGTCAAGGGCCTTGATCACATGACACGCTCTGTCAGGTGGGTAGTACTTATATACCATTTTTTTCTTTTACTCAACCAGTGTTATCTTAAAGTGACAAGTGCCTTTAGGTTAAAATGCATGGAAATGAACATCAGACTTTAGTCATATAGTATGGGCTTGGAGATGCAATCTCATAATCTATCTTTATAGATATTTTACATCCAGGTATAATACCTTGACGTGTTGCATCATTTAATTTCCCATAGAAAATATTAAAATGACGGTCTTAAAACTGTACCGAGAATTTGTAAAAGCACTTAAAACTGATAGTAAAAAATAGGGAAACATTGGACAAATGTAAACTTTTTACAGTTAAAACATCCTGGTCTAAATACCTTAACACTAGTATACATTATTAATGACTAGTCAGCAAAGTGCAAAGTACGCAAATACAGTACATTTGGTGTAAACATTTCCATGTAAACCTATAACTTTAAAGTGCTTGGTGCTAGTGCAATAAACATATATATATATATTCACTGAAAAAAACATAGGTTTCAGGGATGTTATAGTTAGAAATTAGCATTTAAAAAACCTTAGAAATTCACTGAAAAAAACACAGGTTTCAGGGACGTTATAGTTAGTTGGACATTTCAGTCGTACAAAACCAGAGAAATTCGGCGTTATAGTTAGATGAGGTAACTATAACTCGCGCCCCCGCAATGCACTGCTGATGACGTCACATATCACATCACTCATGACATGGTCAGTGACATCACTGATGACATCTCAAATGACATCACTGATGACATCACTGATGACATCATCCAGTGACTGAGTGTTTCTAAAAAGTTTAAATATGTTTTTTATATATATATAAATAGGCAAGAGGGTGTAGAAAGGCATGAGGGATGCAGAAATTTGCAAAAGAGGTGCAGAAAGAAGCAATAGCAGTGCAGAAAGAACTAACAGAGGTGCAAAAAGAGGCAAGAGGGGTGCAGAAAGAGGTAGGAGAGATGCACAAATTGGCAAGAGAGGTACAGAAAGAGGCAAGAGGGGTGCAGAAAGCAGCAAGTGAGGTGCAAAAGGAGGCAACTGAGGTGCAGAAAGACGCAAGAAAAGTGCAGAAACAAGCAAGAGAAGTGCAGAAAGAAGCAACAGAGGTGCTGATAGAGGCGCAAAGGGTGCAGAAAGAGGCAAGAGAAGTGCAGAAAGAAGCAACAGAGGTACAGAAAGAAGCAAGAGAGGTGCAGAAACAAGCAGGAAAGGTGCAGAAAGAGGGAACAAGGGTGCAAAAAGAGGCAAGAGGGGTGCAGAAAGAGGCAAGAGGGGTGCAGAAAGCAGCAAGTGAGGTACAAAAGGAGGCAACTGAGGTGCAGAAAGACGCAAGAGAAGTGCAGAAACAAGCAAGAGAAGTGCAGAAAGAGGCAAGAGAATTGCTGGAAGAAGCTACAGAGGTGTAGAAAGAAGCAAGAGAAGTGCAGAAAGAGGCAAGTGAGGTGCAGAAAGAAGCAAGAGCAGTGCAAAAAGAACCAACAGAGGTGCAAAAAGAGGCAAGAGGGGTGGAGAAAGAGGTAGGAGAGGTGCACAAAGAGGCAAGAAAGGTACAGAAAGAGGCAGGAGGGGTACAGAAAGAAGAGAAGAGCAAAAAGAGGCAAGAGAATTGCTGAAAGAAGCAACAGAGGTATAGAAAGAAGCAAGAGAAGTGCAGAAAGAGGCAAGTAAGATGCAGAAAGAGGCAAGAGCAGTGCAGAAAGCACCAACAGAGGTGCAAAAAGAGGCACGAGGGGTGCAGAAAAAGTAGGAGAGGTGCACAAAGAGGCAATAGAAGTGCAGAAAGAGGCAAGTGAGGTGCAGAAGGAGGCAAGAGAACTGCAGAAAGAGGCAAGAGAGTAGCAGAAACAGGCAAAAGGGGTGCAGAAAGAGGGAACAGGTGTGCAGACAGAGGCAAGAGTTGCAGAAAGAGGGAAGAGGGGTACAGAAAGAGGCAAGAGGGATGCAGAAATTTGCAAAAGAGGTGCAGAAGAAGCAAGAGCAGTGCAGAAAGAACCAACAGAGGTGCAAAAAGAGGCAAGAGGGGTGCAGAAATAAGTAGGAGAGGTGCACAAAGAGGCAAGACAAGTACAGAAAGAGGCAGGAGGGGTGAAGGAAGAGAAGTGCAGAAAGAAGCAACAGAGGTGCTGAAAGAGGCGTGAAGGGTGCAGAAAGAGCAAGAGAAGTACAGTAAGAAGCAACAGAGGTACAGAAAAAGGCAAGAGAGGTGGAGAAACAGGTAGGAAAGGTACAGAAAGAGGGAACAAGGGTGCAAAAAGAGGCAAGAGAGGTGCAGAAAGAGGGAACAGGGGTGCAGAAAGAGGTAAGAGGGATACAGAAATTTGCAAGAGAGGTGCAGAAGGAAGCAAGAGCAGTGCAGAAAGAAGCAGGAGAAGTGCAGAAAGAAGCAAGAGAGGTGGAGAAATAGGGAAGAGGGTGCAGAAAGAGGCATGAGGGATGCAGAAATTTGCAAAAGAGGCACAGAAAGAAGCAGGAGCAGTGCAGAAAGAACTAACAGAGGTGCAAAAAGAGGCAAGAGGGGTGCAGAAAGAGGTAGGAGAGGTGCACAAAGAGCCAAGAAAGGTACAGAAAGAGGCAGGAGGGGTACAGAAAGAAGGAAGAGAAGTGCAGAAAGAGGCAAGAGAATTGCTGAAAGAAGCAACAGAGGTGCAAAAAGAGGCAAGAGGGGTGCAGAAATAAGTAGGAGAGGTGCACAAAGAGGCAAGACAAGTACAGAAAGAGGCGTGAAGGGTGCAGAAAGAGCAAGAGAAGTACAGAAATAAGCAACAGAGGTACAGAAAGAGGCAAGAGAGGTGCAGAAACAGGTAGGAAAGGTGCAGAAAGAGGGAACAAGGGTGCAAAAAGAGGCAAGAGAGGTGCAGAAAGAGGGAAGAGGGGTGCAGAAAGAGGCAAGAGGGGTGCAGAAAGAAGCAAGTGAGGTGCAGAAAGAGGCAACAGAGGTGCAGAAAGACGCAAGAGAAGTGCAGAAACAAGCAAGAGAGGTGCAGAAAGAGGGAAGACGAGTGCAGAAAGAGACAACAGGGGTGCAGAAAGAAGCAAGAGAGGTGCAGAAAGAGGCAATAGAAGTGCAGAAAGAGGCAAGTGAGGTGCAGAAGGAGGCAAGAGAACTGCAGAAAGAGGCAAGAGAGTTGCAGAAAATGGCAAGAGAACAGCAGAAAGAGGGAAGAGGGATGCAAAAAAGGGAAGAAGGGTGCAGAAAGAAGCAAGAGAGGTGCAGAAAGAGGGAAGACGAGTGCAGAAAGAATCAACGGGTGTATAAAGAGACAACAGGGGTGCAGAAAGAAGCAAGAGAGGTGCAGAAAGAGGCAATAGAAGTGCAGAAAGAGGCAAGTGAGGTGCAGAAGGAGGCAAGAGAACTGCAGAAAGAGGCAACAGAGTTGCAGAAACAGGCAAAAGGGGTGCAGAAAGAGGGAACAGGTGTGCAGACAGAGGCAAGAGAGGTGCAGAAAGAGGGAAGAGGGGTATAGAAAGAGGCAAGAGGGATGCAGAAATTTGCAAAAGAGGTCAAGAGAATTGCTGAAAGAAGCAACAGAGGTATAGAAAGAAGCAAGAGAAGTGCAGAAAGAGGCAAGTAAGGTGCAGAAAGAAGCAAGAGCAGTGCAGAAAGAACCAACAGAGGTGCAAAAAGAGGCAAGAGGGGTGCAGACAAAAGTAGGAGAGGTGCACAAAGAGGCAAGACAAGTACAGAAAGAGGCAGGAGGGATGCAGAAAGAAGGAAGAGAAGTGCAGAAACAAGCAACAGAGGTGCTGAAACAGGCGCGAAGGGTGCAGAACGAGCAAGAGCGGTGCAGAAAGAAGCAACAGAGGTACAGAAAGAGGCAAGAAAGGTGCAGAAACAGGCAAGAAAGGTGCAGAAAGAGGGAACAGGGGTGCCGAAAGACTCAAGACAGGTGTAGAAAGAGAAAAAGGGGTGCAAAAAGAGGCAAGAGGGGTGCAGAAAGAAGCAAGTGAGGTGCAGAAAGGCAACAGAGGTGCAGAAAGACGCAAGAGAGGTGCAGAAACAAGCAAGAGAAGTGCAGAAAGAGGCAAAAGAATTGCTGAAAGAAGCAAGAGAGGTGCAGAAAGAGGGAAGAGGGGTGCAGAAAGAGACAACAGGGGTGCAGAAAGAGACAACGGGTGCAGAAAGAAGCAAGAGAGGTGCAGAAAGAGGCAATAGAAGTGCAGAAAGAGGCAAGTGAGGTGCAGAAGGAAGCAAGAGAACTGCAGAAAGAGGCAAGAGAACAGCAGAAAGAAGCAAGAGAGGTGCAGAAAGAGGGAGGACGAGTGCAGAAAGAGACAACAGGGGTGCAGAAACAGGCAAAAGGGGTGCATAAAGAGGGAACAGGTATGCAGACAGAGGCAAGAGAGATGCAGAAAGAGGGAAGAGGGGTACAGAAAGAGGCAAGAGGGATGCAGAAATGTGCAAAAGAGGTGCAGAAAGAAGCAAGAGCAGTGCAGACAGAAGCAACAGAGGTGCAGAAAGAGGCAAGAGGGGTGCAGAAAGAAGGAAGAGAAGTGCAGAAAGAAGCAACAGAGGTGCTGAAGGAGACATGAAGGGTGCAGAAAGAGGCAAGAGAAGTGCAGAAAGAGGCAAGAGAGATGCAGAAAGAAGCAAGTGTGGTGCAGAAAGAGGCAAGAGAGGTGCAGAAAGAAGCAACAGAGATGTGGAAAGAAGCAAGAGAAGTGCAGAAAGAGGCAAGTGAGGTGCAGAAGGAAGAGAGTGAGGTGCCGAAAGAGGCAAGTGAGGTGCAGAAATAGGCAAGAGAGGTACAGAAGGAGGCAAGGGAACTGCAGAAACAGGGAAGAGAGGTGTAGAAAGAAGCAAGAGAAGTGCAGAAAGAGGCAAGACAGGTGCAGAAAGAGGCAAGAGATCTGTAGAAAAAAGCAACAGAGGTGCTGAAAGAGGCACGTGAGGTGCAGAAACGGGCAAGAGAAGTGCAGAAAGAGACAAGTGAAGTGCAGAAAGAAGACGCAAGAGAAGTGCTGAAACAAGCAAGAGAGGTGCAGAAAGAGGGAAGACGAGTGCAGAAAGAGACAACAGGGATGCAGAAAGAAGCAAGAGAGGTGCAGAAAGAGGCAATAGAAGTGCAGAAAGAGGCAAGTGAGGTGCAGAAGGAGGCAAGAGAACTGCAGAAAGAGGCAAGAGAGTTGCAGAAAATGGCAAGAGAACAGCGGGAAGAGGGATGCAAAAAAGGGAAGAAGGGTGCAGAAAGAAGCAAGAGAGGTGCAGAAAGAGGGAAGACGAGTGCAGAAAGAATCAACAGGGGTGTATAAAGAGACAACAGGGGTGCAGAAAGAAGCAAGAGAGGTGCAGAAAGAGGCAATAGAAGTGCAGAAAGAGGCAAGTGAGGTGCAGAAGGAGGCAAGAGAACTGCAGAAAGAGGCAACAGAGTTGCAGAAACAGGCAAAGGGGTGCAGAAAGAGGGAACAGGTGTGCAGACAGAGGCAAGAGAGGTGCAGAAAGAGGGAAGAGGGGTATAGAAAGAGGCAAGAGGGATGCAGAAATTTGCAAAAGAGGTCAAGAGAATTGCTGAAAGAAGCAACAGAGGTATAGAAAGAAGCAAGAGAAGTGCAGAAAGAGGCAAGTAAGGTGCAGAAAGAAGCAAGAGCAGTGCAGAAAGAACCAACAGAGGTGCAAAAAGAGGCAAGAGGGGTGCAGACAAAAGTAGGAGAGGTGCACAAAGAGGCAAGACAAGTACAGAAAGAGGCAGGAGGGATGCAGAAAGAAGGAAGAGAAGTGCAGAAAGAAGCAACAGAGGTGCTGAAACAGGCGCGAAGGGTGCAGAACGAGCAAGAGCGGTGCAGAAAGAAGCAACAGAGGTACAGAAAGAGGCAAGAAAGGTGCAGAAACAGGCAAGAAAGGTGCAGAAAGAGGGAACAGGGGTGCCGAAAGACTCAAGACAGGTGTAGAAAGAGAAAAAAGGGGTGCAAAAAGAGGCAAGAGGGGTGCAGAAAGAAGCAAGTGAGGTGCAGAAAGGCAACAGAGGTGCAGAAAGACGCAAGAGAGGTGCAGAAACAAGCAAGAGAAGTGCAAAAAGAGGCAAAAGAATTGCTGAAAGAAGCAAGAGAGGTGCAGAAAGAGGGAAGAGGGGTGCAGAAAGAGACAACAGGGGTGCAGAAAGAGACAACGGGTGCAGAAAGAAGCAAGAGAGGTGCAGAAAGAGGCAATAGAAGTGCAGACAGAGGCAAGTGAGGTGCAGAAGGAAGCAAAAGAGGTGCAGAAAGAGGCAAGAGAACAGCAGAAAGAAGCAAGAGAGGTGCAGAAAGAGGGAGGACGAGTGCAGAAAGAGACAACAGGGGTGCAGAAACAGGCAAAAGGGGTGCATAAAGAGGGAACAGGTATGCAGACAGAGGCAAGAGAGATGCAGAAAGAGGGAAGAGGGGTACAGAAAGAGGCAAGAGGGATGCAGAAATGTGCAAAAGAGGTGCAGAAAGAAGCAAGAGCAGTGCAGACAGAAGCAACAGAGGTGCAGAAAGAGGCAAGAGGGGTGCAGAAAGAGGTAGGAGAGGTGCACAAAGAGGCAAGAGGGGTGCAGAAAGAAGGAAGAGAAGTGCAGAAAGAAGCAACAGAGGTGCTGAAGGAGACATGAAGGGTGCAGAAAGAGGCAAGAGAAGTGCAGAAAGAGGCAAGAGAGATGCAGAAAGAAGCAAGTGTGGTGCAGAAAGAGGCAAGAGAGGTGCAGAAAGAAGCAACAGAGGTGTGGAAAGAAGCAAGAGAAGTGCAGAAAGAGGCAAGTGAGGTGCAGAAGGAAGAGAGCGAGGTGTAGAAAGAGGCAAGTGAGGTGCAGAAGGAAGAGAGTGAGGTGCAGAAAGAGGCAAGGGAGGTGCAGAAAGAGGCAAGAGAGGTACAGAAAGAGGCAAGGGAACTGCAGAAACAGGGAAGAGAGGTGTAGAAAGAAGCAAGAGAAGTGCAGAAAGAGGCAAGACAGGTGCAGAAAGAGGCAAGAGATCTGTAGAAAAAAGCAACAGAGGTGCTGAAAGAGGCACGTGAGGTGCAGAAACGGGCAAGAGAAGTGCAGAAAGAGACAAGTGAAGTGCAGAAAGAAGACGCAAGAGAAGTGCTGAAACAAGCAAGAGAGGTGCAGAAAGAGGGAAGACGAGTGCAGAAAAAGACAACAGGGATGCAGAAAAAAGCAAGAGAGGTGCAGAAAGAGGCAATAGAAGTGCAGAAAGAGGCAAGTGAGGTGCAGAAGGAGGCAAGAGAACTGCAGAAAGAGGCAAGAGAGTTGCAGAAAATGGCAAGAGAACAGCAGAAAGAGGGAAGAGGGATGCAAAAAAGGGAAGAAGGGTGCAGAAAGAAGCAAGAGAGGTGCAGAAAGAGGGAAGACGAGTGCAGAAAGAATCAACAGGGGTGTATAAAGAGACAACAGGGGTGCAGACAGAAGCAAGAGAGGTGCAGAAAGAGGCAATAGAAGTGCAGAAAGAGGCAAGTGAGGTGCAGAAGGAGGCAAGAGAACTGCAGAAAGAGGCAACAGAGTTGCAGAAACAGGCAAAAGGGGTGCAGAAAGAGGGAACAGGTGTGCAGACAGAGGCAAGAGAGGTGCAGAAAGAGGGAAGAGGGGTATAGAAAGAGGCAAGAGGGATGCAGAAATTTGCAAAAGAGGTCAAGAGAATTGCTGAAAGAAGCAACAGAGGTATAGAAAGAAGCAAGAGAAGTGCAGAAAGAGGCAAGTAAGGTGCAGAAAGAAGCAAGAGCAGTGCAGAAAGAACCAACAGAGGTGCAAAAAGAGGCAAGAGGGGTGCAGACAAAAGTAGGAGAGGTGCACAAAGAGGCAAGACAAGTACAGAAAGAGGCAGGAGGGGTGCAGAAAGAAGGAAGAGAAGTGCAGAAAGAAGCAACAGAGGTGCTGAAACAGGCGCGAAGGGTGCAGAACGAGCAAGAGCGGTGCAGAAAGAAGCAACAGGGATACAGAAAGAGGCAAGAAAGGTGCAGAAACAGGCAAGAAAGGTGCAGAAAGAGGGAACAGGGGTGCCGAAAGACTCAAGACAGGTGTAGAAAGAGAAAAAAGGGGTGCAAAAAGAGGCAAGAGGGGTGCAGAAAGAAGCAAGTGAGGTGCAGAAAGGCAACAGAGGTGCAGAAAGACGCAAGAGAGGTGCAGAAACAAGCAAGAGAAGTGCAGAAAGAGGCAAAAGAATTGCTGAAAGAAGCAAGAGAGGTGCAGAAAGAGGGAAGAGGGGTGCAGAAAGAGACAACAGGGGTGCAGAAAGAGACAACGGGTGCAGAAAGAAGCAAGAGAGGTGCAGAAAGAGGCAATAGAAGTGCAGAAAGAGGCAAGTGAGGTGCAGAAGGAAGCAAGAGAACTGCAGAAAGAGGCAAGAGAACAGCAGAAAGAAGCAAGAGAGGTGCAGAAAGAGGGAGGGACGAGTGCAGAAAGAGACAACAGGGGTGCAGAAACAGGCAAAGGGGTGCATAAAGAGGGAACAGGTATGCAGACAGAGGCAAGAGAGATGCAGAAAGAGGGAAGAGGGGTACAGAAAGAGGCAAGAGGAATGCAGAAATGTGCAAAAGAGGTGCAGAAAGAAGCAAGAGCAGTGCAGACAGAAGCAACAGAGGTGCAGAAAGAGGCAAGAGGGGTGCAGAAAGAGGTAGGAGAGGTGCACAAAGAGGCAAGAGGGGTGCAGAAAGAAGGAAGAGAAGTGCAGAAAGAAGCAACAGAGGTGCTGAAGGAGACAAGAAGGGTGCAGAAAGAGGCAAGAGAAGTGCAGAAAGAGGCAAGAGAGATGCAGAAAGAAGCAAGTGTGGTGCAGAAAGAGGCAAGAGAGGTGCAGAAAGAAGCAACAGAGGTGTGGAAAGAAGCAACAGAGGTGCTGAAGGAGACAAGAAGGGTGCAGAAAGAGGCAAGAGAAGTGCAGAAAGAGGCAAGAGAGATGCAGAAAGAAGGAAGAGAAGTGCAGAAAGAAGCAACAGAGGTGCTGAAGGAGACCAGAAGGGTGCAGAAAGAGGCAAGAGAAGTGCAGAAAGAGGCAAGAGAGATGCAGAAAGAAGCAAGTGTGGTGCAGAAAGAGGCAAGTGAGGTGCAGAAGGAAGAGAGTGAGGTGTAGAAAGAGGCAAGTAAGGTGCAGAAGGAAGAGAGTGAGGTGCAGAAAGAGGCAAGGGAGGTGCAGAAAGAGGCAAGAGAGGTACAGAAAGAGGCAAGGGAACTGCAGAAACAGGGAAGAGAGGTGTAGAAAGAAGCAAGAGAAGTGCAGAAAGAGGCAAGACAGGTGCAGAAAGAGGTAAGAGATCTGTAGAAAAAAGCAACAGAGGTGCTGAAAGAGGCAAGTGAGGTGCAGAAACGGGCAAGAGAAGTGCAGAAAGAGACAAGTGAAGTGCAGAAAGAAGACAGTGAGGTGCAGAAAGAGGAAGAAAGGTGCAGAAAGAAGCAAGAGAAATGCAGAAAGAGGCAAGAGAGGCACAGAAAGAAGAGAGGTTTGTGCACCATTAGTACCTGTTTAACACCCACATTTTGAAATAAGTAACACGTAACCATTCCAGCTTTGCAAAGGGCCTTCCACCACGCTGTAACACGTGATGCTGCATTTTTGGGAACATTTGAGCCGTTTGAGCTAGAAACAAGGCTTTTTTTATTCAAAGCTGCAGATTAGGCAGCAGATGATGGAATATTTGGCAAATGCGATTATGTGAAAATTTGTGCAGCCGAACAGTCACATAATTCCAGTGGCCCTGCTCACACCTCCGACTAGGTCCAGCAGTGCTCCTCAGTGGTTCCTTCTTTTTTTGTGTCTCATTGAGTTTATAGTTTAGCTTCTATGGAAACGAGGAAGACTAAACCGGAGGTTACCACTCCACAACACAGACTACAATACCACATAATTACTCTCCACAACACATAATCCCACTCCACATAATTCCTATACACTAAATACCACATACTTTCTATTCACATAATTTCACTACACAACATACCACATAATTCCACTACACAGAACGTACATTCACTCTACACCAAAAAACATTAGTAAAAAACTTTTACATTTACAACGCCAATAGCTCTAACTCTCGCAAATGCAAAACCTATTACATTACAAATGCTTCTTTAACTAGTAGTTACGTTTGCAGAGTGGTGGAGAAAGGGTGCTGGGCCTCCGACCAGCGCTCAGGAATTCAGCTGCGTAGGACTTACAGGAGGTACCAGGAGGGCTTCTTGGCCCCCAAAGTCCCTCAGGAGTAAAGTGGACTTCATACCCCATCCCGTAGTCTGCCAGGAGGCGCGTTTGCAGAGTGGTGGAGAAAGGGGCCGTGGCCTCCGAAGACGTCTTAGCAATCGCACTGTGTGGTACTTACTGGAGGTAACAAGAGGGGTAGTTGGCCCCCAAGGACATCCTTGGGGGCCAACTACCCCTCCTATTACCTCCAGTAAGTCCCACACAGCAGGATTGCTAAGTTCTCATAGCAAGCCACGCCCCCTTTGCCCACCACTGTGCAAACGCGCTCCCTGGCGCATTCTTGGATGGGGATTGAAGTCACCTTCGCTGCTGGGGGTCCTTTGGGGCCAACTAGCCTACCTCTTACCTCCAGTCAGCCCCACACATATATATATATTCAGAAACACAAAGGATGCTGCACTCCACTGGTGGTAGTGGTGATGAAAATAAAGCAACCCTGAAACCTATCTCTGGAGTGAGGCATCCTTTGTGTTTCTGAATTTAAATATTGGGTAAGGATTACACTATATATATATATATATATATATATATATATATATATATATATATATATATATATCAGCACATAGTCCCGTAGTAACTGCAACCAGCAAGGAACACACGGGCACAGACCACAGCAGCAGATGAAATCAGGAGTTTATTTCAAGCCAAGAATGGTCCACATAACGTGTTTCGGCCGCCGACCTGCGGCCTTGATCACATAACAGCGCTACGTGCAAGTAGCAGCTTAAATAGGCAGGTAAGTGCTAATGTTGCAATATGTTGTAAAACATACAAGGTGCAAGTGCTTTACGGTAATACATTAGAATTTGTGACGGTGACAGTGCAAAAATATACTTTACTGTAATTTATGACAGTTTTGAGGCAGTGACTGTGTGAAAAACTGGTTTACTGTAATGCCAGGTGCAGCAAAACAATGCTAGCTGCTTCAATGCCCTTAGAAATGGTAGAGTTAGTCGGATTAACCTCAGAACTGAGGAAACCGGGAGAAATGAAGACAGACTCACAAAGGCGACGTGAAGCGGAAAAGAAAAGAAAATGGTGAGAAGTAAGATTTTAAAATTTTGAAAGAATAAGACACGCATTCCTCGCTGATTTATGCCGCACGCAGTGAAATGACCAAGTGAGATGCGAGTGCCATCCCATGGTAGTACAGGGCATGTGCCCCACTGT
The DNA here is from genome assembly GCA_963921515.1 of Calotriton arnoldi. Lineage (NCBI taxonomy): Eukaryota > Metazoa > Chordata > Amphibia > Caudata > Salamandridae > Calotriton > Calotriton arnoldi. The sequence continues at coordinate 975,650 of CAWUFW010006682.1, read as the reverse complement.
CTGCATAATATGAGGTCATAACGAGCTAGACGTTTATCACAACAATGCTGAAACCCACAGAGGGACAAAAGATAATGTATGCAGCAAGAGGAATGAAAAATGAAGGAAAGTGGCAGAAACAAAATGATGATTGCAACACGTCCTAACTAGGTATATAAATACATACCGAAAACAATATTACAAAATGAAACACAAGAAGGGCATCGGCCACGGAGAGTCATAAGACTAAAGACCGTAGTGCAAAACTCTAAATACATAATGTAATAAACCATAAAAAGGAAAAGAAATATATAAATAAATATCACCACAGGACTGCTGTGTGGTATCCGGAGGAGCACGTCACAAGGAGAAAAGTAAAGCTCCATGTACGTGGATGTGTTCTGTCTGTACAACCAGGAAATGCCTCATAAGTTACCGTTAAAGGTGGTGAGTGAGTTGGTGATGAGTGGTGCAACATAGTATAATGTGACAATTATGTGTAATGCGACGTCTAAGAAAATATATATATATACCAAATGATAAAGTCAAGAGACAAGGTTCAATACTGAACTATGCTCAGAAACCCAGCCGGATTTCCAGAAAAATAATATTTCTATAGAGAAAACGATATAACTATGTACAAACACTGACCGCATAATGCGCAAAAATACTAACTTCATAGTGGAGGAAACAGTCAAAGCGCAGACGCGTGAAAGTGCAAAAGGCAAGAAGAAAGACAGAAAGTAGGCAATCAGCAGAACTGAAAAAGAGAAACAGATACATCATGAGAAGTAGCAGCAAGAGGCAGCAAATGATACAGTGAAGATAAGATGGTCATGATGTGAGAGCAAACAGCAGGGAGCGAGAAATCAGTAAGTCAGAGGAGCAATAGGCAACATAAGGAAGTGATGTCATTAGTAACAAAGCAAACCAAAGTAACTGCGTGATGCAAAGACAACTCAGAGGTAATTGTATAAATCCTCACTACTGTTGAGCCCATAAGGGGCCTTAGTATCAAGCTCTAGAATGTAGCGGGTTTCAAGTTGCCTCCGTTTCTTTTCGCGGTTACCACCGCGTCTCAGTACTGGTACACTGTCAATCACAAAGTATTGAAGGTGATCAAGGTTGTTGTTGTGTGCCTCTCTGAAGTGCCTAGCCACAGGGTAACTCGGGTCGTTAATGACGATTGCCCTAAGATGTTGTAAGATCCTTACATGTACTTGGAGCTTGGTGCTGCCTACATACATAAGATTGCAGCTACATTGGAGGATGTAGACTGCGAAGTCAGTCCTACAGGTGTACTTATGTTGCAAAATGATGGGCTTATTGCAGAATTTGGCAGTTACTTGGGTGGTGTTTACGCCAAACCTACAAGCTCTACATGAGTTACACTTGCGGAAGCCCTTGACATCAGAGAGCCAGTTAGATTTATTCACGACCTCAGGGCTGCTTTTGACAAGATCGTCTCTCATGGAGAACGCTCTGCGGTAGGTGACAGTAGGTCTATTGGCAATCATAGGGCCAAGAACTGGGTCAGTTTGGACAATACGCCAATGTCGATTGACGATGGCCTTGATGGCTCGTTCCTCTCTGCTATAAGTGATAATGAGACGTGTGTCTATTGTGCCCCGGCCTTCATCACCAGTGTTGTTATCAGTGTAGTCTAACTCAGTGAGAGGCTTGGGAGCTAGGAGTATGTTTCTAGGTACTGAGTTGGCCCTGGTTCTGGCTTTATGGAGTGATGATGGGCTGTAACCTCTGGCTACAAAGCGATTGTGTGCCTCATCCTGACAATTGATGAGATCAGATTCTGAGCTACATATCCTCCTCAGCCGGAGCATCTCACCATAAGGTATGCTAGCTATAAGGTGTTTGGGGTGATAGCTAGTCGCATGGAGCGTTGAGTTCCCTGCAGTGATCTTGCGGTGAAGTTTGGAATGTAGTTCACCTTTCTCAATGTAAACAGTGACATCAAGGAAATCAATCTCACTTTTGCTGATGTGGGCATTAAACTCCAGGTTAGAGGTGTTACAGTTAATAGATTTAACAAATTCCTGGGCACTTTCAATAGAACCATTCCATACAACAAAGACGTCGTCAATATACCGGAGCCAACTGACAATGTTAGTACTGCAAGCCTCCCTGTGGTCAACCCTGAGTACCTGTTCCTCCCACCAGCCAACGTGCAAGCAAGCATAGCTGGGAGAGAAACAGGCACCCATGGCAACGCCACGCAGTTGTTGGTATACAGTTCTGTCAAACAGAAAATAGTTGTTATTGAGACACCATTTGATCATAAAAAGCAATAGATCATTGTGACGATGACATATAATAGGGCGTCCCTGTAGAAAATATATATATACACATATATATATATATATATATATATATATATATATATATATATTTCTCCTTTCTCCAGCCGGTTTCCCTGCTTTTCTTGGAACCGAAAAAGGCACGAACTCCACTTTATGAGTGCAATTTTATTTTTATTTCTCGTGCATAGCCGCCAAGACGCGTTTCGAACCACCTGGGTCCTTGATCACATGACATACCATAGTTTTCTCCCAGTATTTAAAGTGACAAGTGCTCTTTTTTACATAGTGAAACTGAAAAACAGACTGCCCGACTGTTTTCCATACCTGCACATTCAAGGAATCACAGTTGTTTGCAAAGAAGTCATTCTGCATAAACAATTAAGCACGTGAAATACGAGTTTATAATCTCTAAACCCATATATGTTTACTTTTGTATCTGTATAAATATATTACAACAATATGCTCATTGCTTTGTCTATACATGCTGATATTCAAAGCACAGTTTATACTATTTGCATAATACTTAAAATCATGATTAAAGAAAAAGCCATACATCACTAACCTTGTGCAAAATAAGCATTTGGTCTTAAAACTGTATAAATACATTATTTTAAAATGATGTGCTTAAAATAATAAAATCATGATTTCATATAAATTCTGTGCAAAGTAAGCAATTGTTGGTAAACATTCTTTCTTGGACCTATTTTCCAGTTGGCTTATTTGTTCTGCGGATAACCTATGTGTGCAAATAATGCTTTGAAAGTGCTAGTGCCTTTTATTATCCACCCGAATAAAGTGCTGTTAGTGCAAAAAAGTGTTGTTACATGAGCCCATGTATTACAACTACAAAAAAAGAGAAAATATTGAATTTAGGAGGAGATTCAGCTTTTTTTAAAACTATAATGGACAAAATTGTATTGTTGTTTCTTCATACGTATCAACTAATGCTTAAAACTACTGCTTAAAACTAATGTTGCTGCGGTCAAAGCCAGGTATATAAGTCTTCAGTCGTGTTGAGTCCATACGGGCTCTTACTGTCTAATTCTAGGATATATTTAGTTTCAAGTCGCCTTAAAATAGCCTCCCTGTTTCCTCCTCTTCTTGGTGGAGGGACGCTATCTATTACGTAGTACTTTAAATGGTTCAAGCTACTAGCATGGACCTCTTCAAAGTGGCGGGCCACCGGATAATTCATATCTATGTCGGTGATGGCCCGCATGTGCTGGAGTATTCTCTTGTGGACCTGCAGTTTTGTGCTTCCCACATACCGCAGTCCACAAGAGCACTCCAGCACATACACGGCGAACTCAGACTTACAAGCCAGAAAATTTATTTATGACTGTAGGTCGATCCTTGAATGATGTTAAAAACGACGTTTTACTTTCACCACATTTGCATGCCCTGCACACTGCACAGCGAACAAAGCCTTTACGGTTGGACAACCAGTTAGTGCTTTTCGGTACTTCAGGGCTACTGCTGACTACGTAGTCACCTGTGCTCGGCGCCTTCCTGTATGTAATTAAGGGGGTAGCCGGCATTTTATCTCCTATTACCGGATCATTTTGCACTAAGTGCCAATTATTCTTAACAATTTTTCTCAGGCTATCCTTCTGTTTGTTGTATGTGAGAATTAGGCGTGGGCTGCTTTCTGTGGATGTGCTATTTGCTCGTTTAGTTTTACTTGCAGATGGTTTGAAGAGTAAATCTTCCCGGGATTTAGCTCGAGTTCGACTGATTGCATCGTTTATCGGTTTTTCTTTGTACCCTCTTGCTAGGAAGCGAGATTTGCATTCATTCTGTGCTGTTATTAGGTCTAACTCATTGCTGCAAATTCTCCGAATTCTTAGCATTTCCCCATAGGGTATGCTAAGAATTGTATGTTTCGGATGAAAACTGCTTGAGTGCAGGATGGTGTTTCCGGATGTTGGTTTGCGATGCAAGCGTGTTTCTAATGTATTATTTTAAACATACACTTCCACATCCAGGAAACATATTGTGCTCTCACTGATGGAGTATGTGAGTTGGATGTTAACACTATTTGTGTTCAAACCATTGATGAATTCCTCTGCACTCCATTTATCCCCTTGCCAAATCATAAAAAGGTCATCAATAAACCGAACCCATTTGATTACTTTGTTGGACCATATTTCTGCATATTTCTTTTTCACTACCATCTCCTCCCACCATCCCATGTGGAGGCAGGCGTAGCTGGGCGGAAAGCTTGCGCCCATTGCTACGCCCCTCACTTGGTGGTAGACCTGTTGTTGGAATAAAAAGTAATTGTTATTCAAACAAAACTTGGTTAGGTCAATTAGCATTTTGTTATGGGTATGGAATTCAATGGGTCTCTTTCCTAAAAAGTGTTCCAATGCTCTCATCCCATCTTGATGGTGTATTGATGTATATAGGTTACAGACATCCATGGTGATCAGTAGATAATCTTCTTGCCACCGAAATCCATGTAATTGCCTCAGAAAATCTGTAGTATCCTGTATATATGATGGTAGTATTTTTACTTGTTCTTGTAGAAATGAGTCTATATACACTGAAACATTTTCTGTTAGACTTTGTATGGCAGATATTATTGGTCGACCTGGAGGGTTGGTACTGTCCTTATGTATTTTAGGGATAAAATATAATACTGGCAATATTGGGTGATCATTTTAAAAAAATCTTAGTTCATCATGGTTGATTAACCCACTGCTTTTCCAGGCCAGTAATTTTGTATACAGTTCATTCTGTGCTGTTTTAATAGTCAGTTTGTTGCTTATTTTATAACAGCTGCGATCTCCTAGTTGTTTTAAAGCTTCTTCCATATATTGGGTTTTTGGCCAAATAACCACGTTGCCGCCCTTGTCCGAGTTGCGCACTACCACTGTTTCATTGTCACGCAGTTTTTTAATTAGTTGTTGGTATTTCAATTGATACCCATTTTGCTTTCTTCTTGTTGCTTGTGTTTTATAGTGTAGAGTCCTAACTTCTTTTGTTAAAATTTCATTAAATGTATCAATGGAATCTCTCGTTAAGACTGGAATGAATTTTGATTTTGGTTTGAATTTAGTACATGGCGCTGTATTGATGTTGACCCCTTGTTGTAGCATCTGTTGTTGTGTTGAATCATTGTGCATTGGTTCACCATTTTCCATCTGTAGTTCTTGAAGATCACAAATCAGGCTGACATCTGAGGCTGTTAGTGAGCTCATATTTTTATACAATGGTTCTGATGATGTATCTGCCATATTCTTATCTTGCCTGAGGAGATGGTATTTTTGTAACTTTAGTTTTCTAATACATTTTTATATATCCACGCGAGTTTGGGGATAATCAAAGTTACTCTCCGAGCAATACGTGAGCCCTAATGCCAGCAGCTGTTGCTCTGCTGCGTCCAAGTTGATGGTTGATAAATTGATGACTGTGTTGGCATTTTCCAATGTTGGGATTACTGGCGGCGCCAACCACTGTTGTTCTTCTTTTTGTTTGTGTTCGTTTTGGCGTCTCCTTCTCCTTCTCTCTCGTCGTTTTGTGTTTTTCCTTTGTCTGATTTGGATCTTTCTTTCCTGGGGCGTAGGGTTTGTCGTCTTGCCTCTCTTAAAAAATCCAATTCCTCCCCTATTGAGCGTTTTCTCATTTGTTGTCTTGCCCCTTCCATTGGTCTCATATTGAGCTCTGTTTCTGACTCCGTCTCCACGTAGGAGCTCAGATCTGACACTGAAGGCGTAGTTGGTAATTCCCTCCATGACCCTGCTGCGGGTGCATGGACATTTCTCCTTATGTCTCCTTTTTGTGCTGCCTTCACTGCATCATACTTTCGTGAGAAGGTGAATATCTGACCTTGGTCATAGTCATTTTTATCCCGTTGGAATTTAAAAGTTTTTCTTTTTTTGATTATTTCCTCTTCTTTTTTTAAACGTGCCAACATATCATCTTTCATCCTTGATGACGTTTCACTTGTTTCCACCTGGCTTATCTGCTGATTCAACTCATCAATTTGCTCCAATAGGCTTTTTCTGTCAATATCAGCATACTTAACCAGAATCTCCACCAACCTTCGTGAGGACTCTAGATTACACTCGTCCCATTCTCTTAGCATACTCGGATTGGGACTATCGTAGCTCGGGGCTAACATAATACATATATATATATCCTACTGGAAGTCGCCAGGAGGTAGTTCTAGTTAGACCTTGTTTCTATTCATAAAGCGTTTTTTCTTTTGCCAATATCTTTGGCGCCGTTTGACGAATCTTCGCGAAATTTTCAAAACTAATGGTTCACTCAGGTCAGCTCCTGTCTTGAAAGTTTCGGGGTGATTCGTCAAGCCGGGCCGAGAAAAAAGGGGGGTCCCAAAACGCGTTTTCTCCATGTTAATTTCCATAGGAACTTTAGACACGGCTACAGCCCGAACTGCTGAACGGAATTACACCAAATTTGGCAAAAAGGTAGCTCTTGGTCCAGAATGCAACCTTTTTTTAAATGGTGTAAATCCGTTCAGTAGTTGCTGAGAAATTAAAAAAATAAAAATGTATATATCGGAGCACCGAGGAGGATTCGCGAACCCTCCCGAGCACGAGCTGCATTCTAATTGGCTCCCAACACTCCAAACCAGGAAGTGTTGGCAGCCATCTTGTGACTCGTGAAAAACGAAGTAAAGGGGGCAGGGTAGAAACACCCTGACCCCTAGGCCTGCTCAAGGGGTGCCACAGGGACCCCCAGGCCCAAAGAAAGCATTTTTTTAAAAAATTTCGGCCGTAGTCTCGCTGGGTGCGCGAATCCGGAAGAATTTTTTTAAAAACGAAGTGCGGTCCCCTGCACTTCGTTTTCTTAAAGCCCCGGGTGGGCCAGCTCCCGGGGGCAATATATAATAATGGTGCGGCGGATTGCCACCTCCCCGGGGTGATCCTTATTCAACTGCGGCCCCGGGGACCGCCATCTTCCCGGGGATTTATTAATAAAATAAAAAAAAGCTTGGGGGGGCTCTTGCCCCCCCACGCAGCCCCGGGGACCGCCACCTCCCCGGGGCTTTAATCATTAAGTTGCGGGGGCATTGCGCCCCCCCGCAGCCACGGGGACCGCCACCCAGGAGGCGGGGAGCCGGCGGGGACCGTGGGGGCATTGGGGCTCCCCCCCACGGTCCCCAACATGAGGCCAGGCCCCGGGAGATGGGGTCCCCAGGGCCAGAAGTGGGCAAGGGAAGGGGGGGCCATGCGGCCCCCCTCCCCAATTAAAAAAAAAAAAGAAATTGAAAAAAAAAGATCGAGGCACAGCCCCGTGGGATGGGGTCCCCGGGGCCAATAATGGCCTCAGGAGGGGGGCCGCGCAGCCCCCCTCCTTAAAAATACTAATTACAAAAATATTAAATATGTGGCCATGCCCCGGGGGATGGGGTCCCCAGGGTCGAATTCGGCCATGGGATGGGGGCCGCGCGGCCCCCCTCCCATTTTTTTAAAACCCAAAAATGCTCGGGCCCTGGGGGATGGGGTCCCCAGGGCCCAAAAATAATAAAGGGAAGGGGGGGCCACACAGCCCCCTTCCAAAAACAAATTTAGAAAAAGCCGGCATATCGCCGGGGCCCCGCCCCTCCTGCACCACTCTGCAAACGCGCCCCTGGCGCGTTCTAAGTTGGGGGATTAAGTCTCCTTCATTCCTGAGGGTCCCTGGGGGCCAACTAGCCCACCAGGTACCTCCAGTAAGCCCCACAGAGTGGGATTGCTGAGAGGTGGTCCGAGGCCACGCCCCTTTTTACACCACTCTGCAAACGCGCCTCTTGGCGCACTGCTGGTGGGGCGATGAGGTCCTCTTGTGTCCTCAAGACACAAGTGGACTTCATCCCCTGAGCAGCAGTGCGCCAGGAGGCGCGTTTGCAAAGTGGTGTAAAAAGGGGGTGTGGCCTCGGACCACTCTCAGCAATCCAGCTGTGTGGGGCTTACTGGAGGTACCTGGTGGGCTAGTGTGCCCCCAGGTACCCTCAGGAGGCAAGGGGACTTCATCCCCCAACCAAGAGCACGCCAGGAGGCGCGTTTGCAGAGTGGTGGAGAAAGGGGGCATGGCCTGTGTCCACCTCTCAGCAATCCCACTCTGTGGGGCTTACTGGAGGTACCTGGTGGGCTAGTCTGCCCCCCAGGGGCCCTCAGGGATGAAGGGGACTTAATCCCCTAACTTAGAACGCGCCAGGGGGCGCGTTTGCACAGTGGTGCACGGAGCGGGCGGGGCCTCCGGCGATATCTCCCCTTTCAAACGAGGCCTCCCTGAAAGTTGGGGAGGCCGTTTTAGGCCTGATTTCTCCATCGGAGTCGAGCGCGGCCTTACCTGCGGCTGTCCTCGGCTCCGGTGGGGAAAACTGTGACGTCAGAGCGCCTCGCGGCGCGCTGACGTCACACATGGGCGGGAGGGTGGACGGGGGGAGACGCGGAAAGCCTTCCGCGTCTGCCCCAGGGGGACAAAAAAAAAGCAACCTCTGGTGCTTTGCACTGGAGGATTAAAGCTGCCCTCCCTGGTGTCGGCCATTGGACGTCGCAAGCACCAAAAGGGTTAAATGTCCTTTTTGGGTACTACCACTCTTGGAAAAACCCATGGAGTTAGACCAGTGGAACACTCAATGATATCGTTTTTGAGTTCTTTTTCCAACAGCTTCCTGTAAGTGAAAGGCAATTTGTCTGTGTCTTTGAGCAATAGGACGGATGTCCTCATTAATGTGTAATTGGACTTTCATAGTCTTGAGTTTTCCCAACCCATAAAACAACAAAGGGAATTGACTTACTATTTCATAGTGAGCATTCATGTTATAGTTCACAGATATTAGTCCCATATTAGCAGCTGTGCTGAAACTGAGTAAATAGGTGCTTGACTCCATACCCTAAAGTACATGAATGGGTGCTTGTACTTTTGTTTTCTTATGCTTCATCATTGCTACAAATGGACCTTGACTTTTTAGCGCATCAATACAGCCCACGTATACACTTTAGTTTTAGATGGCATAAATCGGGGCAATAGAGACAGTTCATTATATTTCTCCTCCTGCATAATATTTATTGACGCACCACTATCGATAATGAAAGTCATTGAACAATCATTGACTTTTAGTGTGATCTTCGGACAATGTTTGAATGACTTTGGTGCTTTGTCGTGTCGATTTCTCTTGGAGCGGTGTTTTATCTCACAGGTGGCCAGTCCAACATGTGCATGCTTCTCTGAGGTAAACATCCATAACACAACCATCTTCTTCACTTTCACTTAATATTGATATGGAAGAGCTGTTAGACAAAGATTTAGATGCCGAATGACTTAGTTTGGTGTTGATTTACCTCAGCTGATGTGGTCGCTTGCCATTATGGGCGGGTGTCAAACATCGTTTCTGGAAAGTTTGGGCGTACATTTTATCTGCGCGCCATGGCACACTTACTTTTTCCTTCGCCTTGCACACCGTCACAAAATGGTTCTCCTTTTCACAGCCTTTGCAGATCTGCCTATTCGCAAGACATTTACCTTTGTGTGGAAACGAAAATCCACATCTGAAGCACAACTTCTTTTTCTGTGGAGAATTCACTCAGTGTGCCTCTGCCATGTGCTTTGGCTTATTTGTCACATTCATGACTGTCTCACTCTGGGCACCTCCGGCCTTCATGTCAGCAGCATTTCAATGAGCACGCTCTTCAGCTCTGGCAGCCATGAGAACTCGCTCCAGACTAAGAGTTTCTTTTAGCATTCGTCGTCTGAACGAATCTGACAAGCATCCGTCAATCACTCTGAGGCGTATAGATTCCTCATCATTAAATTCATTCAACTGACAATGTTTGATGAGCGTATTCACGTCTCTCAACAAATTTGTCAATGGTCTCACCAGCTCTCTGTCATTCTTGACTGAAGATGTACTTTTCATAATCTACATTTGGCATTGAATTGAACTTGAGATTCAAGGCTGCTTTGATTTGACTGTATGTAATTGTCAGCTCACAGCATTTTCTTTATGACTTCTTTTACACTTTCACCAGCAAGATTCTTAAGGCACTTGATAATCTTCGTGTTATCTGCTTCTTCAATCGCATCAATGAAATCATCAAATGTCTCTATCCAGGCAGTCCATCTGTTGCCAATATTCAACTTTTTGGCGGTATCAAATGGTGGTGGTGGTTTTAAGAAGGCGGCAGCAGTGTAACCATTTACAAGATTGGCTGATACTGATGATTAGTTCCTTCCAACACCATCTGCTGTCCGCTAGGACCTGCTTCATTCATACCATCTCTAAGGCCCTGTACTGTGCTGGCCTCTGGGTTATCTTGGACAGCCTGTGGAACCTTGACCTCCCTCTTTGTCTCCATGGGAGCCCTTTGCTTTTAGGAGACCTTGGAGTTGTTCTGAGCCACAACCTGGCAGCTTTGGTGGTGGGCCACTTCGGGTATGAACAGCTCCGCAAGCACAACCCCGGGTGCTTTCTCTGGGGTTACTTTCCCCAGTGGAGTAGCACAATGGCTCTCCTTATTCAGTACTGGTAAGTAAATAACTGTTTCTTGTATCACTTTGTCTTTAGGTGTATCTTTGTGCTAGCTGACACCTGGTTGATCTCTGTCATGCACCACTTCTGTTCAGAGTTTTATTTCGCACTTTTCTGCTCTTTCAAAACCTGTTGACATCCGCCTATAGCGTTGTCACTCCAAATGAATGTATGGTTTTGAGTTGCGTTGTAGCGCAGTACCTCTTTGTATAGTCTTCCCAGCAGGTTCTCAGCCACCAATGTGTAGACTTCTCAGTAAAGCTTTCAGTAACTTCAAATGCTTTACACGGAACTGGGGCTGCGCTTTGACTCCCCATACGCTAAATGTTGATTCCGCACTTCGACAGAGGCACACGTGTGGCACGCACAAGCAATTTGCTGGACCACGGCAAATTCTCGGTGAGAGCACTGTCAATCTTTGGGTTACTCATCCCCTATTTCATCGCCAGTTATAGCGTCCTCCCCAGCCTGGATACTCGCCAGTGACTACGCACACACAGAGCTTAGTATAACACGTCTTTATTCTTCTGCGTGTAACCGCAAACTCAACATTCTAAACCTGCATTCACTTCACTACGCTCTAATGCTTACATCACAGTTCTACGGAGTCCATCAGGAGCCACAAAGTTTCCTTCATTACAAACTCACATAACACTACACCCTTGCCATGGGAGTTTTCTACCATGGCGTGGGGATCATTTTACAGTTTTCACTGTCCCTTACCGCCAGGTTGACGGACAGTGAAATTTCCATTTGTCTGCCCACTCCAAATAGGGCGGCAGGCGAACAAATGACAAAATCTCTGATGCCCATTATTCTTTTGGGCCAGGTGTATGTTGCCAGTGAAGACCGAGTAGTCTCTGTCGTCGACATAGTGAAGGTCCGCTTCACTCTAAATTAGGCAGACGGACCTTCAGTTTGGTGAAGAGCGTATTCCGTTGCGATGGAGTATCCTCTCCGCCAAATTCCAAATCAGGCCAAAGTCAGAAGGTAAAATCTTTGACCAGGCTGAACCTAGTTGGTGTATCCGACAGGCGCTCCATCAACGTCAGCCTCAAATTGCGCGCAGGTCCCTACCTACCCCACCATTAACTATCATTGGCACTTTGTGCTTCTTGGTGCTATTCTTACTTTAAACTTTGAAAAATCATCACTCCGGTTTCCCTTATTGGAATTTTGTTGTTTTGGTGTTATTTTGTATATTAAATTTTATTCTATTTTTCTAACTCAAATTTTTATGGCTTGCATTTTGATGTATTGCTGTTTTTGTACTACATAAATAATTTACACATTGCCCTAATTTAAGCCTGTCTGCTCTGTGCCATAGCTACCAGGGGGTTGAGTTCAGGTTAATTCAGTGACTTTGAGTGTTCACCTAGTGAAGGGTTGTGATTATGCCCTAAGGAAGATAGTCACCTACCCCAAATAATCCAATTCTTACACTATTCTCATGAAGAGGAATGGAAAAGAATGCTGGACATAAATCAATCACTGTGAACCACCCTGCATCTGCTTCAGTTTGAAACAATATCTCTGCTGGATTTGTGACTACTGGACAACATTGGGTCACTATATCGTTAATCTTTTTTAAATCTTGTACTTTTCTCCAATTTCAGGTGGCCTTACAAACTCCTAAAACTCCTATTAAAGCAATGTTACATGGGATCCCCAAAATTTCCTTGGGATACTCTGTTGCTCCATCTTCTCAGTTGCTGGGGTAATCCATCCCTCAGCTTCACAAGAGAGTCTGTACTGTGGTATATGTGAATAGACTGCTCCCTGTTTTAATATAACATGCACTGGCTTAGCATTTTTAATAAGCCCAAAGTCTTAACCTGTCAAATCCCAACCTCCCTTTTTACAGTCAGTCTTACATTTTGAGGAATGTCCTCTTCTGTGAGAACTGAAAAAGCTTTGACTTTCACTGACTCCGATTTAAATTTCAGCTCAACATTTGAGTAATTTGTCTGAATGTAGACACCATCCAGTGTACAATACAGTACACAATTCAGATTTACAAAGTAAATCTACACCCAGCAGGTTCGCAGGAATTGTTTTGCTAGTCATAAATTCATGTTTATTTGCAACTGAATCTATCTTTACTGGAACAGAAGCTGAAATTTGATGAACCACTTGATTATTTGCACTGCCTATAGCTTGGACTTCTTTTCCCGAGAGGGGTGGGTTAGGTCTAACTGTGGATCTGGTAGCACAAGTATCAACTACGAAGGACACGGGATGACCCTTAACTATACCTTCCATTTATGGTCCATCTGGCCTATCTCAAGAGCTACACCAAGCATGCAGTCCTCCTACCCCAGCACCGTCATTGTGTCTAAGGCCTTGTGGTACCCTTAGGGTAGCTGCCCAGTGTGGAAATAAATCACTATTCACTGATTAGTTGCTATTGTGCCAAATTGTCTTGTACCTGTAAATTCTGTGGAAATTGTACTGCATTCTGTAATTGTGGCGGTAAGGATGGTGTTGAAGGCATAGCCCTCCCTGTAAAGCTGCCTTGTGGTCTGCATATTAGTCTGTTGGGCTGGCACTGGTGACACCTTCATCATTCCATTTTGTGACATCGTAGTCATTACAGGTGCTATCTGCACTTCATTAGCAGGCTATTGCACCTGTGTATTCAACCTACACTCTTTTGTCCAATGACCCCCCTTTTCCACATCTGTGGCACTCTCAAGGCTTCATTGTCTCATTGTTACCATTATTATTGAAGCCTCTACCTCTACCCTGACCCCTGCCTCCACCTCTTGCAGGATCAGGAGCTTGAACACCAAAACACCCATTCCTCTGGGGCACCGTCATTATTTGTCTTTCTTGTTGAAAAAACTCAATCTGTGCCACCATCAACTTCTCCTTCGTTAATTTCTTTTTCGATTCACAATAATCACTGCAATATTTTGGAAATATTTTTGTCAAAATCTTATCAATTTACTTTGCTTGTTAGCACATCACACATTGTTGAATTTGTGCTCTCAGCTCTGGTTCCAATCCCAACAGAAAAGCTGAAACAAACCCTGATGCACCTTCTTTAGTAGGATCCTGCACCCCACTATATTGTCAGTACACTTGAATCAATCTCTCATAATACGCATGAACTGACTCATCAGCGTTCTGGGTCGTTCTCATAATGTTTTACCAATGCACCCTTTTCACTGGAACCTTCTTCTTCTGATGATCAATAACCTCATTATATTTCTCCATAACCTCTGGAGAAGGCTTATAACTCAGCGCGGTCCTTTCCGGTTCCTTTTTTGGTCATTTAATCACTGTATTACATTCAAGACACTGGTATCACAGTTGAAAACAATGCATCCAAATCATGTCTGCTCCATGGCGCATGAATGTACGTCTTACCACATTGTCCTGAAACTTTCCTCAATGAGAATTCCCCTTCATCTACACAAGATTATTCATTTGCATCACTACTACCTTCACCTTCCAAAGGCCTTGAAACCCATTCACTCTTATTTCTTCCGACATCTTCCCAATCCCTAATTTTCTTGAGAGGTTTTTCATTATAATATCTCTGCTACATGATGGTTTGCTTTCGTAATTCAGCTTCTGAGATTTTTATTGCATAAAAGTAAAAAATAAACATATTTCTCTAAATTCATATTCATTTCTTTTGCTAGTTGCTCCAATTTCTCAAATGTATAACACACTTGTGTACCTGCTTCTAAAACCAGAAACACCATTTCATTAGACTTCGGAAACGTATTACTTAAATTGTGTGAACCCACAAAATGTTTCAAATTCACCTTCATGCTGAACCTCTCCTTCATTAGATCTCACTATAGAATCCAGCCACTCCACAACCACTGATAAAGCAACATTTGTTTTGTTCTCTGTGTTCCGTTCTCATTATAGAGCAGAGGTCTTGCACTCAACAACTCATTTACCAATTCATCTGAATCATTCTGCTTTGCATCTTCAGATTTTTCTATTTTTTCTTTCTTATACTTTTTTTTATTGATTTTAAAACATAGTTATAAACCAACAGTACAAGGTTACAAGCTTGTAGGGGGCAGATATGGATAATGTGGCGGTCTTGTGACATAAATCTGACATAAATCTCCCATCACCCACGCAATCAGTAAGTGTCGTCTTCATAGTCCCAATGAACAGATGTTATTGAAAAGAAAGCAGTGTGTCCACCCTAAGAGGAATATGCCCCCAAACGTTTGCATGCTTCTTGGCACAGCCGCTCTACTTATATATCTCCTTTTTGGCATTGCAACAGACGTTTTTCCTCCAGGTAGCCAACGGGGACGGATTTCGTGACCGCCAGTGCTGAGCAATGTCTAGTTTAGCTACCAGATATTCAATGCCGGTAGTATCTAGCCAACTGTCCATAATCCCAAGAAGTGCCACTTTAGGGTCCAGCTCCGCCACTACCTGCAGAATGTGTGTAATCTGTGCGCCAACTGTCCATAATCCCAAGAAGTGCCACTTTAGGGTCCAGCTCCGCCACTACCTGCAGAATGCGTGTAATCTGTGCGCAAACTGTCCATAATCCCAAGAAGTGCCACTTTAGGGTCCGGCTCCGCCGCTACCTGCAGAATGATTGTAATCTGTGCGCCAACTGTCCATAATCCCAAGAAGTGCCAATTTAGGGTCCAGCTCCGCCACTACCTGCAGAATGCGTGTAATCTGTGCGCCAACTGTCCATAATCCCAAGAAGTGCCACTTTAGGGTCCAGCTCCGCCACTACCTGCAGAATGCGTGTAATCTGTGCGCAAACTGTCCATAATCCCAAGAAGTGCCACTTTAGGGTCCAGCTCCACCACTACCTGCAGAATGCGTGTAATCTGTGCGCCAACTGTCCATAATCCCAAGAAGTGCCACTTTAGGGTCCGGCTCTGCCGCTACCTGCAGAATGTGTGTAATCTGTGCGCCAACTGTCCATAATCCCAAGAAGTGCCAATTTAGGGTCCAGCTCCGCCACTACCTGCAGAATGTGTGTAATCTGTGCGCCAACTGTCCATAATCCCAAGAAGTGCCACTTTAGGGTCCAGCTCCGCCACTACCTGCAGAATGCGTGTAATCTGTGCACAAACTGTCCATAATCCCAAGAAGTGCCACTTTAGGGTCCAGCTCCGCCACTACCTGCAGAATGCGTGTAATCTGTGCATGGACTGAGGCCCAGTAGTCTTTTATAGCCGGGCAAGAACAAATAACATGATAGAAGGATCCCATGGGTTCGTCACATTGTGTGTGACTGGGTGAGCTTGCATGTCCCATCTTCCAGAGCCTATACAGGCTATAATATATACGTGAAAACAGGAACATTGATTGAGCCGGAGATTAGAGGGTATGGCAAGTGTGCGTGATGCTATCTTCGCATCCTTGTCACCCAGTTCTCCCAAATCAGACGTCCATCTTTCCCTGATTTTTAGGCGAGGGTCTGGGGCATTAAGGAGAAGTGCTCAGTATAGTCGGGAAATTCCCTGGCGACCCAAAGGACCCATTGTCACTTTCATCTCCTGGGGGTTAGCTTCGGGGACCTTCATAATGAGCTCTTTATATGTATCCAGGGCATGTCGCACCGGTAGGTATCTGAAGAATTGCAAGTTTTAGAGATTGTATCCAGCTTTGAAATGGTCGAGGGACACAATGTGGTCCTTGTCACATAGATCGCCCAGCAGCGTTGAATTCCCTATACGGTCCTATCCCCAGAAACCTTCCTGTGCGTGCTTTCTGCTCCAGCCACCGCCCACCCACAGAGGAGTCTGTGCAGTAGGTACCCCAAGGTAGTGAATGTGAGTGAGTGCTGCCCTCCAGCACAGGAGGAGGATTTTGGAGATCTGCGGTACGGAAGTGGGGGCGTGGGGGTTCTTGCCCTACAGTAGGTTTTGAACACCCCAGTTCTTGGGCATGTGTAGTTCAAGGCGCCAAGAAGAATCATGGCGATCTCTGAACAGCCCATCATTTTTTGGTCCATTTGCCTGCCCAATAATAGAGGCGGAGATCAGGGGCGCCCAGGCCCCCTTCATAGGGGGAGGCGGAGCACTTACTGTGGGAGACTCTGGGGTACTTGGAGGCCCAGTAAAACCTCGTAGCCATGGATTGTAGATCGGAGATGAAAGAGGGAGGGAGTATGAATTGGTAGTTTTGCAGGACGTATTGAAATCTGGGCAAAACTAGCATTTTGTTTAGAGCAATTCGGCCCAGTAAGTTCAAAGGAAGAGTGGACCAGCTGTCCAGATATGTGCATGTGCGCGTCAGGATTGGTGCAGTGTTGAGGTCCCATTCCATCAGTGGATCTGATGAAATGTGTATGCCACGGTACTTGAAAGAGCCAGAGGTGACTTTCAATCTAGTGTCCATTCGTATGTATTGCGATTTATCCCAATTTACCCACAGACCTGCGCGTCTCCATAGACCTCCAGCATTCTGATAAGTCGTGGCAAAGTCGTCTGAGGGAACTGCATGTATAGCAGCATATCATCAGCGTACACTGCCAATCTATCCTTACAATGCGGAAACTAGGAGAAGCCTTGGATCTGGGTGTCTATTCTAATCCAATTTGCCAGGGGTTCAATCACCATGACAAAGAGTAACAGACAAGGGAATCCCTGCCTCGTTCCATTCTGATAAGTGGAGTGCGTGGAACATTGTCCCATTGACCCGGATCCTCGCTGTAGGTTGATCATATAATGCCACAATTAGAGCAAGGAATCGGGGCCTGAAGTTCACTCATTGGAGTATTTGGAATAAGAAGGGCCAATGAACTGAGTCTAATGTTTTTCATAATCAATGAGGAGGATGGCAGCTGGGCCTGATAAGTGGTCAATATGGGAAAGGACAGTCTGAAGGTGATGTAAACAATGGCATGTGCTCCTGCCTGCCCTGAAGCACTTTTGATCCTTGTGAATCAGCATTTGGACTACGGTAATCAGCTGTATGGTCAGCAATTTTGCCAAGATTTTGGATTCAATAATAATCAAGGAAATAGGCCAGTACCAGGCACAGAGCGTAGGTCGCCTGCCTGGCTTAAGGAGGGTGGTAATAGTGGCAGACCGAAGGTCAGGAGGCAGAGTTCTTGTATGGCATGCCTCATCAAAAAGGAGGAGCAGGTGGGGGCTAAGAGCGGGGCGAATCTCTTAAAGAATTCAGTCAGTTGTAGCTGTTTGTTTGGCAATTGAACAAAATGAAGGAATTGTGATGGGCCGTACGTTAATTGTGTATGGCCTTCACTCAGTTGAGATTCTTTTAACCAGGGCAAGGACTCAGCATATAAAAAATAGTAGACTGGCTCGATATAAGCAGGCAGAACTGTCAGCAGACAATATTTCTATTTGGAGATGCAATGATTTAAATCCAGCAACACTGCTTCCAATTTCAGACAAAGCTGTGAAGATAGGAAAAATGAAATTGATGATGAATTAAATCACAACTGTTTAGAAGTGAGTGAGCTATGCACAAAACCAACACTACGTTATAAAGACATTCCTTTAGAAATGGCTGATTTAACATTATTTGTTGATGATTCCTGTTTAAGAGACCAATATGAAGCTTGGAATGCTGCCTATTCAGTATGTTGAGTTTGAGAGACCCTAGAGGCGTCTCCTTTACCAAATGTAACGTCAGCGCAAGTGGCAGAATTGGTTGTCTTAATGAGAGCCTGCTGCTTATCTGAGAATTTGAATGTGACAATTTATACAGATAGCCAGTATGGTTTTGGTGTTGTTCATGACTATGGACAGCTGTGGCCACAGTGAGGATTTATGACATCCTCAGGAGCACCTATTAAAAATAGCATATACATATTGGATTTATTGGGATTAGGGAATATGTTGACGTGATGAAAGTTAGTAAGTGTGATGTACGTGCTTTTTTTCCTATATCAGCTGGAGAGGGATCGACCTACGTCCAGTTGGCAATTTCTTATGCGCTGTCTTGTAATGGTTTTTTTTCCCCCACAATTTTTTTTATTGTTGACAGGCAATATGAGCCCAGGAGAGGCCAGGGCAATACATCATATACATGGAATGGCATTGATAAAGATGTCAACATTTTACAATAAATTCGGTGAAGAATAAAAGATACATGTGACCGAGTCAAACAACAAGAAACATCGTAAACCAAGAACAACAGTGTCACAGCGTACATACATGTAATTTGTGGTAGTGACTCTGATCGCGACATATCAGTATATGAGTAAAGAATCAAGGTGCGCATACCCAGCTGCTGATCATCAAGGCAGATCTTCGGCACAGGAGGCTGGGGGGAGAGGTTCAAGATATATACCTCGGTAGTCGGCCCATCGCTTCCATATTTTGGGATGTTTCTGGGGACATCCCCGCGCTTTAAAAATCGGAAGTTCCTGCCCCATGGAGAAATCAAGGCCTCTCTTCCATGCCCCAACAGAGGGTGGGAGAGTCGCCTTCCAAG
This sequence comes from Calotriton arnoldi, assembly GCA_963921515.1. Lineage (NCBI taxonomy): Eukaryota > Metazoa > Chordata > Amphibia > Caudata > Salamandridae > Calotriton > Calotriton arnoldi. The sequence goes on along the minus strand of CAWUFW010006682.1, from coordinate 956,456 downwards.
CCATAGCAATATCGCGTTTAGCTAAGGTAAGCCCCAGAAACAGCAGGTGCCTTTTGTACCTATTACCTCCGATCCCGTTGGTAATATGGAGCATGGTTAGGCGTGGACACCGTGGAATATCCCAACCCAAGACCTCAGGTCAGTACCCCGCGCCAAAACCGCAATAGGGTGGTGCAGTCCCATATAGTGTGAAGGAAGGTACCCTCCGCCTGTCCACAATGCAGGCACAAGGGGGAGTCAATCATACCGGCATGCCAAAGCCTGTAGCGTGTAAAGTAAACCCTGTGGAGGTATTTGAATTGTATAAAGCGCAGGCGCGCCGCGATGTCCTCACCCCGCGGGCATTCGAGAGCCTCCACCCAGTCATCCTCATCGAGCGGACCCAGGTCTTCCTGCCAGGCCTCCCTAGTCTTGTGTAGTGTGTTGTCGCTATTAGTGACCAGGGTGCGGTATAGCGCTGTGATTTTGTGTGTACCCATCGCACCGATAAACACTTTGGCTTCAATGGGGTTGAAATCGGGGATGGTGTCTTGTCGCGCAAGATAAGGAGATAACGCGTGATGAAATTGAAGGTATTTGTAAAATTGGGATCGGGCATTTGGAAGTCGGATTGTAGTTGTTGGAAGGATTTAAGGGTCTGGCCTTGGAGAATAGCTCCAATCGTTGAGATGCCAATGGCATCCCAGCCCGCAAACCCGGAAAGGTCAAGTAGTTGCGGTAAAAGGCCATTACGCCAAAGTGGGGTCTCCTTAGTAAGCCTGCCCCACCACCCGATCCTGCGCAGAGCCTGCCGCCAAATTACAAAGATGGTCCGGGTCGCAGGCGGCAGCGACTTGAGAGTCGTGTTGGCATGTAGAATCATGTGTAGCGATTTAGAGCCCATCAGCCAACGTTCGAGCGCATAGGCAGGGTCACCTCGATCACCATACCACCAATCGTTAAGAATAAGGAGATGTGACGCTGCATGGTACGACTGAATATCTGGGGTCGCAAGGCCCCCGCAGTACGTGGACTGATAGCAGGTTCGTAGGGTGACTCGCACAGTGCCCCCCCCCAGAGAAAATGGCTGAGGACCGAGTTCAATTGCCAAAACCAGGCATGTGGTATGGGGTAGGGATGATTTTGGAGTTGATAGAGTAGATAAGGCAACTAAACCATTTTAAAGATGGCCGATCTGCCAAGCAGCGTCGGTTGCAACTGCGACCAGGAGCTCACCTGTTGTTTAATCCGGGGCAGCAGTGGGGCCAGATTTTTAGTCCAGGAGCCAGGTTGAAACGAGGACAGAAACACCCCAAGGTATTTAAAGCCATCTGGGGCCACCGTGACCTGTTGTACCCAGGTTCCGAGTTGATCACCCCCACATAGCGGCCACAAATAGGACTTGCAGGCATTCATGTATAGACCAGAGTTTTGGCCAAATATTTCCATTATTCGAAGCAAGCGTGGACCAGATCTATTCGGGTGTGTAAAAAAGAACAGCACGTCGTCGGCATAGAGCGCAATGCGGTCGGACACCTTACGCGACCACTCGAAACCATATATCTGGGCGTCGATTCGCACCCATGCTGCGAGTGGTTCCATAGCGAGTGCGAACAAGTATGGAGATAGAGGGCATCCCTGCCTAGTACCTCTTCCGATACGGAACGCCGCGAAGTTGGGTCGCCGATTCGGTACGAGGCTGTAATGTCGGTGTACAGAAAGCGAATATATCTAATGAGTCTAGGGTCAATGTTCAGGCGGTCCAAGAGTGCGAACAGATAGGTCCAGCTAAGGGAGTCAAACGCCTTATCCATATCTGCGAGAAGGAGCGCAGCAGGTTCATGCAGTCGGTCGATGGAGGCAATCGCATTACGTGCGCGACGAATAGTGTGATGGGTGGCACGGTCGGGCATAAAACCTGCCTGATCAGGATGGACCAGTGTAGTGATATGTGGGACAATACGGTTGGCAATAATTTTGGCCAGGAGTTTGGCCTCGATATTGAGTAGAGAAATTGGTCGATACGACGCGTGCAGCTCTGGGGGCCTGCCCGGCTTAGGGAAGACCACCATCTCGGCGTGGCGCCAGTCAGCCGGGAGACGGCCGTCCTCTGCGGCAGCTTGTAGAGCAGCCAAATAGTGCACCGAGAGCTGGGATGAGTATTTCTTGTAAAACTCACACAGAAAACCGTTGGGACCCGGCGCCTTACCCGAGCGCATATCTGCAAGGGCACTTTGGACCTCCTCTGCGGTGATTGGGGCATCTAAGTCATTGGTACTGAGTCTGGCAGGGACTGCGGGGGCAGGTCGGCCAAAAAGCAGTCGATGGTGGCTGCTGGAAGGGTCTCCCGTGGGGCGTAGAGATTCGTGTAATACGCGGCACAGCTGGTCGCGATGTAGGCAGGGTCTGTGAGCACCTCATCCGACTGTCCTCGGATTGCGGGGAGGGTCGCCGGTCGAAGCGTCTGTTGGCACAGACGATGCAAAAGGGCGCTAGATTTATTGCCCCCACTGGTAAATGTGGCTGCGCGTAGCAAGCCAGTACATTTTGACTTCGTCTAGGAGGTTGCTGGCGTAGAGCCGTTGGGCTACGGGGAGTTAGCGGCGAGCCGCCGCGCCATCGGCTTCCCTGCTCCTACGTACTAGGTCTAGAATTTGCGCCTCAGTACGGACTAACCTCTCGCGTCACTGTCTACGCCGCGCGGTGCAGAAGGCAATGTCCACCCCCGCAATGTCGGTTTTATGGCTTCCCAAAGGGTCCCTGGGGAGTCCACCGTACCAACATTGTATGTAAAGTAGTCAGTGAGAGCTGCAGACATCTGTTGATGATAGGGATCATCTTGTAGCAGCCATGTCGAGAGGCGCCAGCGGTGCGGGGAACGATCTGGGCCGAAACACACCACCAGTACAAGCGGAGAATGATGAGACAAGCCTCTGGGCAAGATCTCTGCCGTCTGGAGTTTATGGGTGTGATGAGCAGATATGAATATTTAATGAAGGCGAGAAAAGGAATTGTGTGCGGTTGAAAAATATGTGTATGCATTCTCAGTAGGGTGCAATGTTCGCCAGGTATCTATCCATCCCAATCCCCGAGTTAGCGCATGGAGTTTTGACTTGCACGTGTCAGTCAGCTGCCCTGTGCTGCGCCATCTGTCCATGGAGGGGCACATAACATCGTTCCAGTCGCCCCCAGCCAACAGTAGACCCTGTGGAAGCTCAGCCCAAAGGGAAGCAATCCGCTCCACCAAGGACGGCGATAAAGGAGGGGGGGCATACACACAGACCAGGGTGACGCCCTCACCATAGAGCGTGCCAGACACCGCCAAGTACCTGCCCTGAGAATCGAACCAGGACCGGTCATGGACAAATGGCAGCCTGCGGTGGATTAATATCGCCACTCCCGAGAGCCCCTAGTGAATCCAGAGTGGTAGGTCTGAGCGAACCCAAAGCGTGCCAGGCAAGGCGTCTTGTTACCTAGTAGGTGTGTCTCCTGTAGCATTAGGATGTCAGCCTCGTGTCGCTTAGCCTGGCGGGTCACCGCCCCTCTCTTGATCTTATCTAGTAAGCCGCGGACATTCCAACTAATAATGGTCAAGCACCTAGCCTGAGCGTCTGTCATGTCGGGTGTATGTCATGCAAATGGACTAGCAGGCGGGTATAGTGCGCGCGGAGCCAAAGAAGGATGTAGAGCACTGTGACACAAACAAAAAACATACGTTTCCCCAAAGCTCAATACCTCAATAACGATGAAGTATCTGTCGCGGCACAGCGAGCTTCCCACCCCCAACGGGGGGTAGGGTCAGCTCCCAGCCAATGGATCCCAATAAAACATGATATGTACATTAGAGCGCCCACAGTCTTGCCCCAATGTACAGGAAACTAAGTAGCCCACATATGAGTTGCCATCAAGGGAAATATGTCATAGGTATGTTGCGAGAGCGTTTCTTTTTCATGTAGGCGACTGGGATTGGCGACCCTCCGTCGCGCGTCTGCGAGAACTATTGCGAGGCTGCGATCTCCGTCTCGAGCGCGACCTACGCTGTTGCTTCACGTTGAGTCTGGACAGGTCCCGGCAGGAACCCCCCGATGAGGCGTCCGAGTCTGCTCCAGGAGGGGTGTTGACCTTGCGCGGAATGGATTCATCTATCCAGTTGAAGACCTCTTCAGGTGAGTCGAAAAAGTAGGTTCGCGAGTTGTATGAGACACGGAGGCGGGCCGGGAATAGCAAAGAGTATTGACTCTTCAGGCCACGTAGACGGGCCTTGGCCTCGGTGAATGACTGCCGCCGCTGTTGAACCAGTTTAGTGTAGTCAGGGAAGATCATGATGGGCTGGGAGGCATATGTAAGGACTCCCTTGAGCCGAGCCTGTTGGATAATCATATCCCTGTCTCTGTAGTTGAGGAAGCGGGCAATCAGCGGAGGGGGACGTGCCCCCGGGGGCGGCTTCTGCTGCAAAACACGATGCGCCCGTTCGATGATGAAACAAGAAGAAAGGGTGTCAACCGGGAGCCATTTAGTTAGGAAGGCCGCGGCGTCGTTGGTCTCACAGCCCTCCGGAAAGTCTATGAAGCGGAGATTGTTTCGTCAAGTTCGGCCCTCCGCGTCTTCCACTATAGCCGCCAGGCCGCACGTCAACGACTCCAAGTTAGATACCTTCTTTTGAAGGGTGGTCACGGAGTCTTCCGTCGCGGAGATCCGCGTTTCTGTTTCAGGAATTCGTTGGACCGCATTGTGGAGGTCCTGGCGAAGGAGCATGACATCGGACCCCACTGCGCCAATCTTGGCTTCCAATGCATCTCTCGATTGTGTAATAGCAGCCAAGAGTGCAGCATTGTCAGGGATAGGCGTCGCTGCTGTCTCAGGACCTGGCAGCTGGGCAACAGCCCCAGTGTATTTGTCTATGTTAGACTGTTTGGACGTGGCTCCAGTAGGCTTGTCCTTAGCCATCATGAAACAGGCAGGGGGGAGATAATTTAGGATACAAGTCCAGAATAGGTGGTGTGCCAGTAGGTCTCCTGACCTCAACCCGAAGCGCAGGAGAATACCACAGATCGGCCGGGAGCAGCGACCAGGGGGGCCCGACACCCACAAACTGCACCAGGACCTAGCCTGGCCGCTTCCGTAGGTGGTGACCCCCCCTCGCCCCCCTAGAGGGTGTCTCCAGCCCCCGCCGCGCAGCAGACTCCAAGCCGGAGCCACCTCCGTCCAAGCAGGTGAGGGAGTCTGTTGGGCGCACAGCAAAGAGCAGGGCGGTGGCGTCCTCTAGCCCAGGAAAGGCCACACAGTATGTAGACTAGGAGTCCCCGGGGTCAGCACACTAATCTGGGAGGCACCCTGGTCCCCCAGCTGGAAGAGATAGCAGCAGAGGATGCACGGGGCCCAGAACACTCACCAGAACCCTGCCAGCGAAGCGCAGGCCCCAGACTGCGCACAAGCTCCACACCGAGTCACCACTGCAATAATGACTCACAGGGGGCACGGTCAAGACAGCTCCAGAGGATCGGGAGAGGCCACTCACCGCTGTCGAGAAGTCCGCATCCTCAGCCGGGGCCTACAGGGCAGCAAATGATCACCGTGAGGCAGGAGGGCCAGGAGGCGGCAGGTCGTATGCACAGGACCCCGCTGCAGGCAAGAAGAGAGGAGGCGGGGCCCGCCCACCCGGGCCCACCGCGACACATCCCGCGACGGACTCGGCCGCCCAGGACAAATCCACGGATCCGGAGACTGCACCCCGAGATGGAGAGTGAGGCAGCCGGGTCGCGGTCCGATCCGACCGCCGACATCGCGCAGGTACGCCTCAAGACCAGCTGGGCAGCGGTAACGCAAGAGGCACGGCCGGCGGCCTGCGCAGCTGCGGAGTAGGCTGTCCCCAGTCGCCCGTGGTCCGCTCAGCGTGCGGACGGATCACGGCAGGATCTCAGGGCCGCAGGCAGTCAAGTCTGCATCCAGGGCCACCTCGGGGCAAGTCCACAAGCGAGCCAAGCCCGCGCCAGCCCACAGCGGCAGGTCCGTCGTCTGGATGTAGGACGAACTCAGGCCGGCTCCCACGGCGGGAACGGCACCCAAAATCGATAATGCCGGTGGCCCTTAGCTGTGGTGCGTCTCTCAAATGCTCGGCGTAGTTTAACAGCCGCAGGATGGCAGAATTAATGGAGGATTGTGAGTGGGCTATGGGAGCGAAGTCACAGCGTGTCCGCCATGTCGGACCGCCTGGCCACGCCCCCGTCTTGTAAAGTTTTCGTTGCAATTTTTAATCACAAATTAAAAAAAAATTCTCCTTATTTGACTGACTTTAATGTGTCTTTAGAGAATTTGCCAATTAAGAAAGGTAATAGAGAAATTGGGTATGGTAAGTATTTGGGAGTAATGGCACAAAACAGGTAGATCCCAACTCAGTAAAAAAAAATGTGTGTCTTGAGTAATGAGGAGCGTGATTTTATTAGAGAATATAATGAGAGAGGAGTGAGAGTAGTGAGAAATTTAGTAGGGCAGGAAATTGCTTTGGAAAGCACAGGAGGAGGAATTTAGATTTTCAGGTTTACCTCCTAGATTGAGAATAGAGCTGGAAAGAAAAAGTAATTGTGTATGGTAAGGCGTAGCTCCATGGAAAGAAATAATGTGGAGGTCATAGGGGAGAGTGTGTGACAAATCTTACGAAGTTATTGGAAGTCTTTTGTTTGGAAGTGAGCCCATTATGAAGGGGAATCTATTGTGTCTATGGGAAGACTCCTTATTTTAATTTACCAATAAATTGGGTAGGCTTATGTTATCTGTAATAGTTTTTCATAGAGTTTATCTTGTGGATGAGTTGAGTGATTAATATAGTTTTAGAAGAGTGAAACAACATTTTGGGCAAGTCGTTTTGGATATTTAATGGGGCTAATATTCCTTCTTTGGGAGTGGCAAATGAATGATGTGAAAATTAGACTGTTGTCTATAGTGATAGTTAGGCTTGCTGTAGATACAGCAGGGTCTTTTAAGATAGTACATATAGAAATAATAGCAATTAGGGCTATCGTCTTGCTTTGGGCATTGTTTCGTCAAAAGAAGGCGGTGTCTAACGTAATTACAGCTAAAAGGTTCTGCACCTATATCCAAAATAATAGTGGAGCTATTGATTCTTTTATTACTACTATGACTAATTTGGCAAGTGAGATTAGTTTTCTGGAGGAATCGGGCCTATAGGAAGCTGTAGGTTCTTGATTTAGTGAGCTAGGAAGGAGTTTTAGTAAGGTAGGTGAGTTGTTAGGTAGTATAGGTGGTGTTCTTCAATCAGTTCTAACTCCTGTAATAATCATAATGATTTGTTCAATTGTTCTATTTTTATTATTGAAATTGATGGAGTGTATTATTAGCAGATATAACAATGGAGCTAAACGTAATAATAAATCAAAAGAGAAGAAAAGATCAATGGATCTGTAAATGGAGAATTATAAGGATGGTGTCTACCAACAGTTAAAGATGATGGAGGAGAATGTTTGTCTACATAAGAAAATGAAGACATCTTCTAATTAATGGCTGATTAGTAATGTTTAATAATGGTATTTTAGTGATTATTAAAAAATAACCAGAGGGGGGAGGTTGTAGAAGCTTTTTATGATGTGCAGTTTTGAGTGACAAATTATGTATGTAATTGAATAATGTTTATGCTGCATATAGTCATAACTGATGAATTAATGGTGTTGCACTTGAAACAACTTAATTATATTTTTTAGAAGTGTGATTAATACCATACTATACTTATGCCACATTTGTGTGTGAGACACCATTTTATTAAGATGGATGTAGTTTTTTGGTGTTTGTTCATAGTGCTCCTAGAACAATGCAATAGTTCCTAGAATGAGAACCATCCTCTGTTACCACATTTTGTGGGAGCTGAACCCCAATAATCTACTGAACCCTAATAATCCGGACACCCATAAATTTACCTCTGACAGTTAGATCCACTTCTGTTGATCTATTGTGATGGCGGTTCATGTCAATGCATTTTAAATGACCATCTGCTTTGCAGTCATTTTTAAATGTGGCGGGTGGTCCCTCCACCAGGGGTACTGAATAATATACTCTGTCCCCCTTGCGGAACAACGGGCCATCTGCCTATTTCTAAATCGGGCCCAAAGTCTCAAGTAAATCGGACAGAGTCTCTGGAGGAAAATGAGAGGTCACCCCCGAACCTTCAAAACCAGAGGTTTTTATACATATTTTACACATAAACAATTAGCAAAACTTCAGATTCAGCATGACATGAGTATGGTTAGTTCACATCAGACAAATCAAAAGCAAGGTCATAATATTAAAACCCGTAACAACTAACCCATTTCTTAAGGTAAAATCTCAATTCTCATCTACTGCAGTCCGGAAACGTAAAATACAATATGAAACATTCTTCAACAAAGGCTCATACATTAATGTTGTCCTGCAGGCCTACATCTGAATTTCCAATGGAAGTCCTTCAAAATGATATATAGAGAACACAAAGGAAGCTTCAGTCACAATATACGCTTTCTAAGGAAAGTTACTGTCTACTTCACAGTACACTGTGCTCCGCGGAAACTGTGGGAAGAGAAGGGTTGCAGCTGGCCACTGATTTGGAGGGGTAATGACCAGGAGCAGTATAAACAAACACCAAAAACAACATTGATCTTAATAAAATTATCGCTCACACGGAAATGTGGCATAAATATATTACGTTATCAATCACACTTCTAAGCAACATAAGTTGTTTCAATTGCAACTTCATTAACTCATCGGTTACAACTATATGGAGCACTAAAATTATTCATTTGCACAAATTATTTGTCACCCAAAATTGCACATCATAGCTTCTAAAGAAGTGCCCAGTCTCCGACGCATGCAGACCAGAGTGTGTTGTCCTATTTGTTCCTGTGTGCGGGCACTCTACACACCCCACTTTGAAATCAATCCCACATCCAGTAACTTGGACAACGGAACACCACTGAACTGTGGTTCCGACCCCACTCCACAATTGACTTTGCCTGTGAATCTCTCCCAACCATCATCAGGTCTCCTTACTCATATCGGCGGAGTATATCGCCAGACTGGGCCTCCATGTGGTGTAGAAGGCCACCCTCGTTTCTGTCGAATTTTAACATGAAGTAGCTGAGGTGGACTTGTATTTGGAAGGTTTCATGCAGATTTGTCAAACGGAACCAAAGTTATTAGCAAAACAAAAGTTCTTGTCCTTTGGAAACTCTGACCTAACTATAACTATACAATAGGGACCCCTTCTGTGTAAAACACACGTGTTTTACAGTTATTTTTATTGTAGAGCTTATTTAAGCAATTACCTGTACAGTAAAAGAGACTGAGACCTGTCTGCTTATTAATTCCCCTGTGTGCACATGATCCAGAGTATAGCAGCAAAGAGGGAGTTAAACATTATACATCCTATAACTAGTTACCAAAACTAATAATAGAAAGGAATAACTTGAGAGACCATGAAAAAAACAGAATGGGCAATGAGGCATACTTTTGCTTTGGTTGGGACAGCACAAATGCAAATACTACTGATTTAAGTGCAAGACTCCCTATTTTTAAGCAAAATAGGCTGTTAGTTTCATTTCTGCCTAAAACTTATTCCAATTTCATGCAAGTAAATAGGGAAATTAAATTATCTGTTTATATTCTCTTACTCTCCCTCTTAGATATTCCTAAATGTTGCCATGTACTGGGACAGTTGGTTCACTTTGCACAAATTCGTTCTTTAGAGTTTGCTAGGTCAGGCAGAGCACGTTAGTCCCTTTTCGCTGTTTACTATGTTAAGCTGACAAAATGCATTATACAGCAGAGCAAAAAACAACCACAACAAGGAGGATGTCAATATAGATCAAGGAAAAGCAAAACACAGTATTTTTCAATAGAGGGGTGGCAACAGGGATCCTCTAATCACCGTACGTCTTCATTCTGTAAATGTATATATATGAGAAAAATCTACTAACTCACAGAGGCACGGGGTAGTGTAGAAAAAGTATGTTGCAGGCAACAGGTGTAAGGGCAGGAGGCAGCACAGCTAATCTCAATTAACATGCGTCTTCTGCAATATTGAGATTTTTAAACATGCATAATGCTAGAGTTACAATCTTTAAAATGGTGAATCTATAAGTGGCTTTTAGTAGGATTCTTCTTCAACATCATACATTCTCAGATCATGCAAAAAAATAATGCCACTCTTACCCAAAGAGGCGCAACAAACAGTGGTCACTGCGCTAATAATGTCAAGATTAGATTATTGCAATAGTCTGTATCTCAAGATCCACGAAGGATCGCTGAACAAATTACAAATCCTTCAAAATGCTGCAGCCAGGCTTCTCACAGGCACACCAAAGTTTGAATCGATCTCAGCCAAAATAAAAAAGCTCCATTGGCTTCCGGTCAGGAAGCGTTCTCAGTTCAAGGCGCTATGTCTGGTCTTTAGAGCCCTGCATGGAACTGGGCCGGACTTTATAAAACAAAGATTTTGCTGGTATACACCAAAAAGAGCTTTGCGGTCTTCTGATGCTAATCTCGCGGTGGTGCCCCGGGTGAAAAAGGTTAACTGGGGCGGCAGAAGCTTTGTTGCCAATGCGGCCAAAGCATGGAATGACCTCCCACCTCACCTGAGAAACATGAACAATCTCCTAGTTTTTCGTAGGGCACTAAAAACATGGCTTTTCTCAAAATAAACCTGCTTAGAACTACACCGACGTTTGTCTTCAGTCAGGACTTCACACAGCGCCAGGACACCTTCGGGTAACAGTTAGCGCTATATAAGTCCCAATAACATTAACATTAACATTTAGATTTTATTATAGGTGGCGAGGCTAACATTATTCTGCCCTTTCCCACCTGCTAGGCTCTGGTCATGACATAAAACTGTATCCCTCATAATTTCTATGTGCCTATTCCGATTGTCACGAGAGCAAAGGAGTTATTCCATATCCTGGAATGTTTATAGATCCTGGTCATTACTCTCAGCGAGACAACTATGTTTCATATACCCAACTGACTGTGATGCAGTGAGTTCAACAATTAAGATGACCTGGGGCATCCTATCTCAGTCTCTCAAGCCATTAAAAGGGTAGTGCAATCCACACGCAGGTGGGTGGAGAAGTCCTACATAACAGTGTTGCTTATCTAACAAAAACAAAAATCAACAATCTCAAATCCGCTGAATGTTTTTCAAAGGGTTTGAAGTTCGGACTCTGCTAGATGTGTCTAGGCGGCATATCACTTATTTGACCATGGCCTACATATATCAATCTGTCCAATGTCTTTTTTTTAATCTACAGAGTTACCTTTATTGAATGTGAACACTGGTAGTAAAATAACTTCAGTTCGGGCCGAGGCCAGGTGGTAGTTTTTGAGATACTCTTTCTGCACTGATTTGCTGCAGTCCTGACTCCGGCTTACAGTGTTTTCCTACTCCAATGTTTCTGCCACTATTTTGAACCACTCCAGTTCTATTAGATACTGCTACACAACACACAAAAGCTACAGTGAGACCAGATGCTTGTTTGATATAACATTATAGCAACTGAGCTAGAGGTCAAAGTTGTCCCACCATACTGTATAATTTTTTGGGGGGGCATAAATGACTTAATAATAAATTAATGACAAGTTACCATGGGGCTGCTGTAAAGGTTTGGAGGGGAGAGTACATTGTCACAACAGCGACAGACAACCCACTCCGCCACATTGAAGGTCCGACCTCATGATATACAGTCTCCGTCTCTGACATACTCCTCCGACAGAGTATGGGACGTTGGCGGATCACATATAACAAAGCAAACACAAGGAAATGATGGACGGAGCGCTGAAACTTTTCAGACACTCCCCCCCCCAGTCACAGATCTGGGTTGAATCCATCATTGTTCTTTAGCTCACTTTGCCATACCCCAGTTCAGACCAAGCCATATGCAAATCAGTCTTGACCCTGTTCCTCATGGAAACAGTCCAGCCTGAAATGCCAAGCCAGGTCTTCCCTGGACCGGAAACAAGCATCCTGGGACCAGTTTTGGGGTAACACCCCTCATCAGCCAGACTAGCTTGAATCTAGTGACAAAGTAAGCAGGGGACCCACATCTGGGCATACCCTGCCAACTTAGGGCGAACAAAGCAAACACAAGGAAATGATGGACGGAGCGCTGAAACTTTTCAGACACTCATCCCCAGTCACAGATCTGGGTTAAATCCATCATCGTTCTTTAGCTCACTTCGCCACCCCAGTTCAGACCCAGCCATATGCAAATCAGTCTTGACCCTGTTCCTCATGAGAATAGTCCATCTCAAACTGCCAAGCCAGGTCTTCCCTGAACTGAAAACAAGCATCCTAGGACCGGTTTTGGGGTAACACCCCTCATCAGCCAGGCTAGCTTGAATCCAGTGGCAAAGTGAGCAAGGGACCCATGTCTGGGCATACCCTCCCAACTTTGCCACTCCAGTTCAGAACCAGCCATATGCAAATCAGTCTCGACCCTCTTCCTCATGGGAATAGTCCTGCCCGAACTGCCAAGCCAGGTATTCCCAGTGGCAAAGTGAGCAAGAGACCCACGTCTGGGAATACCCTGCCAACTGAGGTGGGGAAGTGAGCTAAAGAACGATGAGTCTGGTTTCCTGGGGGAGGGAGTTCCAAATTCTCTGGGCAATGCCAGAGAAGGCTCTATTGTAGGTTTTCTTTTTTGAAAATCTCTGAGGTTTCAGCAGCAAAGTGCAGGAGCTTGATGGTTTCCATTTTACTTCTGACTTTAGAGGAGGTTGTTCCTTAAAATTATATTTATTGAACTTGTATCTGGGTGCTGTCTAGAGACATATTGCTACATACCTTGAGGTTTAACACCATCCCTGATCCTTCCTAGGTGCTTGATCATGTGAGATAGCATCAACAACCGCATTTTACCTGTGCAGAAAAGTGCAGGTGCTCTCCCATTAAACTAAAAGAAGTGCAGGTAACTTCGTACCTCACGGTACCTACCCAGTTAAAGCACTAGCTGTTTCCACATATTTACACCATTAATACAGATCTAGAGAAATGTTGTGATATAATATTTGATTGCGGTATTACCGTGAATGGTTTCTGCCTTCGAAGGATAACGTGTAGTTACAATCTTAGTTACGGCACACTGTTGTATTCTTGTGTTGGGGTAGCTTTAAGAGCAGAATATGTTTTGGAAGTTCCATGTGGAATGTGGTGCTTGGGAGAAATCAGTTATGCTGTCGCACTGTGGGGTTCACTTGTAGGTGACTTATCTAGTTACAATAAATCCAAATATATACAACAACTTGTTGTGGATGGATTCCTTCACTGGCGACGAGTGGTTTTAAGACTGAACTCTGTCTACTGTCACGACGGTGTGTGACTAAATATACCAGAATCTACGCAGTGGATTTAAAGGCAGTGAACCGTGAGTTCATTGAAAGGGACCAGGGGAACTCTGACTTTATTGGTTTCTGTTAATGCGGGTCAGCAACTGGGACTGAACTGCGGTAAAACTTATTAAGGACACAGTGCAAATTGCCAAGACGCGATCAAGCGTAATCAACTGCCAGGACCAATTTATCCAGTATTTGGAGGAAGGAGTGGAAGAATGATGAACTGCTTGTGAAATACAAACTAGTATGGACAGAATTGTCAGTGATGGATAATATCTTACGCAGAGGTGAGAAATGAGTGGTTCCGGATTATATTTGAGGAAAACTGATTACGCTGTTGCATGAGGATCATGGGGGCATGACTGCCATGAAGCGCAAGGCGCGCATGGATTTCTGGTGGCCTGGATTGGTCAGGGACATAGAAAGGTACGTGAGAGACTGCAATGCATGCATGAATGGTGATAAATCCTTTGTGGTCAAAGAGTCACCTATTGTGCCCATAAAAATTCCTGATGGTGCATGGAGAAAACTTGGATTGGATGTATGTGGTCCCTTCGGTCAAGGTGAAGTGAGAGGCAAGTATGCCATTGTCATGGTTGACTATTTCTCGAAGTGGCCAGAAGTTCGGATTGTCAATTAAGTAAAATCTGATGTAGTGATTGGATTTTGTAGGGAGGTGTTTGCAAGAGAGGGTATCCCACAGGAAATTGTCACTGACAACGGTCCACAATTTGTTTCGGAGAAGATGGCTGAATTTCTAAGATCTCACAACATACATCATCATAAAACTGCCTTGTACCATCCCAGGGAAAACGGTTTAGTTGAGAGATTCAATAGAGTACTAGGAGAGTGTTTGCAGTTGGCTACTAGGAACGGGTTACAATGGAAGGAAGAATTGAGGAGCATGTTGTGGAACTACAGGTCCACACCACATTCAGCAACAGGAGAATCTCCTTTCATGCTCCTTAGAGGGAGGAAACCTACAACAATAGTTTGGCCTGTATGGATGAGAGGTGGGATGGACAAGGGCTATAACAGAGAGGAGGTAGTAAGAATAGTGAGAGAAAAGCAAGGTGAGTATTGCCACAGACATAATAGTAAATTGAAGGGAAATCCCCATAAGTTTGTGAAGGGACAGTTTGTGCTTGTGAAATTGGGGACCATGGTAAGGAAGGGAGATTCTAAATTTTCAAATGCTAAGAAAGTTGTGGATGTTTTTGGTAATACTGTCATTCTTGAGGGCCGTGAAAAGTGGAACATTAGGAGACTGGCCCCTTGTGGTGCAGAAAGGAAAACTGAGAAAATTGTGACAATACAAACTCTTTTCCAGGTGGAAAAAACGTCAGTCTTTACCCAAAAAGGAAAAGGGTAAGCCCAACATGGCTTACTGACTATGTAAGGTAACTTTGTATCTGCAGTAGTGTTCATCATTCATTATCTATTTGTGTTCTTTTGTATATTTCATGTATTATATGTTTTCTCATAAGGAAGTATAGAAATTCTTGTATAAGAAACAAATTGGTCATGTAAATAGTTTGTTTGTTTTATGGGGGGAGATGTGTTGTATTCTTGAGTTGGGGTAGGTTGAAGAGTAGAATATACTTTTGGAAGTTCCATGTGGAATGTGGTGCTTGGTAGAAATCAGTTATGCTGTCGCACTGTGGTGTTCAGTCGTAGGTGAATTATCTAGTTACAAAAAATCCAAATATATACAACAACTTGTTGTGGATGGATTCCTTCACACACACACTTTACTAAGTTTCACAAAACTGTAAATGGGGTAATGCAGAACAGTAAGATTATTACAGCACCAGTGTTACCGTCTCCGAATAAAGTAGTGTCTGTGTGTAGACATTGCCTTCGTGTCCTGCAGCAATGATGAAAATTTGGCAGTGAACCATGTGAGAAGATGCCACGAAATACTATATAAATAACCGCCTCGTCCGTCAATAATTTAATTAACCAAGGGGCTCGGTCACTCACTTTTAATTAACTATGCGGGAAAAAGGTAATCTCGCGTTTTTCCTGTGTAAACGCGATTTAAATAGAGGTATTTCGTGCAACCCGCCTCAAAATGAGTTCCCAAAACTTTTTGACTTTGTTGTTTCAATCTCATGATGTTGTCGTGAAAAAGCTCAGTTTCTCATTTTCATTCTTAATAAGTATTGTGAAACGAATGTGCATTTTTGTGTTTGTCTACTTGAATTGCTTAGTTAAGCGCCACTCCGCAGCTAAGAGAAAGCATACATTGCGAAAATAACTTTTTTTTGCATCTATGCATACATTCAATTATTAGTCATGCAGATTTTTTTTTAAAAGGGTATGCAACTCGCGATTACAAATTACACCGAATTTTGCACTCTAGCGTTAACTTCCAACGTAATCATTTACAAGATTTAACAGCGGTTGGCCGTCGAGCGCACCAGTCCCGTTTAGCCAGTATTCTGTAGCATGTGGCTGTTCTTAATTTCCTGTGTCTCATCAATTAAGTAAGGGCATCTTTGCAGAAGCGGGTGTAATCGGGGCCGAAGGGTAGACACTTCCCCATGCAACCCGGTCATGTGCCTGTTCCGGGTCCAGCAGCAGCTCGAAGGGCAGAGAGGCAGCCTCGGCCCATGCATTCAGCTCGGATCCAGGTTTTAGGAGCGTTGCTGTGACTGAGCGGTAGGGAAGGGGCGGAGCGGCGTGCGTGTGGGAGGTGGCAGACGGCAGACGGGTAGGCGGGAGCAGGAAACACCGAGGCTTCGCGAGCAGCAGCAGGCCTCGGGCTGTGCCGGACCATGGCTGCGGTCGCTGATACACAGCTGATGCGGACCGTTGGGCTTATCGGTAAGGACACTTGGCGCCCCTCTGGATCAGCGTGAGCAGATAGGTCCCTGGTGAACTTTGTGTTTTGGCACTGCGCGCGTGTTCTCTGGAAACACTGTCTGCATTTTGATAGCATTGTTTGTTTATGGTGACACTTCTGTGTTCTCGTGAAATTGATGGCCTTACTGTCCAACTCACACCGCCCCATTGGGTGTCGCCCCTCATTTTCTCTGAGCAGAACTGTCACAATGGAGCATTTTGTCACACTGGATGTAGACGTTTAGTTTATCTGCCTACACATTAGCATACATGCCAACATTTTGAAACGAAAAAGAGCGAGATTTTGAAAAAAAAATCAAGGAACTTAATTTTTCCCGTTATTATACGTAGAAGCAAATGCAGTTTCGGAGGGAGACTGGTAAAACGCAATTTTTAGCTTAAAAAATCATGGGTCTCTCGCCTCAATCGTGGCTATGGGCTATTGGCATGTATGCATTTGGGAATTCCTGAACGGAGATGTGGGGAAAAATACTTTACCGATTAACTGCATTGGAGTGGTGGACGACTAAGCGTGGGAGAAAGCTACAATAGCATACTTTTTACCTTAAAAATTCGGAAATCTCTCGCCTAAATAGTGGCTAGTGACATGTATGCATTTGCCTCTAATCACATTTAAGTACTACCTAACCTGTATTGTATACCCATTAACATAGTGTTTCATACCCTTGACGAGGCGGTGAAACGTATTTGCAGATGGGGTAGCACACTACTCTGTCAGTGCTATGGGTAGTGAGTATGGGCTTTTCTTGAGGAATATGTGGTCATTGTTTTGATCTTGTGGGGAGGACCAGAATTATACTCCTCTTTTTTTTTTTTTTTGTGTGTTTTGTTGCTGCGCTTAATGCATGAATTTGAAGATGATAGTGTATTGATATATAGAAAATTTGATAAATGTAGAGAGTATCGACTGGTCTTGAAATGTTGGTCCATCTTAAATATTCCTCAAGAAAATATTGGACAATATGGCCATTTTAAATGGTCAAGGAAATGGTCATGTTTTAATTAAAACTTAATGTAAATTTAGAGCCTGGGGAGAGATGCAACATTAGTGGAGTCATAGGAAGCATCTAGCATGATTAGGACATCTATGTTCTTTAGGTGCATTGTAGATCTCTTCATTGTTTTTAGTAGTAATTTTGATTCCCATGCTATTTTTGGCTCAACCCAGTAACCTTTTGGGATTTACATCTCGATTTAGAAATTAACAGGTCGAAAGGGAACAGCATAACCTGCTATGCAAAGGTGGCTACACTGTTTTGCTCATTTGTACCTGTTAGAATGGCCACCTCACTTCGTGTCAATAATGACACTTTCAGTGTCTGAGCTTTCAAACTGCAAGTCATTTTTATCAAGTGAGTTAGTTTAATTACTTCCTAGGGTAGGGAAGTAAGACTTAAACATCCAAAATGCATTAGTTTGTTATATAAAAGCCTAGCCACATTGTGATGAAATGCATGTACCACCAGCCTTTTGCACATTCAAGGCAAGGAAGCCCAGTTTGTAGGTCCAACTGATGTCTGATCCTGGGCTGTTGTTTGCCCACTTTCCTTCCCTGAGCAGGACTCAGCTCAGTTTTCTCTTCCTTGTCAGTCGTTCTCTTTTACTTGGTATGCTTGCCTTAAGAGCTACTCCTTGTACCCAGTATCTTATCAGTGTGCTTCAGTGCTGTGTTTTCGCTTTCCACGAGGGCATGATTACCATCAAAATTCCTATAGTTGCTCTACGGCTAATCCAGGTATATTGCCCTCCATCTTTTATCGAACCCCAAGGCTTTTATTCAAACTCAGTAAGTCATTTGCAAAGCCCATGATGCTGGGCATTACTTTGATAACCGGATGACAATAGGATTATGACAGCTAAAGTCAGGGTCTCGGATATTAAATTATCACCCACAATAATTAATAAATGACCGCTGCACCCAAATGTCTTGTCATCCCTCCACACTCTTCCCCACTCCGTTTCACCGCAGAAGACTAATTTTGGTATTCGTTCAAGGATTTGCCCAGACACTGATAAGTAGAAAAGGTTTGATAAAGTGGTCTGTCAAATCTCAAGTCATTTCCAACATCTGTTGTTATCATCTTTCTCTTTGTTGTTTGCTCAGCTTCATGAGGATATGGAATCCTAATTGATTTATGAGGAAAACTTCCAGAGTGTCTTATGCTGCTGTGCCTGGCTCAGTTAGAAGAGTCATATTCGGAGTAGATGAGGGTGCGTGATTATGTTTGGAATGTGTAAAACGGGTTGATGGTCACTTTCACCATGAGGAATTAAATGAGGACAAGGGCTCCTCTACTTGTCCTACATCTGCAGCCATCATCACAGCTGTTAACAGAAAAGTCACCAATTCTCCCTCTGCCACTATCTCAGCTGTCTCTGCCACCAGTACTACTACCACCATCAAGGTAATGACCACCAATGTTAGTGAGGTGTTAACTTGTAGCAGGACAGCATCCTACCCATTATACAGCTGTTGGATGTTGCTGATGTCCTGGAATCTTCTGGCAAATCTGAGCCTGAGAATCCTGCAACACCAGTGACCCGGGCGAACACAACCGCTGCTGCACCTGTTATATTAAGTGCATCATAGTGTAGTGAAGGATCATATCTGAGGTGACTCAGGAGCTGAGACAGCAGAAGATCATCTTGGAGGCATGGCAGGTGTCTCTCGTACAGATGCAACAGGAGGCTATAAGATTACTGTCTGTCCTGACTGGTGTGGGACATCCTGAGGGAGGAGGCCATATCGGCACAGCAGTACAGGGTCTTGGATGGGCCAACCACCAATCCATAACAAGCAATTGCCCTGCTATAGGTCTCACTTTTGTGAAAGTTAGAGCTATTGACGTTGTAAATGATAATTTTGGTTTTGAATTTCTTTTTTGTTTGCAGTGGCGGAGTAGAATTTCTCATTTGCCTACTCAGGCAGAAGATTTTTTTTATAATTCAGAATGTGCATAGAGACTGCCTTATTACATTTTCTAAATGCCACCACAATGTCAAAAACCAATATGCAAAAGTCTAACCTAGAGAGACCCTGGAAGAAAGAAAAAGCATCTCCATGGCTTTGTAAGGGGTGGGCATATGTCATGCATGGTAAAATCTGGTAACATTGCAATTAAGTATATGACTTGATAAAATACTCCTTATAAAGAAGCTGCTAGATAAATTATAAGTGTGCACAGCTCAAGTCGTGAAAGTAGTCAAACATACCTTAGAGACCTAAATCGGTCATGTGGGGTAACAGCTTAGGAAGTCTTTCAGAGGCTAGTAGAAGGGATTACTTCCAAAATCAAAAAATGTTAGAAAAGTTGAGTTGGGCGAGCCGCGCGTAAGAAAACAAATACGCGCGGCCTCCATGTTAAAGATGAAACGTGGTGTGCCGCTATGCAATGTTTTACTCCAGGCACTCTTACTGAGCAGCTCATTAAGGGGGATGTCCCAATGCAATGAAACACCAGGCCGGGTTGTTGAAGCAGGAGAGCATGTCGTGCCTCCTACAGCAACTACATGCAAAGCATAAATTAAATAGTGCTCAGTAATAGTTAATGAAGCATGCAGAGTAAGGACACATGTAAGAGGGGCTGTCCTTATGGGAGGCTACAAATGAAGAGAAGGAGGTACTAAAGAGAGACTACTAACAAATAAACCAATGAAATCAACAGAATTCCAAAAGACACTGAAAGAAGCCAATAAAAAGCATGGGCGGAGCTTAATGCCCATATCCTCAAAACAGCATGTCTCGAAGAAACAGCACTAGCGCTGCCTAGGCGAGACCTAAAACGTCTCATGGCATCCATCCTGACCATAAACAGTTAGATTGTAAAAGCAAAAGTATAGAAAGGGCCTGTTTTCGGCCGCTTGCCAGGCGATTAGAGACAGGCAGTCACCCTGTCTGAGATAGTATACTTTTCAGCTTGGGATAGTATAATGACATCCGCCACCCCTTCCTTCCTAATCCTGCCAAGTGTCCCCAGATGCGTTGAGGCGGCAGTACAGTGCAACTCCCCAGAGTCACAGCCTGGGGATACTTGTACAAATAAGAAAGACCAGAGTGTTGGAAGAGGGACTTATTGCATCGGGGTTGCTGATGTTTCGCTGGGTAGTTGGATAAAGCAGCCAGGGAATGGTTAGTAGGTGTTAGCGTGGGGGTTGTTAGAGAGTCAGTTTGGGTTTAGGATAGAGCAACCAAGAGATACGCTGTTTGGGGCTGGTGTAGGTGGTTGAGCTGCGCAGGAACAGGGTCTGTTGGGTAAAAGAATCACCTCTAAAAATTTATTTTTCATACTACACACTTGTATGCTATGTGTTATTTATAAATAAAGTTTGTATTTTATGTATGTTGCTTTAGAAGTAATTGTCAGTGATGTTTCTGATGCCTGTGGCCTCGGCATGCTGTCGATGTTGGACCAGTCTCACATCTGTTTTCTTATCGTTGTTACTTGTACTTTTTGTCTGTCCTCCTTGGGCATTGGCAGATGTCACCTCACCTAAGTGTTGTGCAGCATGAAACACATTAGTACGGTGCGAAACAACTTATTAGGTTTCCACATGTGTGCTCCACCCTTGCAGTGCAAACACCAGAATTGTGCAGAGAATAATCTAAAAGTATGCTCAGTTGGTGTCTGTACCCTATTGTATGCTTGCTCTTGTGAAGCCCTTGGTTATAGCAGAGGAGCAATGAGCCACAATATGGGGAATATCCAGAGTTACCTACAGTGAATGCGTGGATGCTGACAATACACATCGGCGTGGTCATGCCTCGATTACTTACCGGTAATTGCAGTACTCTGAGTCCTTCTCTCGCCGTGATGAATCATTAAATGAGGCACTTGTGCCTTCCTTTCACAACCTCCTCAAGCTATAAAAAGTCCCCTACCACTCTTTACTTCCTTATCAAGCCCATTCTATCATACAATTAGACTGGCCAACAGGGCGGGAGGGAGGGGCTGATTCATCACGACGAGAGAAGGACTTGGAGTAATGCAATTTACCAGTAAGTAATCAAAGCATTACCTCCTTGTACCTCTTGCCGTGATGAATCACTAAATGTACCTAAGCCACAAACCTGACCAGGACAACTGTAATGCACATGTAGATAACAAACTTTAATTGGACAGAAACTTAGATGCCAATACTTTAGAACCCAAAGATCAGGCATCTGTGGGCCCTGCACCACCCGATAGTGGTTAACAAAAGTAGACGGAACCGTCAAAGTGGCAGCCTGACAGATCTCTTGCTAAGAGGCCGCCTGAACTTCAGCCAAAGAGGTGGGCATTGCCCCTAGTTGACCTCCCCTGGATCCCTAGAGGAGACGTCAAAACAAACTGCTAGTACGACAAAAGAATCACAGATCTGATCCACCTGCTCAAGGTCTGTGTAGAAGGCTTGCCACCCTTACGAGCGGGACCAAAATTAACAAACAAGGTGTATGAAACCGGGAACTCCTTCACCCTCTCCAGGTAGATCAAATCTGCCCTCCGAACATCAAGAGAATGAAGCGCCACCTTCTCAGGAGACTGAGGGTCTGGACAAAACTGTAAGAATCTCCTCCTGTTGAAGATGAAACATAGATTTCACTTTTAGGACAAACCCAGGACCCAAACGAAGAACAATCCGCTCATCAATCACCCGAAAAAAGGGAGGGAGACAAGATAGGGAACCCAACTCCACCAGGCGGCTAGCTTTTCAGAGTCGGAAGACAAATTTCCACAGAGGACAGAAGTTCAAACTGGGGATATTTAAGGACCTGAGCACCAACTGCAAGTCCCAAGAGGGACATGCTAGCAGCGGGACAGGATATGGATTTGAGAATCCCTTAAAAATTCTGGAGACTAGCCCCTCATCATCGGCCAGACCACCAGAAGATGACAGAAAAAAGCCTGAGTGGCCGAACCGAGGCCCAAATGAAACCTATCCTGAAGGAACTCGAGGATGTGAGGAAGAGTCACAGAAAGGGATAGCAATTGATTCCTAGCACACCACTGTTGAAAAGTCTTCCAGTGCCTAGCATATGAGGACCTGTTGGAAAATCTCCTGGAAGCCTATATAGAAGAAGAAACTGAGTTGAAAAGACCCTGATAAATCAACCCCCCCCTCCCGTTCACCCTCCAAGCCGTCTGCTTGATTTATGCCAGAGACTTGACCTGGAGAACAGGAAAACTCAGAGGGGAAGGAACCAAGGAAAGTCGCCACTCCCGACACTCCCTCACAAGAGGAAACCAGATAGAGCAGGGCCACGCCGAAATCACCATAATGACCTGACCCCTCTCCCTTCAAACCAGAATCAGAAACTTCTGGATTAAAGGAAATGGAAGGAAAGCAAATATCAGGCCAGACGGACAAGGACATGTCAGGGCATCAACTCTCAAAGCCAACTCCTCCGACCCGGCGAAAAACTGGGGAAGATGGGCATTGCAAACCCTCCTAAACAGATCCACCCGTGGGCGTCCCCACATCTGACATACCCAGGCAAACACCTGGGGAGAGAGACCCAATTCCTGAGAGGATGGAATCTCCTTGCTCAGGCGATCGGCCCGAGAATTCAGAACTCCCTAAATGTAAACAGCCTGGAGAGAATTCACATGAGACTGAGCCCATAAAAAAGCTAATCCACAATTTTGACAATGACAGGGTTTTTTTTCGTCCCCAACCCTGACAATTGACATAGGACTTGGCAGTGGTATTGTCCGTATAAATGACAACGTCCTTGTCCAGAATCAGGTGAGAAAAGTGCAGGAAGGCTAGACGCATCGCCTCCAGTTCCTCCAATTGGAGAACCGACAACTCTGGCTGACATCTTATAAGCCCTTGACCTGAAAGGCCCATGCCCCCCAACCACTTTCGTTGGCATCCGTCGTGATGACCTCCTGAACCGGAGCAGTCAAAGGAAAACCCCATAAGA
Organism: Calotriton arnoldi; assembly: GCA_963921515.1. Taxonomy (NCBI): domain Eukaryota; kingdom Metazoa; phylum Chordata; class Amphibia; order Caudata; family Salamandridae; genus Calotriton; species Calotriton arnoldi. The sequence continues at coordinate 933,337 of CAWUFW010006682.1, read as the reverse complement.
AGTTGGAGGGAATAAGCCACCACTCCAGTTCCTGCTGGATTACCACAAGACAAGAAATATCGTGCACATTGGGAACCCACTGAGCCAGAATGAATCTCATGAGGATATTGAGGTGCCATCTGGCTCAAGGATCTAAAAACCCAGTGGCAGCCAGATCACCCTCCTCATCCAGAGCCAAACTGCTTGAAAAGGAGCGGACAACAGATCCTGCAAATGAGAGTGAATCTTGACCAATCTTGAGTCCGGCAGAGTGACAATGCCCAGATCCGTCCAGGACCCTATATGCAATATTTGCTGGAGTCAGCTAGGATTTCTTCGCATTCACCAAAAACCAGAGAAGACAGAAGATCCAGTACAGTTACCATATGAGAAGAGGTCAGGAGAAGAGATTCCTCCTTGACCAGGCAGTTGTCGATGTAGGGAAAGGTGGAAATCCCATGCAGGTGGGGAACAGCCATCAAAGGAGCCAACACCTTTGTAAAGACACGTGGGGCTGACTTCAGCCTGAAGGGCAGCACCTGAAACTGAAAATGCGCTGTCCCCACAGAAACCTTTGACTCTGGTTGATAGGGACATGCAGGTATGCGTCCGGTCGATGGTTGCCATAAAAATCTCCTGGGGAAATCGGATGAATGAGCTGCTGCAGTGACACCATCTTGAAAGGTATTGTAGCCACCCAGTGACTGAGGCATTTCTGGTGCAACACAGGCCAAAAGTCTCCCAACACCTTATGGACTAGGAACAGTATAGAATACACCTCCTGACTGACTTGATCAAGAGGCACTGGGATGATTGCGTCATTTATCAGCAGAGCAGTGACTTTAGCCAAAAGGGCTTCCCTCTTTAAGGGATTCATTGGAACAGGCATAGGGATGCACCCTGTATCTGGAGGAAGAGAGACAACCTCGATACGATAAATGATCTTCAGAACCCAAGTGTCTAACGGAGAGAGCCCTCACTGAAAGAAAACCTATCTAGTAGGCCCACAGGAACCTGGATCCGAAGAACCTCCTCGGTTAGGACCGCTGATTTGAATGCCCAGCCTTAGCTGAAATGTCCTGTTGCTTGTTCCTCCGGGTCTGAAATCTTCTCTTACGGGGAAGTCTCTGGTGTCCCTAGTATCCATCCGAGTCTAAGGTTTTGCAGATTTCCCAGAAGATACCCTATAAAAAAAGGTATGTTTCTTGTCTTTAAAGGACCTTTTGATAAGCACTTCCAAGCATTCACAAAACAACCAGCCACCCTCAAATGGCAGTTTCAGAAAAGATTTCTCTGCCAGATCCGCTCTCCAGTCCCGTAACTAGAGGTTTCTTCTGGTCATGATTGTAGAAGAAGAAGCCACTGAGACCGCCTTGATAATGTCTGCTGACACATCCATCAGGAATTTCGACTGCTGTCCCATTTGCAGCAGAACATCGGCAACCTCCAAACCTTGCTGCATGACCTCAATCAGAACCTGGAAATCTTAACCAAAGACTGTGCATGTCAAGTCCCCATAAGTAGCAGCTCTCAGAACCAGATTAGAAGCCGCAAAAGATTGCATAAGGCCACCATCAGCTTTGCAATCCACCTGATCTGAGGGAAAACGGCGATCTGGATTCAGAGATGATCTGCAAATCAGTGGAGCCAGGATGGAATCCACTTTAATGGCATGGGGTTACACTTTATCCCCATCTTCCAAAGCATAGTCTTTCTGGAGAAAACGTGAAATTTGGCTGTGCTCAGGTTCCTGCCATGACCGGAAGATGGCATCTTTTATCTTGGGGTGCAAAGGCAACACCTTTTTGAAAAGAGATCTTCAGCCACCTCCTTCACCCGAGGCGGCGCCATATCCAGGTTATCTCTTATATGAGACAAAATATCTTCTCTGGATATAAATTTCTCACCAGCTGCCAACTGTCTTGTCAGGACCCGACTCTGTAGATGAATTAGAATCCAGTTTGTCACACTGAGAGGAGGACTTTTTAGATTTACTCCTCACATCCAAAGCTTTAGCCACTGCTGTATCTATCAAAGCCTCGACTTCAAGTGCTGGCTGGGATACTGCACCAACAGCCGGGGTACTGCCAGCACCCCCTACTCCACACATCCTGATGAATGGCTGCCCTCACTGGCAGAAGGAGACTAGGAATGCCATCTTTTAGAAGCTCTTCTCACTTCCATAGAATTGCATATACTAACTTGCCCGGAGAATCGAGTCAAATTCAAAGCCTGAGCTATATGTTTAACATCAAAACTGGAATGGCTCCGCAATATTTGCAATCTTTAGCTCAACTCTACATAACTTCATGTCCTCTGCGCTCGGCCTTGCAGTCTAAATTCACTATCCCCAAAATCAAATTCACTCGCATGCGTGGTCGATCCTTCTCCTACCTGGGACCTTCCCTATGGAACTCTCTTCCTATCTCTCTACGTGAGGAAACAGTCTATGGAAGATTCCGCAGAAGTTTGAAGACATGACTGTTTAATCTTTTTTCTTTTTTGTTTCTCCCTCACCTACCTGGCTGGTGCCGGGAAACCCCTCGGAGTAGCTGTGCACCTTATAAGTTAAAATAACATAACATTATTCCTTAAACACTCCCCCCAAAAAGAACCTATCGCCTTGTACCTTCTGTGAACTCCAATCACAATAAACAGCAGAAGAAACGCCACAAATTAAAAAATCGTAGCTATAATAAAATATGACAAAAGCAGAAACTCTGTAATTTACTTGGCAGCCGAGGCATCACCAATCTCCTGGCAATCGAGAGACACCCCTGCAACCCGTAGGGAAGCACCCCGCTCCAAAAACCCGGAAGCAGCGATGTGAGAGCGAGAGACGTGCGCGCTCTGGCCCATAGCAAAGCCGACAGGCGAGCCGCACAGGAACTCACCTCCTCTTGATCACTTACCTGCCGCATGAAAACCGGAGGGAGCCCACAAGGTTTGGCCGGCAAACCAGACCCTGTACATGATGCACAGGACCCCCAGCCACCAGTTCCTGTGAGGCAGGAGAGGCGACTGGAGACATCCTGGAGCAGGCACACCACGCCTGCCCGAAGGAATGCACAAAAAAAGGAACACGAAGTATGGTGGGGGGGGACTTCTTATAGGTTGAGGAGAATGTAAGGGGAGGTACAAGGGCCTCACTCAGTGATTCATCACAGCGAGAGGGACGAGGAGGTAATATGTTTGTGTAAAGACGTGAGGACATTTTATAATTCATGATACAAGGGCAGAGCCATTTCACAGATGAGAAAGCAAGCAGGACCTCGTGCATTTTGGGAGACATACTAAAATTCCTTTGTCTATATAATTTGGCATGCCTTTCAATAAAAATATTCAATTTATTGTGAAGTGGATATTCTCGTAAGTAAAAAGAGCGGTCCTCGAGTAGCCATGAGTGTGTAGCTGTTACTCTGGCTCATGAAGTCAAGGATGGAACCCACAAACCTGACACAGCGGTGTCTAAAGCACAGATCTGCTACATGCGCCATCTGCAACTGCAACACACCATCAATGTGCAGAGCACTCTCCTCCGGGCATTGGGAATAACCAGTGGTATGTTGGAGCAACCAATTGCTTCTACACATTAGAGAAAATCTGCAATTGAATACGATGTTGCTCTGACGACGTTACATTATATCCATGTGTTTTGGAAATATTGTTGAGGTATACTAAATTGAGCAGAGCATTCACAACCTGACAGTATCTTACTAGTACTTTGCCAACTTGAATTCCATGCCCCCTCTATGTTAGAAGGAGCTAATTGCAAAGTTAAAAATTGCACTGCTGCAAGTAATTTCAATGTCTAGGAATTAAGATTGCTATTAGGCACTGGGCAGCCAGCTCCGTTTTGTCAAGCAACATACTAAATCAGCATTGAGATCTAGTGAAATGACCAGCAACAGTTGGTTGTGAGTGTATGCAAGTTTTTGCGAGGGCTGTATTTATGGATTTGTGTGAATGGTTGAAATCACCTATGTCTGAGTTATGTCCAGGTGTTCCTTACTGGGGTTGCATGGCACTGGTGTATGTTGACAGGGTTACAACAAAATATCTTTTGTGCTGTTGGACTTTATTTACTTAGAGTTGCTGTGCTTTTATTTATTTTCCAACTTGGAATAAGGCATGTATGGAGACTTGTTTGTTTGCAAACATTTACCACCTGCTTTAGTTTCAGACAACTTTATGGGGACATTCCATTAATTTTTCTGTGGGTCATCCAGCTTGTGACTGCTGGGCTTTTTACCACACAGTGTTGGTGTGTGGGGTTTTACTGCATGTGCTTACTTCACATGTAGTAAAATCGCATACACTGACATTGCATATTTTAACGCATGTGGGAAAATCACTCGTCTACATGTAATCGAGTTAGGTAATTTTATGGTGGATTTTTACCCAATCAATGCATCAAGCGTTTTACAGCAGGAGTAGTAATGAGGGCTCTTGTATATTTTGTGTATGCTCTCTGCTGACATTAAAGCATTCCACATCAGTACCATTCCCATTCATACCACTTCTCAGTCAGTCTACCCTTATATAGCCCATTTCAAGATCAGACCAGTTTGCCCATATTAATCCCCAGGCAGTTAACTTCATACCTTGATCATCCACCAGTTAGACAATTCACACCCAGACTACCCACAAACACTACATTCACAATATACCCCCATACCATGACTGTCTCCTTCAGATCTTTCCCTAGCTAGATCATTGATATCCATTCCATTGCTGTAAAATGTGAGCCAGATATGAAACTGGCAACTGTACTTAAATGTACTCCTCTCTCAAATTTGCCTGTTGAACTCCATCTGTGTCCTTTATCGCAGAGCTGCAACGAAAACACCTTATTAAAATAGAATTGTAATGGATAATGCTCGCACCATCCCCCAGTTTGGCCAATTATACTATACCATTGCCCTCTCAATCATCCCAGTCACACCCCACTCAACTAGACATTTCCACAATGAGATCACTCCCTAGTCAAACCAATTCCTTGGGCCAACGTTGAGGGTTAGAAAGATAGCACCAGGTATCTATTTGGCCGGGTATGCATTGGGGCAGTAGTCTTTCCGTGTGAGAGGCCAGGGTTTTTAAACTTGATTTCCTGAAAGTTTGGACTCAGGAGTTTGGCCAGATGCTAAAATATGGGGACTTTGGAAAGTTAATTTGGTAAGTCATGAGGTGTAGATCATCGAGTTGGGTGGCAAGGGATCCCTTGAATGAGAAGGGCAGTGATCATTCAACTTAAGTGGACAATTGAGATGTATAGTTTACCCAAGTGCAGAACGGACAAGTCATTCACGTGCCATGGGAAAGCAAACACAAAAGGGATTTATGTCATTCGAATGCAGTGGACAAATATTATTGCACGCTGTACCTAGATGCATAAGACGTGCTAATCATTGCACCCAACTGATAAGCAAGGTGTATAAACAAGAACAAAAGGAACACATTATTCAAATGTGATGACCAAGTAAGTCAAAAATACTTAAAAATCAATCCATCAAATTCAAAGGTCAGTATCTTGGGCCCTAAAACAGAGAAAATATCCCACAAATCACTAATGATAGGAAGCTAGACAACAACAAGCACCTTCAAAAATCTTGGCTTGACATTGTCCAGCTAGCTCTCCTGGAAAAACCATCTGGACAAAGCTCTATCCAAGGGCATATGGAACAGCAAAAGGCACCATAAGGGTCACCAAAGACACAACATCGTGGGAGCAAAAAACCCTGAAACAGTCTTACAAGCCAAAGTAGGAGGCATCCTATGTTGTGGTACTGAGATCTGGTGTTTCTTGGTCGACATGTCAGCCCGAGGATGATTTGAAAGAAGCAGCCTCCTGCAGTTACATTAAAAACAGACCTACGATAGACCCCCATTGAAAACAGGGCTCTAAGCACCCCACTTCTTTACACAATCAAAAGGAAGTTCAGTACAGCCAGCTACATAAGGCAGTGGTAGGCCTGAACATGGAACACTTGTTGGACCTATAAGACAGTACTAACCTTGGGGGGGGGGGGGGAATTGTTGCTGAAACAACACATACCTAAAAGTGGAAGTCGGAGAAACCAAACGCCTGATACAGCAAAGAAAAGCGTTGTTTGGCAAAAAGTATTCAGGCTCTGCACACGGAGAGGGCCAGACACCTCAGTTCGAATTTCATCCTGTTGCAGAAAATACTGCTTACTATTGTTCAATCTTCTCTGCTACTCTAGTATATTGTGGTGAGGAAATATCAAATCTGTCACCAGCACATCCTTATCGTGGCTACCACCAGTAATCACTAATCCACTTTGTGCTCTAAGGCAGACACTACCGCCAAGCTCATAAAACAACTATATGACCACTGGTGAACAACTGTGATCTTTTTTTAATACGAAATCAGCAGTGATCTACCTTCTGACTGAGGGGTTTGAAGAAGTCACCCTTCTTACAGGCCCCTTCCTAAATGAAGCATGGTGTTGCATGTGAAAAAGCTGAAAACAGCACAAAGCATGAATAGACTCATGAGCATCAGCTTTGCTTCCTTTTGCTATTGTAGCACACCTCTTTATAAGGGGCGACCGTGCCACATAATCGTCGTGTAACTCACCAGCACAGTAGGAACACTGGGACAGTCTAACATACGTACTACACAACACAAAGGTATCCCAAACCTATGCCGTATAGACCTGGTGTGGAGTGTTGATGGATTATGGTCAGACTCACAATTTGTTTGTGAAATGAACCCTCACCCACTCTATAAGTGGCATGCTTCACCATTGGGACTCATCCAAAGAAAAAAGTTAACTAATCTCCCCAAACCTCATCAAATCATCACTCAATTACTCCTCCTATTCTTGTTCCAAAATATCCTCTACCTCCACTCTCTGACTCTCCCAAACCTCTATTACTACTATGAACTCCCCAACAACTTTTTCAAAACTCTTCCCTCCTCTATCCGTCCTTTTATCCTATTATCTAACTAAATGACTCACATGTCTGCTACTCCCACCACTTCACTACCAATTTATATTTCCCTCAACTAATCCACCATGAATCTATCTCTGGGTTCCGGAGTAGTGCACTACTTGCGAAAAGCGCTTCAACGCCTCGTCAGGGGTAGTAAGCACTATATAAATACAGTTGCAATCCTGGTGTACTAAATACCAGGATGGGCTCGACTTCACTGGAGGGAGCACTTAGATATTTCTTTTGTAGGGGGATATAAATTAAAATACCTAATGGCTACCCTGATTAATGACACCCATCAGTGTTTGGTATGTCATTTTCCTAACAGTCTGTTGTCTGAATAGGATAAATGCAAATTCATAACATGCTGGCATACCTAGCCAGAATTTATAAACATATAATCATGCTGATCCGTAACAGTATATAGAAGTTCTCATAGAAGTATGGGGGGAGGCATAATTACAGGAGGCAGTAGCACTGCATTGGTTGATTACAGCATGGCACCCTTGATAACTGTTTGACTACAGGAGCATGCCCCCCAATCATGTCCTGATGAAAGCTTTGGACCCTTAGTGGCCTTGAATTGGACAGCGGAAACATGTTGACGCACTGGTTGCTTGGATAATTACGTCCGGAAGCATCCATTCTGTCTTACTTTTAACCTTACTAGTGGCACCCAAAATAAAGGTTTACTGGGGTAGCCACTAGTTTCTAGATCCCACTACAAAATAAATATTTCAGTGCTCCCTCCAGTGAGATCGAACCCATCCTGATAATTAGTATGTTAGGATAAGGCCTGATGATGAAGCATGCCACTAATAGAGTGGATGAGGGTCCTTTTTACACAAAGTGTGAGTTTGACCATGTCATCTAGCAACACTCCACACCAGGTCTATAGAGCATAGGTCTGGGATACCTTTGGGTTGTGAAGGTTAGCTGGGAGGCTGTATCTTCTCAATCCTCTCGCTCCCCACCCCTCCAGGTGATTATATAACTTGTGTACTATCCAGCTAACCAAGCTGATCAGCCTTACAAATGAACTAAAAATTATCAACTACACCAACTTTCTCTGGACAGAGAATGGCTCTTATGCTCCAGTCGCCACTTGTATGCATTACATAGTTATTTTTTTAGCTGCCCCTGCCCCCCAATATCTGAAACTAATCCCCATTTCGTATCACTGACACATTAGCTGGCACCTCCCACTAAGGACTTCAGTATTTTAGGTACATTGCATTGTGATACTTTATTGTCTATATTTACCTTTCCTTTGAATAATTGTCTGTATAAGGCTGGAAGCCGATCATTAACTTGATTGACCAAGCAAGATAAACACTTTCCCTAAGTGTAGTGGACATGCAAGATGTGCCGTTGCATTTATCGACTAAACCGGAAACATAATTAATTCAAATAGGGCACCTGTCATTCAAAAAGCATTTGTCACACAGGTTTGCCAGATGCAAGGGACTTACTAGGGTCGGGCAGTAGAGTGGAGTAGGCTGCAGGAAGTGTACATAGCACAGGTAGTTGGATTTTGTATTGAACAATGATGCAGAGGTAGATCTGCCCTAGCTGTAGCTTGAGTGTGGTGTGCTGGAGATCTGATAGTAGAGGGAGAATAGTGGGCACCTTAACATACAGGAGGGTTCATGGAAGACCTCTGCCGTTGTTTGAATCTGGGGAATTGCGAATGTGGCTCATGGCCTTTCAAGGCCTTGACAGAAGCAAATAGAAAGTTCTCAAAGGGAGTTTCACCTCATCTCTTATGCCCCTTTGCTCCAAAGCCTGGGTGAGGATAACCTGAGTGCAGGACTCATAAAGGTTTAGCAGCCCAAGAAACTGTCTTTCTAATGACAGCCACACACTTGAGGATTGGCTAGTGGGCTTGGGCAGGAGAGGATCTGGAGGCAGTTATTGCTTCCAGACCCATCACTGATCATTCCCACTGGTCACTCCTCAATAGAGGATTTGGTAAGATGTCTTCCCACTCTGGCTCTCCTGATATGGGGCGCCCTGCTCTCCCTCCCCTCTAGTAATAGCACATCATTGTTAGCCCCAGTTAGGACACTAACAGTTGCCACTTCCCAATTAATATGTATTGCATACAGTTCTCAATGGGCACAAAACATGTTTCCCACTTGGGTACCTGCCGTTTTTTGAGTCTGGATGGAAAGTTTCATGCTGGCTAGGCTCATTCATAAGTTGCTGGTGTCATTGGTGGTGAGACATCTGTTCCTAATTGGTGTTCCATCTAGGATTTGAGGGTGTGGCTCTAAGTAGAGAAGCTTTGTGCACCCAGCTCCTTCTCGTGCTCTCCAATGCTCTGAATTCTTATTTGTGTGAGGGAGGAGGTTTATGGGTTGCACGACTCCTGGCACTTTCCCTTGAATTTTTCCATCGAGAACTGCAAAGATTCTTAGGGCTGGTGTGTAGGTGCCAGTCCTTTCTGAGCGCTGGAACCGGTATCGGTTATTTCAATTCACATCTTCTAGCTCTCTATTGTGTGGCTAATGTAGGAACGAGTTATGGAAGAAAAGGTGTGCGAGATTCTTTCAGCCTCTCCCAACCTTCTTCTCACCCCCCTTCCTCCCCCCCTGCACTCCAGCCACATACCTAAGGATGGGCAGGCTGACTTGGGCATGGAGGAGCAAGATAAGCAAGTCCTATTATGTCTCGGATTCCCTTATAAAGCCCACCTACTGTTCCTCAGTGAATGATCTGGTAGGGGATGCATGACATCCAGATTTGCATTGCCTTTGCCTTATAATCACACGTTATTTCTAATTCCGAGTAAGGACATTATCCCAGTTTACAGTTAGCATATATAGTTCCCAGTTTACTGTAACTGCACACTTGCTCTTTTCCGCTGTGCAAAATATTGCCTTTTTCTAGTAGGAAAACAAGAACCTCTTTTCATTAAGCACGCAATTGTAGGTTCCTATTAAACATGATCATCAAGGCAATTGCCAAGCAGGCAATGATGAATGTTCCCTGGTGTGCAGTGAGAGGAATTGGCTGGAGGCCTAGTCCAGCATCCTGACTCGAGTCCAGGGAGTGTAATGATTGGAAGCACTTAAATTATGTTCACCTGCTGCTCCCATCTGAACTTAATGGTCTGGAAAGTTCATCCTACAGCTCTTCTCATTCCAGTCACACATCTGAGCATCAGCTGGCACCAACCACATTCTATATAGTGCACTTCACTTGCAAGGCGTCTCATGGTGTCTGCCACAAGGTTCTCCAAGGTAATTGCTTTTCTTGGGAAGTTTGATGGGCTGTTGAGCTATAGGTTTGTGGATACTATTTGTTAGAAATGGGGGTCTCTAGTTGGCAATGGCTGTCCACTGTCCAAGTAGGGACCCTTCTTCCTAAGTCAGAGTGAGAGGGCTATCCTCTTTAATACCCCTGCTCAACCCTGTGGTAACGTAACACGAGCAGGTAGGCTTATCTCAGAGGCAGGGTGTGAAGCATTTATGACCATACACAGTAACACAGTGAGGAACACTACAGAGGGACACCACACAAGTAGTTATAAAAAATAAGTATCTTTATATAAAGGCAGATTTATCACAAGACCAATAACTGTAAAAGCCACAATGCTGTCAAAAATAGGATAGCTGTTGAAGGGCTGTCAAAGATAGTTCAAAGGTTGCAAGAATAAGGTTCAAATTCAAGGCAGGGGTCTCTGCGCTCCTTTCTCGTTCAGAGGTTGCAAAAATAAGGTTCAAATTCAAGGCAGTGGTCTCTGCGACCCTTTCTCTCATAAGACTGTCAAAAATAGGATGGCTGTTGAAGGACTGTCAAAAAATAGTTCAAAGGTTGCAAAAATAAGGTTCAAATTCAAAGCAGTGGTCTCTGCGACCCTTTCTCTCACAAAGTACCTGGGTTTAGTAGCAAAACCAACAAAATGTCGCAAAGAAGTGGTAGCGATGATTCTCGGCACGCGAGGCCGGCGATGCGTTGAAATCCTTGCCGCAAGGGAGGATGATGCGCCGATCTGCGTGATGCGTGCGGAGACACTGCGACCAACTTCTGCACGCTAGGCCGCCGATGCGATGACTTTCTTGCCGCGAGTGAGAAGTTGATGCGACGATCCTGTTGCGCTGTGCGATTGTGTTGCGATGCGAAGAGATGACGCTCCGCGAGGGAGCGACGAAATCCGGTGCGATGCGATGAAAATGGCGGACGCACGGCATCCGCAAAGCGATGTCTTGAAGCGATGATTTCTTTAGGGGTTGCGAGCGCTCGGCGACAGCAGCGCAATGATTTTTCCAGCGCGTCTCAGCTGCAGCGGCTCGCAAAGGGGCGTTAGCGATGGTTTCGTGTTGCGAGCACCCAGCGGCAGCAGCGCGATGATTTTTCCAGCGCTCTCGGCTGCAGCGGCTCGCAAACGTGCGTTAGCGATGATTTCCAGCACTCTTTTCTCTGAAGCAAAACTAGAGGCCCTGGAACTCACAGGAGCCTCATCAGCAGATAGCAATCCTCGCACGGAGGAAGCAGGAGGTTGGTGGTGGAGTCAGATGTGCCTGAGACTCCAGCAGGAGGCTAGCTCTTTTCCTAGCCCTTGGGTAATTGCTGTAACAAAAATAAAAGTTCTCTCAAAAGTTCCTTTTCCTCTTCTTCAAGGTCCAGTGGTCACTGCTGCAGGCCAGTGCAAGAAACAACACACAAGCACAAGGACAGTCACTTCCTGCAGATTCCTCCAGTGGCACGGACAGAGTTTCCTCTCCAGATCCAAAAGCAATACAAATTGTAGGGGTCTGAGCACAGATATTTATACCCCAAAAGTCTTTGTTCTCAGAAGCTACAAGTCACTGAACCTAGCCAGAACCAGTTCTGCTCAGGCCTGGAGCACTTTGTTTACCAGGCTGCATTCTTCCTTTCAGAAAGAGGGGTCTGCTAGCAGACACACAGTAGGAGGTGGAGCCTGCATTCACCTTGCCAGGCACAGCCCTATTCAGGTCAAGGAGCCACCCCTCCCCACACTCTAAATGCAGATCTCTCTATTCAACCCAGGTCTGACTCAGCCTGCCCTGCCCCTCTAAAACCAGACAGCCAATACACATAACAGCAGAGCACACTGGAAGGCTTAGGCAAGAAAATACCTACTTTCTAAAAGTGGTATTTTCAAACACAGAATATAAAAATAAACTTCACTAAAAGATGTATTTTAATATTCTGAGCTCAGGCATACTAAATTCGTTTTTCTACCATGTTCCTGGGGTCAGTTAGGACTATAGAATGTAATAGTCAAACTGCCCATTCTAGCCTATGAAGAACAGGTAGCCTTACAGTAGTGAAAAACGAAATGGGGCATAATTCACTACCAGGACATGCTACACACACCAAGGCATGTCCTACCTTACACATACAATGCACCCTACCATAGGGGTGACTTACAAGATGCCAAGGGAAGGTTCAGGGGCTGGGAAGTGGGTGCACTTCACAGCCAAGATGGCAGTTCTGGACTGCACACAGACACTGCAGTGGCAGGTCTGAGACACACTTTACAAGCTGCTTCTGTGGGTGGCACACATCAGTGCTGCAGGCCCACCAGCAGCATTTGGTTTACCAGCCCTGGGCACACACAGGCCACACTACTAGGGACTAACAGGTAAACCAAATAAGCCAATCAGGGATATACCAATTCACATAGTCATATTTACAAAGGGAGAGCATATGCACTTTAGCACTGAACAGCAGTGGTAAAGTGCCCAGAGTCCTAAAACCAACAGAAACAGGTCAGCAAAAATACAGGAGGCAGGCAAAAAGTTTAGGGGTGACCCTGCAAAAAGGGCCATTTCCAACACTATTGTTTACCACTTGTGCCTGAATGTCACCAATATTATTGTCCTTTATTTGAAGAATTACGTTATTACCTTGCATAACTTGACTCTCAAGTGATAACTGAAGTAGAGCAACTTGTGTGTACTCTAGGAGGTGGTGTGGCTTAGGAACGGAGATAAAGCATTTTTATAATAAATAACATGCATGAAACTCAGTGAGTGTCCACCTGGGCTACCTGAGGAGAATTTTTTGTCAAAAAGACAGTTAAAATGACTATTCACATCAAAAACCAGAAGGTGCTAGCACATTGAGGGCCAAGATACCACTCAGGTGTTTACTGCATTTACGTCCTTTGCGCTGGGATATCTTTAACATTGGTGCTTTGTTCAGTGTTATCCTCTGGGGCTGCAGTAGGGCAGATTTTGGAAGGCATCAGGATCTCTATTATATCAAAAAGTTCTGTCGAAGAGAGGTGGCAGACAAGTACAATATAGCAAGTTTGCATTTGGTACAACTGGTCCTGTATGGATGATTTCCAACTGTCGGCGCAACACTAGAAAGCTTAGTGGGCTGAAGTACCAGCAGCTGAGCTTCTAGACAGAGCTTCTAGACAAATGGGAAATTCGCTTCACCCAGCTGTGACGTGGCTCTTAGGCATAGGGTCAGCGAGTTGAATGAGGTAGGCTGCAGGAAGTGTACATAGCACGGGTAGTTGGGTTTTGTATTGAACAATGTTGTAGAGGTAGATTTAATTAAGGATCAAAAGGCAAAACCAGTTTTGAAGACTCCTATCTTGAAGACCCCTGCCTGACCCAGGGCTCATGTAAGTAAAGTAGCTGCAACAAACGTGCATAAAACATACTTTAAAGCAGTTCTTTTTTCGGTTTGACAAACGTTTAGCGCTCACCAGGAGCAGTAGTCTATTTTCACAGCCACTTCAGTAAACACACCCCATCTAACCATCTACATAAAACAAACACAGACGTACATTCCACAACATCCTCACTACATGCATCATATCATCTCAAGCACACACAGCAAACCTAAAAGTGCCTCGGGCAACATATCTAATCTCAGCCTGGCCATCCAGGTAGCCCATCTGAAGCAGTTGCACACTAAATCAATTGACGTGTTGCATCCAGACAGTACCCTGTCTTCATTTCTAACACCTCAGCCAATTGACTGAGCATACTCCCTGCTTATGTGTTATCAGACTTATGAAATGACAGCGTGGACCCGCTGACCGTCCCGCCCTTCCCTTAACACCCTCCAGAGTGAAGTGGGAACACTCCAGTGCCGACGTTTGGTGAAAACAGTAAAGGTTATAGAGAGAGATATTGGAGCAATCTTGGTAGTCGCTACAGCTCTGTGCCTCCTCTGCTAACTAGGCGCTGGATATAGGCACCACAGTAATTTACTGAAACAATAATTTTAGTGGCTTTGGAAACACAGTATTTCACATTGATACTTCGTTAAGTAAGAATGAAGGAATGACTCACCAGTCTCTAGGTGATGGTATGCTGTAACGAGCTTCACAACCCACCAGGATCCAGACAAGGGGGCCAGGAAACCTTGAGACTGGAGGAACTGTGACTGTAGAGGCAAGAGGGAAAACATCAAAGCAAGACACAACAGCACACACACAAGAACTATGAACCTGGGGGAACCGGAAGGGGAAGAAAGGTGCGGGAATGCAGACCCAGGTGACAACTGTATGGGAGCAACTCACAAAGCATTGCCATGCAAAGGTGTACTAGGCAACATTCCATTTTTTGCTGCTTTGCACCAGAAGTGAAACAATCTGACCTAGTGCTTTAGCAGTCGTGGTGAAGTATATAACTACTTGTTCCTTTTCTGAGCCGGAGACCTGGTAGTTGGGGTTTTGGGCTGCCTGTCCGAGGAGTTGCCTTCTGCAGGCCAGAACTTGGTTGCACCTTTTAGATGGAAAGTGCAGAGTCCCCATGGATGCAGAAGATGATGACCAAGCTGACCACAATTGAACATAAGTTCAAACCTACTACAAATCAATTCTGTCAATAGTCAGACCTGATTTCTGTGATTCATATGGGAAGACTTTTCTTTCAACTCGCAGTTAACACTGGAAATTCTGATCCTCATGAAATAATATAACCGGTCAGGTGTTTTTGGCCCTCACAATGGCTTACAGATACATCATAACCGTCTCCTATAACAGCATGACAAGACCAGTACACATAAATGCCTATTGGGTCAAGCCACTCCGTTACCCTAGGCTAGGCCAAACAATCCTTTTTCTGAACAACACATCTGAAGGCTTTGTATTTTTCTAACTAATATCCTTGGCTATTCCCAAGCCACATGGATTTTGCACATGTCGCAAGATGGCTCCCATGTTAGAACACACAACGTTTGGCTTTCTCTCCCTCTTGAATAAGCACTCTAGAGCTGCAATTGGTGGTTGTCTTCACACTGTGACAGCAAATGTTAAACTGTGTCCATTTACGATTCTTTGTTTCTGAGCTCCTTTTCTGAACATACTTTGGAGTCGCATACTAAGAATTCTAGGAGACAAATAGAGCACATTTTCAGTGTTACAAAGGACCGAGATTTGTGTGTTTCTTGTGACGCATGACCGAATGTTGTTTAGACTAGTCTCTTTTTTTACAACTAACCTTTCTTCTGCAGTTTTTCTGTAAGGTCTGTCATAATAAAGAGTTGTATTCTTTACATTACAGAATTTCAGGTAACATTGCTGTAATGAGCAGTGACACTGAATTGTTGAAATCACTACAGGATTCATACACTTTTCGCTACGTAGACACTGAAGCAGTGAGCTTTAAACAGGACTTCAGAATCCTGTCTTTTGAGATGATAACCTCGTCTCTTCAAGGAAAACTTTCCAACCTCTCCCTCTTCTATTTAACTCAAGTAGCTGAAACTATGTTGTCTGAATTTCCCATCTCCGTGCTCCTGCCCTCTCCTCAAAACTAACTTCCAAAAAGTGGAAAGTAAAAAAATTACAAAAAAACTAGACAAAGTTAGCTCGCATTGAGAGGTTTATTTTGCAGTTTGATGTTCCTTTTAAGGTCTCGTTTGGGACAACACATGCACTGTTGCTTGCAAGACATTTTGTTTACTTGCAGGGGGAAGGGTCTGCATCATTGCTTAACCATCACTTTTTTGGTGTGTGTGTGTGTGTGTGTGTGTTGTGTGTTGTGTGTTTTTGGGCCGTATTGTTGCTTAACCTATTGTGGTGAGGGTGTTTGCCCTGTCCCCCGCCCCTCCATTGTTGCTTTGCCCTGTCCCTCCACCTCCTCTTATGCTTCGTCCTGTTCCCCATACCCTCTCGCACGTTGTTGCTTTGTCCTGTTCCCACATCCCCCATACGCGTTGTTGCTTTGCCCTGTTCCGTCCCACCTCCATCCCATTTTACACCGCCAGAAAAAAAGCGCTATGACACAGCCAGCGCTGGCCACATCCTAGAGTTTTTCCCTTACTTTCAGTTGTGCTGAGTAGGAGCCATGCTGCTGTTCAACATGGTTAAAAGACAATGACCATGTCTATAGCTGTCTCGTGGGCGAGAGCTGTTGGCTTTGCCAGTGCTTGTTTTGGTATTGTTGGCAATAAGATGGGACTACATCCACCTCCAACCCGACTCCGCTGCAGCATCCCAGCCCCTCAATCTACGGCAATGAGAGCAATTTACTGATGCCCCAAAGCGTTACAGTACACCTTAGTGAAAGCACTGAACAGTGATTCCATGTTTTTGCAAATTCAGTGTCCGTTGTCTGCAGCGTAAACGTGAGGGCCAGTTTTCAAGCAGGTACAGCTACACCGAGCAGGTGTCAGCTGACAACCACTGGGCATACCCCCTAAGACACTTGAAAACGCATGATACTGAAGGGACATCCGTGCACGCTACGATTACCAGAGAAAATGGCGACCTTTGCTTGTCTGACCCTCTCATTTGGTGCTTTTTAGAGAAAATGGCCATTGATGCTAGTTTCTTTTAAAAAATATTTTTATTGCTATTTCCTATAACATTGCATGAAAATTGCAGCAAATGTATTAAACGACCAGAATTACGTTTCCCAGTCAAATTATTAATTTCTGTGATCTTTACATGTAGTGGGTATTGGTGCCTTTCACAGTGACTATCACCAAAACCACGTGGGTCACATTTATCACTCCCCTATTCCCGGATACTGTATTCCCTTATCAGGGTTCACTCTCTTACTATCATCAACCACTCTTCTGCTCATCAAAGGCACCCCCAGATACCTATGAGTCTCCCCATGGGCCCCAGACCATGATAAACATCCATGGGCAGCCATGAGCCTTGTATATTTTCTCTTCTGCCTGCATACACCAATCCATATTGGAAAAACAGTGCTCCAATGTCAGGATGGAGGTGCCGCCCCAGTATCTGATCATGTCTCTCCAAACCTCCATCAATGCAGTGTTACAAAATAACAGTGTATATTTTGGTACGGTTTGGTCCCCACCAAATTCTCAGTGTTGCTAGGTGTGGGATGAGAACACTTTTTTCCCCCAGAGATCATGGAGATTCGCTGTCCTACCTCCAATATCGCTAGACCCACGGACAACCCTACAGAGTATGGAGCAGCGTCTCCACCTGATTGCAGACGCTCAGACATCGGTCATTGTCCTCTATTCCCATCTAGATCTAGTATGGTATGATCGGGTGCAATATTTTAAGTATAATCAGGTGGAACCCAGCTCTGATTGCCACGTCCCTCGGATATTTGCTCTCCTCCCCCCTCAGGCATCATCCTCCAGGACCCAGAGATCAAGCTCCCACCTGCCCATGGGGTCTTAACGTTGTTAACAAGGGTTCTACATATTTTAGAGAGAGCATGATTATGCAAAGGTGTCACCAGTAGTCGATGGTCGCTTCGTCTAAGTCTTTTGATAGGTCACTGATTGATTGCCTCATTTTATAACGAGACTGGATCAGTAATTTTACTGAATTTTTTAACCCCCATAATTTGATGACTGCATCCTCTGTAGAACAGTTATTGACCTACTCTACTTTAATGAAAAGTGGCTCAATTATTTTATTAATATAGCAGCACTTGCTATGGCTATTCAGAATACAGCACCAGGAAAGGCCCCTGGCCCTGATGACTTACTAATAGAAATGTTTAAGAGTAGTTTAGAACTCTGGACGCCACTAGTCACAAATGTACTTGGAGCAGTCGTCAGGGAAGCCCTGATTGATTCATGGTGAGGATCCATTATAGCACCAATATACAAAAAGGGGACAGGAACCTCCCTGCTATCGCCCAATTTCATTGTTAGACGCTACAGCAAAAATATTAGGGTATACGATACTGGTAAAACTTGAAAATCGGGCCGAAGAAAATTCATTTTTTCCAAAGTTCAGTTTGGTTTTTGCCCAGTTCTAGGGACCACCGAGCAAGCATTGAACCTATCCCTCATCAGGTTAATGTACGTCAAGACCAGGGAGGTGCCCTCCAAATGGCTTTTATGGACCTCTCTTGTGCCTTTGACTTAGTAGATGGGGGGAAACTATGGGAAGTGATGGAGAATGCAGGAGTGAAATACCCCTTTTTTAACCTTAAAAGGCGCCTGCACTGGGGTACAACTACTAGTGTTCACTACTCACAGCACAGAGAGCGTACCCGTCCCATAATGGTGACAAGAGGAGTATGGTAGGACTGCCTTTTAGCCCCATTTTTGTTTTTATTTTAAATGAATGCCTTGGTTACAGCCCTGGGCTCTTGTAGTAATGACAGTCCTAGAATCGTCTCTAATCCAGTTCCAGTTTTACTTTATGTGGATGGCGCGGTTTTAAATTGCACAAACGGCGAATGGTTTGCAAAAGCTTTTAAATGGTTTAATTACTTTTATGACTAATTTAAATCTTTAAGTGAGTCATCAAACATCTTTCATTTTAACTAGTGGTTCTAAAAATTCAAAATCAAAAAGCTTTTTCCGTGCACGCTACGATTACCAGAGAAAATGGCGACCTTTGCTTGTCTGACCCTCTCATTTGGTGCTTTTTAGAGAAAATGGCCATTGATGCTAGTTTCTTTTAAAAAATATTTTTATTGCTATTTCCTATAACATTGCATGAAAATTGCAGCAAATGTATTAAACGACCAGAATTACGTTTCCCAGTCAAATTATTAATTTCTGTGATCTTTACATGTAGTGGGTATTGGTGCCTTTCACAGTGACTATCACCAAAACCACGTGGGTCACATTTATCACTCCCCTATTCCCGGATACTGTATTCCCTTATCAGGGTTCACTCTCTTACTATCATCAACCACTCTTCTGCTCATCAAAGGCACCCCCAGATACCTATGAGTCTCCCCATGGGCCCCAGACCATGATAAACATCCATGGGCAGCCATGAGCCTTGTATATTTTCTCTTCTGCCTGCATACACCAATCCATATTGGAAAAACAGTGCTCCAATGTCAGGATGGAGGTGCCGCCCCAGTATCTGATCATGTCTCTCCAAACCTCCATCAATGCAGTGTTACAAAATAACAGTGTATATTTTGGTACGGTTTGGTCCCCACCAAATTCTCAGTGTTGCTAGGTGTGGGATGAGAACACTTTTTTCCCCCAGAGATCATGGAGATTCGCTGTCCTACCTCCAATATCGCTAGACCCACGGACAACCCTACAGAGTATGGAGCAGCGTCTCCACCTGATTGCAGACGCTCAGACATCGGTCATTGTCCTCTATTCCCATCTAGATCTAGTATGGTATGATCGGGTGCAATATTTTAAGTATAATCAGGTGGAACCCAGCTCTGATTGCCACGTCCCTCGGATATTTGCTCTCCTCCCCCTCAGGCATCATCCTCCAGGACCCAGAGATCAAGCTCCCACCTGCCCATGGGGTCTTAACGTTGTTAACAAGGGTTCTACATATTTTAGAGAGAGCATGATTATGCAAAGGTGTCACCAGTAGTCGATGGTCGCTTCGTCTAAGTCTTTTGATAGGTCACTGATTGATTGCCTCATTTTATAACGAGACTGGATCAGTAATTTTACTGAATTTTTTAACCCCCATAATTTGATGACTGCATCCTCTGTAGAACAGTTATTGACCTACTCTACTTTAATGAAAAGTGGCTCAATGATTTTATTAATATAGCAGCACTTGCTATGGCTATTCAGAATACAGCACCAGGAAAGGCCCCTGGCCCTGATGACTTACTAATAGAAATGTTTAAGAGTAGTTTAGAACTCTGGACGCCACTAGTCACAAATGTACTTGGAGCAGTCGTCAGGGAAGCCCTGATTGATTCATGGTGAGGATCCATTATAGCACCAATATACAAAAAAGGGGACAGGAACCTCCCTGCTATCGCCCAATTTCATTGTTAGACGCTACAGCAAAAATATTAGGGTATACGATACTGGTAAAACTTGAAAATCGGGCCGAAGAAAATTCATTTTTTCCAAAGTTCAGTTTGGTTTTTGCCCAGTTCTAGGGACCACCGAGCAAGCATTGAACCTATCCCTCATCAGGTTAATGTACGTCAAGACCAGGGGAGGTGCCCTCCAAATGGCTTTTATGGACCTCTCTTGTGCCTTTGACTTAGTAGATGGGGGGGAAACTATGGGAAGTGATGGAGAATGCAGGAGTGAAATACCCCTTTTTTTAACCTTAAAAGGCGCCTGCACTGGGGTACAACTACTAGTGTTCACTACTCACAGCACAGAGAGCGTACCCGTCCCATAATGGTGACAAGAGGAGTATGGTAGGACTGCCTTTTAGCCCCATTTTTGTTTTTATTTTAAATGAATGCCTTGGTTACAGCCCTGGGCTCTTGTAGTAATGACAGTCCTAGAATCGTCTCTAATCCAGTTCCAGTTTTACTTTATGTGGATGGCGCGGTTTTAAATTGCACAAACGGCGAATGGTTTGCAAAAGCTTTTAAATGGTTTAATTACTTTTATGACTAATTTAAATCTTTAAGTGAGTCATCAAACATCTTTCATTTTAACTAGTGGTTCTAAAAATTCAAAATCAAAAAGCTTTTTCATAGGGGAAACTCCAATTGCCAAGATCTCCCACTTTAACTACTTAGGTATTTTATGTAAAGCTGATTTGACCTGGGTTAGACTAATAAATCAAAGAACTCCGATAATGGGGATAGTTTGCGGCTCTATTTTTAAATTCACAAGGAAACTAAGCCACAAGCCTATAAAGGAGATGACTCAAATTTATAAGAGTAAAGGCTTTGCTGTAAGAACCTATGGAGCAGGTGTGTGATTACGAATCTCTGGAGAGACTTCAGGCAACTGAGAATACATTTCTCTGTAGGCTCTTATCTATCCCCAAATCTACCTCTAGCTTCATTTCGCACTTTGAACTGGGTGTGGGGTTCTTGGAAGATGGTATTAAAATGGCTCCCCTCTTATTCTGGGTTAAAATATGGAGCACCCCCGGAAGCTGGCTTTTCTAGGTGTGTGTTGAAAGACTGTTTACATTTAAGTAAGAGTAGCTCCATCCCATGGCTGGCCTATGTTAGGAATGCTCTTTCTAACTCATAATTAAGAACACCTTTTGATTCTCCAGACAGTATTGGACCACAGACAAAAGCCTTAGTAAATCCAAAATTAATCCGGTATAGAAAGGAGGCTCGAATGGTGAGAGCTTTAGATATGGTCTCAGTATTGAATTGCATATCAATCTCTACCAATTCTGTAATGGAGCCCTATTTAAAATGGGTAGTAAATCCAGAACATAGATTTTACCTAACAAGGTTAAGATTAAACACCTGGATCTTGGGTTGCATCTTTACCATGCTGTCCATGTAATGCTTCCTCCACTTAAACTACGGTGCACTTTATGCTATTTTGCACTTTATACCGCACCTTGAGAGCTTGTTTTTATGCCCAATTATAAAACCTGTGCAAAAACAACAGTTGATGGACAGAATGCAGAACAATGTCATACATTCACCCCAGTACAGAGATCTGGGCCTAAATCCATCGTTTTTTTGCTCACCATGCCATTCCAGTTTGGACCCAGCCATATACAAATCAGTCTTGACCCTGTGCCTCATGGGAACAGTCCAGCCCGAACTGCCAGCCCAGGTCCTCCCTGGACTGGAAACAAGCATCCTAAGACCGGTTTCGGGGTTTCACCCCTCTTCAGCCAGGATAGCTTGATTCCAGTGGCATGGAGAGCACGGGACCCACGTCTGGGCATACCCGTCCCTCTCGGGGTGACAAGTGCAAAAACAACAGTTGATGGACAGAATGCAGAACAATGTCATACATTCACCCCAGTACAGAGATTGACTGGGGGAGAATGTTTGCATTGTCTGCATTCCGTCCATCATTTGTTTGCTGTAACACTTTTCGCCCTAAGTGGGATGGGTATGCCCAGACGTGGGTCCCTTGCTCACTGTGCCACTGGATTCAAGCTAGCCTGGCTGAAGAAGGGTGACATACCCTGAAACCGGTCCCAGGATGCTTGTTTCCGGTCCAGGGAGGACCTGGCCTGGCAGTTCGGTCTGGACTATTCCCATGGGGCACAGGGTCAAGATTGATTTGCATATGGCTGGGTCCAAACTGGGGTGGCGTAGTGGGCAAAAGAACGATGGATTTAACCCAGATCTTTTGACTGGGGGAGAATGTTTGCATTGTCAGCATTCCGTCCATCATTTGTTTGCTGTAACAATTTTAAAACCTGAGCATTTCATATTCTACCAAGAAGGGATGGATTTTTTAAAACCTTTGTTTTCTCTTACATTTCTGCTGCTATTAAATTGAGAAAGAGAGATGATTTATGAAACTGGGAAATTATTTTCTTAAGCCTGTTGACTGTTTGTATTTAAGTCTGTGCTTTTATGTTAATTTTAATGGCCAAATAAAGATAAACGAAACCAATTGGGCACTGTAGTTAGTGAGAGCTTGCTTTACTTGCAAGTATTGAAAATATTGACTGTCTGCTAGTTCATTCTGCTTTTGTAGCTCTGCGAATGGCAGCATCCCCCGTGCATTCCAAACAACCCCTGGCTTGGAGATACCCAAAAGGTCCCATTGTTTACGACCTTCTAACTTCAGTAGGTTTGCAAGGATATCCGAGTCCCACAGGGGGGTTTCACAAGTTAGTTCCCCCATCTCAACTTTTGTGAAGCCCTCCTCCATATTTTGATCAATAATGCGGTCAGTTTTGGCTGGGAATCAATGACACCCACCGTACAACATACTCACATAACCCCTAGGCTCAGAATGGTGCTAATTTCTGTTCCTTAAATGAATTTCCAACTAAAAGGGGCAATTATTAAGCGTGATATAGTCAATGTATGATATTTTCTGAGATGATTTAAATTTATATTATATTTTAATAAAATCACTTTTTTTCAGAAATACAGTAACATTTATTGCTAATAAATATGCTCCTAGTCTTTATGGGTAAGTTGATAAATATTTCATCTCTACACATTATTAGGTTGAAGCCCTATAGACAGCGCAAGCCAGGCCTTAGACTCCTGGTGGCCAACATCACTGGGAACAGCCCCGCCACCCACCGACCACGTACGCAACCTAGGGGTCATCCTCGACCCCACCCTCTCCATGACTAAGCAGGTCAACGCCGTTTCCTCATCCTGCTTCAACATCCTCCGAATGCTCCGCAGGATCTTCAAGTGGATCCCCACCGAAACAAGAAAAACAGTCACCCAGGCCCTCGTCACCAGCAGGCTGGACTACGGAAACGCCCTCTACGCAGGAACGACGGCTAAGCCCCTAGACGGCTGCAACGCATCCAGAACGCCTCTGCAAGTCTTATCCTCGACATCCCCCGACGCAGCCACATCACACCCCACCTGAGAGACCTGCACTGGCTCCCTGTCAACAAGAGGATAACCTTCAAGCTCCTCACCCACGCACACAAAGCACTCCACAACTCCGGACCAGCCTACCTCAACAGACGACTCAGCTTCTACACCCCCACCCGCCAGCTCCGCTCGACCAGCCTCGCCCTCGCCACAGTCCCCCGCATCCGGAAAATGACCGCCGGCGGCAGATCCTTCTCCCACCTCGCCGCCAAGACCTGGAACACCCTCCCCACCAACCTCCGACAGACCCAAGACCTACTGGCCTTCAGAAGACTCCTCAAGACCTGGCTCTTCGATCAGTAGCAGCACCACCCCCCTCTTCCCCCAGCGCCTTGAGACCCTCGCGGGTATGTAGTGCGCTTTATAAGTGACATGATTGATTGATTGATTGATTGATTAGACAAGACATATTGTGGTTAACGTACATGGGCCTTGGACTCTGCCCTCTGCATGCCACTGGTTGGCTATATTGTTACTTATTTGCTTGCTTCTTCCTGGTCAGCTGCCTGTAGGCTCCCTTCCTCTTCATGTATTCGGGCCCTCCCCTGGAACATAGCCTGATTACTTCTGTCCTTCAACTGCTCATTTTAGAAGCTCTATTTTTTTTCTTTTTACTTGAAGCATTCTTTTTTTTAAATTTTATTTTTGTTAAGCCAATAAGCAATCATATATAATTACAAAGACATGGACAAAAACACAAAAAGTAGAACCAACCATGATATTCTGGTCAACCTTGAGTTCCAACACAAAGGAGAAGAAGGGCTGAAAGGACAGACGAAATGAAACGGAGAACAGAAAAATAATTGAAGCATTCAACAGTAGTGCAAGTGTTTCTCATCTGTTTACCTATTGTGTTTCTTTTTCCTTCTCCCCTCGCTGTGGTGCACCCTATCTTGCCCATGTGCATGTCGCCTGTTCGCTTCCGTTGCTCTCTTGCCATTTACTTTTCCTCCCCGTTTATTTGCTTTCCTCCCCACATTCTATGTTTCACCCCACCCTCCTGTTGCTTTCCCCCTACTCTCCTGCTGCTTTTCCCCTCCCTCCGTGATGCCACCTTGTATTGCTTTTGATCCCTTTTCCCCCGAGCTCCTTGTGCTGTCTCTGATTGATTGAAATGCTGTATGTGGTTGATTGAAATTAGACTTATAATGCGCACAGCTACTCAAGAGTGTCCCGGTGCAGTAGCCAGAGGTCAGAAATTAGATAACCATCGTTCAAACCTGATTAAAAAGCCAAGTTTTCAGCCATTTTTTAAAGGCTGATTGATTGGAGACGGCATGCAAATCAAATGAGAGCTTGTTCCAAGAGGTGGCAAAGCTAAAGATCTGCCTCCCGTTCTAGTCTTCCGTATGCTAGG
Source organism: Calotriton arnoldi (assembly GCA_963921515.1). Taxonomy (NCBI): domain Eukaryota; kingdom Metazoa; phylum Chordata; class Amphibia; order Caudata; family Salamandridae; genus Calotriton; species Calotriton arnoldi. Next base: position 908,413 of record CAWUFW010006682.1, on the reverse strand, counting down.
AATCACAGCCAATAAATTATTGGCAGAACTCCGATTTCGGGTGGGAGAATGGAAGCTGAACCTGGCTCTGAGGTACACAGCCCCAGATTGATATAAGGCCCCAAGTATTTATTCCAGCACCTTGAACACAATTATTTTCCTAATCAGAAGCCAGTGCAGAGCTCGCAAATGTGGGGATATATGCACTGTCACAGGCAGCTTCAAAAGGAGGCGGGCTGCCGCGTTCTGCACCAACTGCAGTCTCTCTGAGTTATTCAGGCAGGCCCTGGTAAAGCGCATTACCATAGTCAAGTCTTGATGTAATAAGAGCCTGAATTACTGTTTTTTTTTTTTTTTTTGCAGAGGGAGACGGTAGGCTTAAGAAAATTTTCAGTGAGCGCAAAACCCTGAAGCATGTACCCATCACTGATCTTATTTGTTGCTTAAATGACTGATGGTTGCCAAATTTTACCCCCAAGTTCCTCACAATGCCATCCTGAGGGCCTGGAATAGATGCATTTTCAGGCCTGAAGGCCTGCCAACTGTTTAGTGGGATGTTGTCAAAAAAGAGAATCTCTGTCTTCTCAGCATTACTCTTGAGCTGATGTATTGCCATCCAATGAAAGACTGCTGTTAGACAAATTTCAGTTTCCCAGGGAGCTCTTCGCCCTTGCCACATGAGTACAGAAAGTGGGTGTCATCGGCATATGCTATACCTTTGGCACCTAGGGATACCGCTAACTGAGCAAGAGGGGTAACATATAGATTAAACAATGTAGGGCTAGGGCTCAGAGCGAAGCCCTGAGGCACTCCCACTGTCAACTCACGAGCCTCTGATGAATAGGGTGGCATCCAGATCTGCTGGCTGCATCTCTCTGAAAATGAGGAGAACCCCTGCAGGGTCTGATCCACTATTCCAACTGACCGCAAGCGCTTAAGGAGGCTGGAATTGGGAACTGTGTCTAAGACTACCGATAAGTCTAGCATTATCAGCACCGCCTTTTCCCCCTCCATCCAATGTACCTTTGATGTATTTGCTAACCTCCAAGAGAGCAGTCTCAATACTATAGTGGGGTCTAAACCCTGACTGGCTGGGGTGGAGCAAATTATTGGATTCCAGTTACCTGGAGAGTTGAAGATAAACATGCTTCTCTAGTATCTTGGAAAATGCTAGGAACAGAGGTATTGGTCTGTATTTCACAAAATCTCAGGATTAAGCCTGGGCGGAGTTCGTGGAGTTTCGTTACGCGGAACTCCGCGAAGTGCAAAAAAAACTCCACCTCGCTACGCGGAGCTCCACGAGTAGCGGAGTGCGTTAGATAAATGCAGTTTGCAGTGATTTTCAGTGCCAAGTGCTTGTTCGCTCTATGCAATCATCGCGAATGGCACCATGCACAGCGCAAGCGGGTGCTGCTTCCTTTCTGCCGCTCGAGTAGATTTTTACTCGAGCTGCAGCTTTCTCAATGCGAACGGACGGTTTCTCAACGCGAGCAGTCGCGACCACTCGCAATGAGAAATCTGACCGCCCGCGTTGAGAAATCTTGCCGAGAGATTGATTTTCCTCTCTCGCGCTCGCCAACATGATGTTGACGAACGCGAGCGAGGAAAAAAACTCTGCTCCGCAACGCGAAGCGGAGTTTTTCGGAATTCCGAGCTCCGCGTAACGCGGAGTGCGGAAAACTCCGCAAACTCCGAGAGCGGAGTTCACTGCCCAGACTTACTCAGGATCTGCTGAGGGTTTCTTCAGTAAAGGCAAAGGTTTTGCTTGCTTCTAAGTGCTAGGAACCTTAGCTGACTCTAACAAAGAGTTTAATACCTTATTTACAAGAGGGTAAATTACAGATGCACCTAGCACACTCGCATGGGGCGGACAAGAGTCAGATAGAGAACCAGTACTCAATGCTGTCAGGGAGCACTCCAGTGAGATAGGCTAAAAGTTAGATGGTGACACTTTGATAGGTGGAATCTTCATCCCTGTTCCATGTTCCTACCTCTGTTTTGACTCCTGGAGGAGCTGAGGATATTTGGATCAACTTCACCAGGGAGTAAAAGACCTGCATGATTTTTGTAATAACTCTGTGTTGGAACAAATACAGCAGCTCCTCGGACACACGACCTACAATCCCAGCGTGGGGTGTCAGAGTGGGGAGGTCAGGATTTCTTATGCTGAAGTCCATTTCAGTTTAATTTTTAGCCTAAGCCCCCTTGCCCAGCTCCTCCCCATTCCCCCAAGGGACTTCACAAAGAGGTTCTGGCTTTATCTTCCTGTTGGGGAACTTTTTTTTTTGCATTTAGCTTTTGACTAGAGAATGCCACTCTACACTGTTCACGCATATGTGCAGCGTTTATAGGTTATGTTTGTCCTGCTCTTAAGTACACATACCTTTTCACCCGTTGCATAAATACTTGCAGATCTGAGAGTTCAATGTTTACTTATGTGTTTTAATGTGTGTTGGGCACTGATCTGCCTCTTTTTAACAAAGTGCATAAATAAGATTACATCGTGCACCTAAATATTTCAAAAGGCTTTCATAAGCAGCTATGTAAAGAGTACGACGTCTTAAGTAATGCTGTTGCCATGTCCCAAACACTTCAGAGGTTTTAGGTAATCTCTATACGTTTCATGTGATCATGGGCAGCTTTGGGATGGTATTTCCCCTGGGCGCATTAATATTTCCAAAAGTTTTTGTTATGCTTATTATGTGCATTTTGTACAAGTGATCACTGTCCACTTTGAAATGAGCCTAATAGTAGCTGCCTTATACATGTATTGTTTTGGGCTACCTTTAAAATATAAAAAGAAACTGCAAACAGTGTACACAAATTTACTAACCAATGTCAAAAAGTCTTCTGAAACGTAAAAAATCCTGCACCTGTACAATTTTGCACTAGTACTAACAAACCTTTTAAAATTGGATTTAGTCTTCATAAATATATCTTTCCTAACTTCACTTTTTACAAACCATTTATATATTGTTTAATATTACTTTTACTGTATTAAAACATACATTACAAAAATGTTGTGCTGTTTTTGCAGAGGTTGCATAACATTGGCAAAGCGGTCCAAAAGGCTAGCTGTATTGGCTTCGTCAGTGCTTGTTTATATTATTGCAGAGTCATACAACATGAAATGTCAAACATCCTCCTTCAACCCAAGATGCCCAGTAGCTGGCATCGGTTCAATTTCATACCATAGCCGGAAATGGCAGTGATATACCTGTTTCAGTGGTGCTCATTGGACACTTCAGATGTTCCTTGTCCACAGGGAGAGGCAGTGTGAAGTAGAGACTTCAGTCTTTAAAGGTACGTTTCTTCAAGTTTTATCGAATAAAGCAGGAGCCCCTGCGGCCGCGGTCCAACTCCATGAAGATCACAACCACATCTAACGTGCTGCTGTGGAAACCATGGAGAAGGAACCTAGCTGTGAGACTCGAGACAAATACATGTTTAAAGGAAAACATTGCTCGTGATCATGCCCGCGATGAGGGAACATCCCCAGCAAGATCACAGGCGTGTAATATTCTACATCATCTTCCTTTTTATAACAGCAATTAAAAATTAAAATTTTATAAACGTAAAAAATCTTTAAACCTAACAAGCATTAAAACAGCACACGACTTTTGTTACAAAATACATTTGCATCAATAGCATTAATCAACATAAAAATCTTTAAACCTAGCGGGCATTGAAACATTGCGCCTGGATCTTGTTACAATTTGTTCATCTGAATTAGTAGCACTAGAAGGCGTGTGTTTATTGGGAGGAAACACTTGACTACAATCAGGAACAGACAAATCTGCTAAATTGTCACCAGAGAGAGGTCCTGGCAGTAAGGAGTGAGAGTTACTTGTAGAAGGCATGTCTGGAGAAGTAACTTCACTTTCCAAATCAAACCAATGCCTATCTTCACTCCTCTTGTGCTTACCAATGTGACATGCTTGCTCCTGGGATAATTTGACTAAGTCTCTTTTAGACCACCACCCCTTGCCTTGTAAAAAGACTGCACCGTCGCAACTTTTTCTATTTTGATTGGGTTTGAATATCTAGATTCTCCCCTCTTGACTTTGTGAGGAAACTTAAGCAAAACCCAATCGTTCACTTGAAAATCAATACATTTTGTAGTATGGGACACATCATTATTTTTTTGTTTAAAATTTTTTATTGGGATTTTTACATTGCTTATTCCTCATTATCATCATACATCATTGTAATACATTGATTCAAGACTGCGATTGAGAACAGACTGTTATAGCAGGTACAGTTTACTGCATCACAGCCAAACTGGATTCCAGACGTTGGGACAGCTTCTGGAAGGGACCCTTCTAGTGATTCGTGCCTTTCCGAGATAGTTTGCTATATTCTAGTTGGTCGTGGTTCCGCTATGCATGCGGCAATATTCCACACTCTTCTGTTCTGCCCCAGAGTTATCTGGTCTATACTTATCTGAATGTGTTCCCATTTTAACAGACATCGGGGTCAAAATTACCGATGTAATACCACAAACTGTCAACTAAGGGAGGTAGAACTGGGGTGTGGGGCTGTGGGGAGCTTACGGGTTCTGTGTGGTGGATAACTATTGTGTGGATGGCGGCGTTACCTTTTTACGGCTTGGTGGTGTATACATGTGATGGTGGAGGAAAAGGGGGAAGGAGGTATTACGCCCACGTGGCCCATCAACCCAGTGTAGGATGGGCAGGGTTCCCGGCAGGACTGTATCAGACTTTGGATTTAGACCAGAGGACCCTGTCGTGGGACGTCTACCGCTAACTCAGTATGGGACCGAGGTGGGGACTGGGGGTCCTCTGGTGCTTCCGCCGGAGTTGTTTCGTGTGTGAATGTGTGTAATAGCTGTGCCCATTCTAGAGAAATGGGGCACTTGCGTAGTCCTCTTACTTCCTCGTCTCTCAACACCTCTTCCTCCGCCTTTCCCCATTTTTTCATGGCGCCCACCCAGGCTTCTGCCGGGGGTCCTGTTGGGGCCCGCCAGTGCATGGCTATCCCCCTTTGCGCTGAGGACGGCAAGGGATGCAAATCGGTTCTGCAATTTTTCGGTCTTCCGCCTGTGGAAGATCCCTAGGGCACACGCTTCCCATGTGGACCGAGTTGTCAGGTTGGTCGTCACCCTAAGTGTCTGGTGGACGCGATCCCAGTAGCCTTGAATGATGGGACAATCCTAGAATATATGTTTAAAGTCTGCGTCAGGGGTGTGACAGCGAGAACATGCAAAGTGTGTATCTGGATAAAAACGGTGGAGTCGGTGTGGTGTGAGATATGCTCTGTGAAGGACATTAAATTGGATGTTCCTGAATCGCGTGTTCCGGGAGACCTTTTTAGGGTATTCTAAGGCCGCGTCCCACTCCTTATCATTAAACACCCTCCCCACCTCCGTCTCCCATGTCTGCCGTAATGATAGCAGTGGAGTAAGGATCAACTCCCGGACAGCCTTGTAGAGCCACGTGACCAGGTGTTGGCCCGCTCCCATGTGTAAGATGGTATGTATGACTGGGTGTGTCAATGGCTCCCCCTCGTTTGGGTCCCAAAAGCGGCGGCTGCTGTCTATGAGTTGCCTGTGTGTTAGGAACTGGCCCTGTGGCAGGCCGTAGTGTTCGGTCATCTGAGCATATTTCTTAAGTTGGCCTTCTTCAAACAGGGATTCTACCTCCTTGATTGCGAGGTCGGTCCAGGGCTGGAGGGCACCGGCGGTATAGTATTTCTCTTCTCTGGGGAAACCTACTAGAGGGAGTAGGGGTGAGTACGGGGGTCTACCCTTGGACATGCGGTGGATTCTCATCATGCACGTGCGAGCGATGGATATCTGGAGAGGTCGGGTGCGCACGGGTTTGGTGCCTGGTAGCAGCATCCTGTGGATTGCCGGAAGTGGAACGCGGCCCTCCTCAGTGATAGTCTCCCCTATGTGACGTTCTGCTGTCCAGTGCGATAACCACTGCAGCTGGGCCGCTAGGAAGTATGCCTCAAAAGATGGCGCACCTAGACCTCCCTGATTCGTGGGCAAGTATAAGGTAGTCAATGCCACCCTGTGGCGACCCCCTCCCCAGATCAGCTCAGTGAGCAGAGTATCCAATTCCTTAAAGAAGGGGCGGGGTGGTATGACTGGGAGATTGGCGAAGTGGTAAAGTAGCCTTGGGACCATAATCATCTTTGCAAGAGCTACCCGTCCAATGGGGGCTAGGGGTAATGTTTTCCAGAACCCTACTGCTACCCGTATCCCTGCCAGAGCCTTTCGGTGATTCCCTTCGTACAGGTCCACCGGGGAGTGGTACAATCGTACCCCGAGATATCTGGGCGCCTCGGCATTCCACGCTAGTGTTTGAGTTCCGATCTGAATTTCGAATGGAGCCAAGTGAGGGCTCAGCAAAATCGCCCAGTGCCACCCCGATGGGTGTTAGGTCTTGGGTAATGAAATGAAATTGAATGAAATGAAATTTGTACTTGTAAAGCGCACCCATACCCCCAAAGGGGTGTCCAGGCGCTGTACACATACCGCTGTGGAACCCTTCCTGGCTTTTCCCTGTGAAATGTCCACTCCTGGGCACCCCCAGGGTGAAGCCAGGCATCCCAGCGCTGTTGGGGCCGTTGTGGAGATTAAGCAAGCTATTGCCCAGAGTTGCAGAGTGGGACCCATGATTAGAATAGGCACCGAGGCGAGAATTATCAGGTCCGAGGAAATTGAGCCCAAGACCCGCCGAGGCGGGAATTGAACCCTGGTCCCGGGCCAGATCTCTGCATCAGGGTCTGCCGCTCTAACCATTGAGCCACACTTCTCCAGCTGGGGTAGCGTCCCGGACATAAATTAAGAGGTCATCTGCGTATAGGGATACGCAATGCACTGTGTCTGCCAGTGGAATACCCCAGCCCCCACCCTCCAAGCGCAGGCGCACCGCCAGGGGCTCCACCGCAAGGGCGAACAGAAGGGGGGAGAGTGGGCACCCCTGTCGGGTTCCCCTTTCTATTGTGAACGGAGAGGAGATGTACTTTCCTATCCTGATTCGTGAAGTAAGGCCTGTATAGAGGAGCTTTGTGTATGCCATCAGAGTAGGGCCTATGCCAACATTGCGAAGCACCGCAAACAAGTACGGCCATAGTAGCGTATCAAAGGCCTTTTCAAGGTCTAGTATCAGACACGCCGCATTGGGGAATTGCGTGCTCGCCCTGTCCTGGATGTGGAAGAACCTACGCAAGTTCTGCGAGGTGTTACGTCGTGGGATAAATCCACATTGGTCCGGATGGATCAATGGTATCAGGATTTGGGCATATCGATCCGCTAATAATTTGCCCAGTATCTTACAGTCTGCATTTAGGAGGGTGATTGGTCTGTAGGACGAGGGGAGCGTTGGGTCTCTGTGTGGTTTCGGGAACGTAACAATGATCGATTCTCTGAGGGAGCCTGGAAGTTCGCCTCTGTCGAGTGCGTCATTGTACATGATTACCATTCGGGGGATCAGGCGGGCTGAGAATGTGCTATAGTATTCAAGTGGGAAGCCGTCCATCCCTGGCGCTTTATTGCGAGCCAACGCCCTGATGGCTTGGGAGATGTCCGTGGACTTGATCCTCACCTCCAGTGCTTTTCTGTCCACCGGGGGGATCTTGGGTATGGGCAATGGGTATAGAAATCTATGGGCGGTGTGATGGTCGTCGTGTCTAGGGGCTCGGTAAGTGTCTACATAGTGCTCGTGGAAAATGCGCAGGATATCTAGCTGTGCGTGTCTGAGGACGCCGGTCTTATCTGCTATTTCGGTGATAGGTTTCACCTCTGAGTCTTGCTTGGCAAGCCGAGCTAGGAGCGTCCCCACTCTATTGCCCTCACAGTGGACCCTGGAGGCATATACCCTAAAATTGAATTTGCGAAGGTCTCTCAGTATCTCCGCATGCGTTGTTTTAGCCCCGGCCACTTGTGCTGGGGTGGCCTCGTCCGCATCTGCTTTTTTCGTTAGAGCCGCCAGTGCTTGTTCTGCCTCCTGTAGAGCCCTTTCCAGTACCCTGCGCACCCCCACTATTTGTTGTATGCAGTGCCCCCTTGCTGCGACTTTGAATGTGTCCCATTCGATCAGTCGGGATGACGAGGTGCCCTCGTTTAATGTGAAGTGTTGTTGGATGTGTTCCCCGTGGTCATGAGTGAACACCTGGTCCGTGAGGCATTCTCTCGGCAATTTCCAGGTGGGTATGGGGGGATGGGGCAGCTTTCATCTAAGGGTCAATATGTGAGCATCATGGTCTGATATCACCCTCCCCAAGTAATCCGTGTGTTGTACCTTCTGGAGTATTGTAGCGGAACAGAGATCTGTCTAAGCGCACTCGCAGGTTATGTGGGACGGAATGGAAGGAGTATATTTTGTCAGCCGGGTTCCTCGCTCGCCATGCGTCCGTTAATACCCAATGCGTCACCCATATACTAAAAAGTTCCGTCTGCCTATACGCGGGCGATTGCGCTGGTGGGGGGTGGGATCTGTCTAAACTAATATCTAGAACGCAGTTGTAATCCCTGCCCAGTATCCACGGGACTAGTGTGTAGTGGGTTAGCATTCCTGTAAGGCGACCCCAGAAGGGGGCTTGTTCTACGTTGGGGGCGTATATACTCCCTATCAAAATGGGCTGCCCTTCCAATAATCCCTCTACTACTGCATACCGTCCCTCCTTATCCACCATACGTGTCCGCTCCTTGAAGGGGATCCCAGGCCGGATCCAGACGAGGGCCCCCCTAGCAAAAGCTGAGTAAGTTGTGGCACATATAGTACCCCGCCACTTCCCGCGCAGGCGCTCCAATTCAGATGTTGTCAAGTGTGTCTCCTGCAGGACAGCTATGTGTGCTTGCTGCCTCTTTATATAGGCGTAGACAGCGTAACGTTTGCGCGCAGTGTGCATGCCCCGGACATTCAACGTGACAAATTTTATATCTGTGCTAGGGATATTAGTGGTCATGTCAGTGAGCTCCTGAACCTGGACTGGCTATATACTATGGTCTGCTGGGCCTTTGGGTCCCCCCCTCTCTGGGTGACCACCCACCACACAACTTTTACCATGCTGACCGTTTGCTCCCATTGGGGTGAAGGGTGAACTGACTGATGGGGGGAGTAAAAAGTGAATAACGGGAAACGTTCCCAACTAGAGGGACCTATCGCTCAAGGCGATACGTCCAAACTGTACATCACGTACTGTCTTTAGTTCGTTGCGTATGGGGGGCGGCTGTGCATCTTCGCTGGCTACCGCTGTCATAGCTGCCCGCTTCATGACGATGTATTGTACATGCCTGGGGATGTCCTTGCATCCCTTTTGTTACTCACAGTTTGTCGGTCCGTTATGCTGCCTTCATATCAGTGTGTCCGCTGTCTGGGGGGTCACCAACGGAGGTGTGACAGAGCCGTCACGAGAGGCTTGTGAGTCACTGACTTCCTCCTCTGAGGTGAATATGTCTGGGCCTCTATCTCCATTTGAGCTACCTCCTGACCCCCGGGCCGTCGCCGCTACCGCCCGAAGTGCTCGCCGGCGCTCCGCTATGATTTGCTCGAGGTCAGGTGAGCTTTTGGTGATGGGGGCCGAGTCTTGACTCAGTTGCGTGAGAGTGATCCGCCTGTGTTGCCGTCGTCGCCGGCCAGAGGGCCCTCGGTTTTGTGTGGTTCTACGGTCGTTGAGCTCCCCCAGGTGTTGTTCTACCCAGTTGCCTGCTTCCGTAGGGTCCACGAAGAAGTGGGTGGTTCCATCATGTATGATCTTAAGACGGGCTGGGAATAGGAGTGCGTATTGTACGTTCTTTTGGCGCAGGGTGCGTTTTATGGTTAGAAACGTAGCACGTTGACGTTGGACGGCTTGAGAGTAATCCGGGATCAACATGACCTGTTTATCCTCCACCCTGAGTGGTCCTGCCAGTCGAGCTGCTCGGAGCACCGTATCCCTATCTTGGTAATGGAGTAGTTTTAGCAAGAACGGCCGAGGCGCTGACCATGGGAGTGGCTTACGGGCTGGGACCCGATGTGCTCTTTCTACCGAGAAGTATTGAGTCAAGTCTTGTGCCTGTGTGAACGTTTTGATCCATGCTTCAACATATCGGATTGGACCCCTCCGGTAAATTCAGAACGCGAATGTTGCTTCGGCGGGAGCGTCCCTCCAAGTCATCTGCTTTTGTTCTCTAGGGCCTTTACTTTAGTTTGGAGCTCTTTAATGGCCTCCTGATGCGATTGTAGTTGCGGTTCCATGGTGTGAAGCGTTCTTTCTCCTTGCTTGACCTTGTCCGCTAGTTTTCTGTGGTCGTCCCTTAATAAGTTGAGGTCTGATGCCAACTCTCCGAATTTACCCTCCATGGTCACTCGGGAGTGTTCGATTGCCTCCAAGACCTTATCCAATTTGGCTGACATGGAGTCTGTGTTGGGGGGTTCCGCCGATGGCTGCGCTGTTTTGGGGTCCGGAGACGAGCGCCTCACCGTTGTTGGGACTGATGTTGGTCCGGTTATCCGCTGCCGACCCATGTTGTTCCGGACTCTGGCTGTCGCGTTGCCACAGGCTTTTGTGGGGCACCCTGGGGTTCGCGACCGGGTAATAGTGTGTGTCGCGGTGCCACTCTTCGCGTGCGAATAGTATTCACTCCCTGTGCTGCAGGGGCCCCGTCTGTGTCAGCTCGGTCTTTTGCTGTCCCGCCCTCAGGCGTTTCCAACGGGGTCTGACCTTATTAGTTCAGGTGGGTAAGAGGGGGGGGTGCGCGGGGGGGTGTCACAACACAACGCCTTCCCAGTGGCGATTAGTGGTGAGGGCTTCTCCTGATTTTGTCACCGCAGCCCTTCTTCCATTCTTGGCCCCCAGTTGTCGTGGTACTGTTTTGGGGTGTCACCAAACTGTTTATCGAGGTGCAGATCCTTGCACCAGGGTGTGCCCGGTCCAGCACCCCCCCTAGCTCTGTGTGTCAGGGGGGCTTCGCAAATGGGTTTCAGTTCTCTGGGGGGGGTTCCCCTCTCACCTCCGCTCCACGCGGTCTCGAGGTCCGCGGTGGGGTCTGATCCGTTACGAGTTCAGGTGGGTAGTAGGGGGGGTGTGAGAGGGGGGGCATCCCAACATACCGCCTTCCCAGTGGCAATTGGTGGTGAGGGCTTCTCCTGCTCTTGTCACCGCAGCCCTACTCTTATATGTGGCCCCCAGTCGTCGTGGTGCTGTTTTGAGGTGCCGCCTCACACTACCTCAATTTGCGGATCTCTACGCCAGGGCGGGCACAGTCCAGCTCCCCCCCCCAGCTCTGTGCATCAGGGGGGCTCCGCAGATGGGCTTCGGTTCTCTGGGGGGGTGTTCTACGAATCCCGGCTCCGTGTACGATCCTCTTGGTACTATCCCCGTGGCCAGGGCCTCAGCGTCGCACAAGAGATGGGCCGGACAATCTCACCGCCGTGCCAGCTCGTCGTCGTGGATCCCCACTGCTCGCCTCCCCGTCCGGCGCCTCACGGATCTAGCCCAGGGGGGGCTGGGGACAGCGACGTGCCCGGCGACTTCGAGAGCCCCGTCCCTCTCCTCATCAGCGGGGCTCCCGTGCCGTCTGTTCTGTGGCGGGATTCCCAACCGGGGTACCGGTGATCCGCCGGATCCGCTCCGCGATGTGTGACGTTGGGCGGAGAAGGCCCAGTGCTGCTCGCCCTCCTCAACAGCCGGCGACGGCACCCGGGAGGGTCCCCACCTCGCCGGCTCAGCAGCACTGTCGGTCCCACGCTGTCACTGGAGTGTAGGGGGGACTGCACTTCCCCGCGGATCTCCCCACCGCGCGCTCCGATTCCCAGCGCCGTGCGGGGGGGGGAGCCCACTTCGCCCGGGCAACCGGGGGCACCAGACGCTGCACCACTCGTTGGGGACATGGGGCCTCTCCGGTGATGCGGTGCGAGCTCACCTGGAACTTGGGGCGTTCTCCGGGCACTTCAAGGGGCTCAGTCAGGCCGTCCTTCCACACCTCCACAGCGACTCCGGGGATGGACGCTGGGTCGCCTACACTCCGATCATTCCGCCGCTGGCCGCCGAATGCGGGCGGGCGCCGCCATTTTGAGTGCGCCCCGGGGCCTCTGAGGCAGTCACGCTGTGCGACTGTTTCACCGCCTGGTCCGAGTTCTGTCTTACTGCGGGAGTCCCCGCGGTCGGCGGCAGCTCCGGTGCGGGTTTCCGCTAGTTTACCGGCATGTAAGGCATTAATTCAGCAAATTTGCGCGGGCCGCCGAGCGGAGCACTAGGAAGGTGCGTCCGCCATCTTGGCTGGCTTGGCCACGCCCCCTATGGGACACATCATAATGTGACTTTTGTTTGATTTGTGCCTGTTTCACTCTCTCCTTGACAAGCTCAGAAATAGTGCAAAAGCAATGATTATCCTTGGGTAGGGTGTCCCTTAACCAATCTGGACAGAGTTGTACTCTGGGATTCCTCTTTCCCAGTAAAGTAAAGGGAGGTACACCTGTAGTGGAGTGAGGAGTAAGGTGATAGTTCCAAACTTTTTCTCTAAGGAAAACTTCAACTTGAGCCCCAATGGCAATTGCTGTTTGTACCCCTTCCTTCAAAAATGTATTAATCCTTTCGAACAGGCCGTTTGAAGTTGGGGAATACAATGCTACCTTGAGGTGTTTAATGTGGTGTTTGGCAATAAAATCTTGCATTTGTGCAGAAACAAAGTGCGTACCATTATCTATTACAAGCTCCCTTGGAGGACGTCCACAACTCAAAATATTATGCAAACATTTGATCACTGCAGCAGTGTTTGCACTGGGAACAAACTAAAAAAAAATCCATTTTGAGAAATAGTCAACTAAGACATCAAAAATCTCTTATCGGGTGGTAACAAGTGAAATGGACCTGAGAAATCAAGGGCAACCTTGGACCACCGGTTCTTCTGGCAAGGGTACTGTATGCACAGGTGTTTTATGAGGGAGCCAGTGTTTGTCAGATAATAAACATGTACTGCAGGATGATATCCATGCAGCAATTTGAGAGTCCATTGAGGGCCACCAAAAATACTGTTTGAGATTTTTGGAGGTGGCTCCCACCCCTAAGTGACCAGAATGAGTGCTTGGAAAAGTTTAGATCTGATTGACATTGGGGGAACCTCCAAATCATTACGAAACAGTAGACCATTAACTATGGATAGTTCACTAGAGACTTGAGAAAAGGGTTTCATGGGAGAAGGCAAACACCTCTCTTTGGGCCATCCTTGAGTGGTAAATTTCATGACTTGAGACAAATTGTTATCTTCTGCAACAACAGTAACCCACTCATCACGAGAAATTAAGCAATGTGCATTTAAAATGTAATCTAGCGATGCAACCACTGACTCAATTTCTTCGTGTTCACAATCTGTACCATCATCTTGAATAGGCATTCTCGACAAAAATTCAACCCTGGTATTCCTGTTGCCTGGGATGAATTCGATTTTGAAATTCCATTCATGTAAATGAGATAACAATCTCACCAATCTAGAAGAGGCTTTTCCAGATCTATCACCATTAAGGAGATGAATAAGCGGTTTATGGTCAGTAAAGAGTGAAAATTTCATTCCCCAGAGATACGTTTTAAATTTCTCAATGGCCCAAGAACAGGCTAAAGCCTCTCTTTCAATTGTACTGTACCGGGATTCTGCTAATTTTAAAGACCTAGAAGCAAAAGCCACGGTGTGTTCACAATTATTGTATGACTGTGAAAGTACAGCTCCTATGCCCTTTTGACTAGCATCCACAGTCACCAAACATCTTGCACCCGGCTTAAAGGCTGATGAAGCTGGGGCATCGGTGATGACATTTTTAACTGAAGTAAAAGCATGTTCAGCAACATCATCCCAAATGAAATCATCATTTTTCTTTAAAAGATTTCTAAGGGGTTGAACAATGATGGAGTATCCTTGAATAAATTTGGAATAATATTCACTCATCCCCAAGAAAGATCTGAGAGAATCTCTGTCTTTAGGAGGAGGAACATCTTGAATTGCCTTTACTAAAGAAAATTTTGGATGGGTTCCAGTATCAGACACGCAATGACCCAGATAATCCAATTCGGTCTTACACATTTTACATTCGTCAGGTTTGAGAGTTATTCCCACCTTATTAAAGATCTCCAAAACCTTAAAATAGACTTGTGCTCTTCTCTAGTTTTTGAAAAGATTAGAACATCATCTTGATATGCCTGTGTCCCTGAGATTCCAGATAATATGGAGTCCATGAATTTCTGAAACACACTCGCTGCAGAAGCCAGGCCAAATGGAAGTCTCAGAAATTTATAAGCTCCAAATGGAGTGATAAATGTTGTGAGATCATGAGATTCTGCAGCGAGTGGAATCTGATGATAGGCAGAGCGAAAGTCCAAGAGCGAAAAAAATTGGCTCCATTAATGTTTGAGAGAAAGTCACTAGTCTTGGGCAAAGGATGACAGTCAGCGAGGATATTCATATTTAAAGTGCATAGGTCAGCACATGACCTGATGGAATTATCCTTCTTGCGAACTATCACTATGGGACTGACCCATTCAGATGAGTCAGTCTGGGAAATTACCTTATCTCTAACTAGGGTGTCCAGCAAGGTTTAGAGATCAGCTCTGACAGAAAGGGGAACAGGTCTAGGTTTGTGAGACACAGGCATATCGATTTGCTTCTATGCCCAAAACTCATCAGAACAACGAGGCACGGAGGCAGCTCCTTTTCATTCCGGGCCCCCTACCATTGGAATAGGATGCCTTTATCTATTCGAGCATGTACGGACTTCACCACATTAAAAACACCTCTTAAAAACCTGGCTTTTCTCTCAGTAGTCGAATCTCTCTCTACTCCCACATTGCAACGGCGCCTAGAGATCCCTGTAGGGATGATTTGTGCGCCTAACAAATGGAACTAATAAAATAAACAATAGCATCTTTTTTCAACTTAATCCTATGTTCAAATTTATCAATTACACCTATCTTATTTGTAAACACATCAGGACATTTTTTTAACCATTTCTGAAAGAGTATCATGTACAGAATCATGTGTGGATGCTAAGTTGATATCACAAACCCTGACGGGATTAGGTGAACCTGGAATCCACATTAGTCCCAATTTTGCTAAATTGAGCCAGGCGTAAATTTATTTTCCTTTCTTTGCGACATAGATCTTGGTAAACGCTTCTCTGCCAAAACATCTTACCTTCTCCATGAAGAAGCCAAGCATATCAATGTCCTTGTCTCCATAAGCTTTTGGAAAGACATCAGGAGTGTCTAAAGGTTTAGAGGTTGACCAAACTTGTTCATATAATGTGTCTGAAATTATTGTGATGGGAGCCCCTGAGTCTGCCATCATGTCGAGTTTTATGTCACCAATATACACGTCACAAATGGGACCCTTAATTGGAGTGGAATCAATTGTGTCTACTTCAAGGGTGAGGAGAACTTTAGCGAAATCACGTGGCAAGGAACATTCCGCTGAGACAGATGAAATATCAACAGAACCAACCCTGGTGACATTCCCTGAACTTCTGCACACCCCTGTAAAGTGACCCATTTTATGGCATTTGGTGCATTTTTTACAGATAGCAGGGCAAGCAGGATTATTACTTAGATGGTTTTTGGATCCACATCTGAAACAAAAAGTACTTTTTTTGTTCAAGGACTTATTAGTCTTAGATCCGTAAGATAAAGCATTAATGACTTCTGGCATTTATACATTAACATTGTTAATAGTTTGAGAATTTGCATCAGAAGAAATACATTTGCTGGAAAAGATTGAGCCTCAATGGCTTTCGCCATGTCAATTACTTCTGAAAGTGTTGGATCTCTATAAGAAAGTAAGCGTTCTTGAATTTTTTTTATGTTACACCCAAAGACAAATTGATCTCTAATAGAGATGTCAATAGATGAGCCAAAGTTGCATTTTGTTGCCAAGATCCTGAGCGATGAAATATACTCTTCCGCTGACTCATCTGTTAATTGATTTCTATTATTGAAATTGAACCTTTCCAATAAAATGCTAGGTTGTTCAGAGAATTTGTTCTTCAATCTAGTTACAGCTTCCAGGTATTCATTCCATCCTTCACCATGTCCTACCGAAGATATTGAGGGAAGACTGTTGAAAGCTTCCTGTCCCTCAAGGCCAAGATTGCTATATAAAATGGCCCTCTTCCTTTTTGCGTTGAATTTATCTGCGTAATAGCAACAAGGAAGTTTTCAAACTAATTATACAATTTGTCCCATTGCTGTGCAGGTTTACCAGGGTTCTGTAAAAACGGATGAATCTGCACAAACTGTTGAAGGTCAGACATTCTTTTTTTTTAATAATTTCTCAATGTCTTAACAAAATTCTGCAGATGTATGAATAATGTTAATCCAACAATAAAAATAACCTTTCCAATGCAAGATGTCTGCCAAAATTTGTCGTGAAAAGAAAAAGGTTCCCAACCCAAAATGGCCTCCACCATTTACTTAATGAAAATCCCTTTAAAATGGCTGCTGGATCGAATTGACCAATTTAAGGTGGCCGCCATGTTGAGGTAACCTTGTGCGTGATTTAATGCTGCACAGCGTCTAATTGACCATTTCAAAATGGCACCCACGTGACGTCATTAATGACGTGTGCGTCTGCTGCAGAGCGTCTAATTGACCTTTTCAAGATAGCCGCCTGTGACGACATGAGTGACGTACGTGTCTAACAAGATGAAAAGAAGTGGGAGAAACTCACGAAATTGCTTGCGGAGCTTTCTTGCACAGCGTGATGGTCTCCGATCGTCGTCAGGTGTGGTGGAGTATGATCCCAACCGGGATTGTTGAATTGAGATGGAGTTTGAAGATTAAATATCCGGGTTAATGGAAAGGTGCGGCGAGCTCCCGCTCGTCACCAAATGTAAAGTAGAGACTTCAGTCTTTAAAGGTACGTTTCTTCAAGCTTTATTGAATATAGCAGGAGCCCCTCTGGCCGCGGTCCAACTCCATGAAGATCACAACCGCATCTAACGTGCGGCCGTGAAAACCATGGAGAAGGAACCTAGCCGTGAGACTCGAGACAAATACATGTTTAAAGGAAAACATTGCACGTGATCATACCCGCGGTGAGGGATCATCACCAGCAAGATCACATGTGTGTGGTATTCTACAGACAGACAGTGGTTGACAGAACTTGACCTTTGCCCCCAGTCACCTTGCCGTTGCTGCTCTTCTTCCTGTAAGGTGGCGGTTGTTCCTGCTCGGCAGTGGAACAGGGAGAGATGACTTCAGGTGAGCCCAGGGACAGTGTAGTGCTGGAGGGAGTGGAAGTGAGGGTTTCTAGGTGGGTTAGAAGACAGCCGCTCTAACAGGTGCGCAACATAAGATAGACTATTTTATCAGCATAGTGCACAATAACCTATTGCATTGCCAAGGTATTTGTGTTTATACCATTAGATGCCCATTAGGGTGGACAGAAATGATACTGCCTAATGGTGTAAGAAACCTTCAAAATTCCCAGTCTGCATTCAAAGTTTGGTTACCAAACGAATTTAGAATACTGGGGTGATTGCATTTCTTTTCACAACCTGATGTACTGGTCTTCAAACTTTATAATCAACCCCCAGGTGAAAAAAATAATCCTTTCCCCCACAGAATGACATACATATTTATCGCAATTATAAAATTGGCAGCTCTAAAAATAATTAACGATTCACACATTGCAATTATGGTCAGCTATCCCCTTTAAAAATGCAATGAAATACATGATTGTGTGTGAACCTGCTATGAGCACCCTGGTCTCTCTAAAGTTTAAAAGCATTGAGTGCGTGATCTTTTATCACAAATAGGGGGGTTGGTGGGGGGACTTTGAGGGATATTTGGAGCCCACCATTTGACACCTACTTCCAACCATGGCATGAATGCTAAAAGATGTTACTAATGACCCATTAAAGAGTGGCTCACTGCCACTCCATGTTTTTCACTAAAACACAGGACTGTTAGCGCAATTCTCCTCTTGGCTAGTGCCTGGCACCCCTCCCCCTTTGAGATCAATTCAGGCCCACCCCCCCAAGTTTGAAGCACTCCGATTTGATGCATATTGGGAGTTGTATGAATATGGTATTTCTATAGCGCAAACCTAGCCAAAAGGCAGCGCAGTACTGCATATGGTCAAAGACGAGCATACAGTCAAACAGCAATATGAGAGGAAGCTGGGTTGTGGACTTTTAATGCATTGTGATATAGTGTTCTTTAAAGAAGTATTCTTCAACCGTTTCCTAAATTGGAGCAGCATTGGGGCAGTCATGATGGATATGGGGTTGTTGTTCCAGATCCTGGGTGCATAGATGGAAAAAGACTGACGCCTTATTTTTAGGTCTAGTCTACTAGACAGTGCATGCACTGTCTGTTGCAAGACATATTGTGGCTTCCGAAGAACATAGAGGAACTTCGAGCCTGCCCATTGCTTATCATTGCTTGGCTTTTACGTCCCTCTCATTTGTCTGATTCATATTAGTGTCCCGGCTTGTCAGTCTTGTGTTTTCCTTTCTCCTGGAGCATTGCCTCTTTACAATCTCTTGATTGGCTGGCATGTCTACTTCCACTGCTTGCTTTTGAAAACTACTTTTTTCTTTTGTTTTAAGCAGTCCGTGTGAGAACATGGTTTCTGAGTGGTTTCCCTCGTGTACTTCTCTCCTCCTTCACTTCATGGTGCTTTCTATCGCTCCTGTGCTTCTCCCCGCCTCCCTCCCTGTTGCATTCACCTGTGAGCCTCTCCCGATTGCTTCTCCCCCATACGGGCCGTCCTTCTGTCTCCCTGTTTGTTGCTTCCCCTGACATAGGCATCCACCATTATTTTCCAGTACCCTTGTTGGGTCCGCATCCCCCTCCCGCACTTCCCTGTGTTGCTTTGGCATCCCCAGGCACCCAACCCCTTTTTGCTTCTGCTCTTCTGTCTGCTTTTTAAAAGAAGAAAAAATCTAAAAACACTTTAGCACTTTTTATTTTCTTTTTAGTTACCTATCCACCTCGGATCTGCAAGTAAAACAAAAACAGAGACTGCGTCATTACGCATATAGCTGAGTCAAAAGTTTTATTTATTTATTTTGTTAACTTGAGCCTGCAGCACAGCACCAGGATGCTGTGCAGAGTGGCTAAAAATCATTGGCCAGTAGATCTCAAACGCGTGACCTTTTGGATTTATCAATGCTGGTCGTTCACAATTTTAGTAGTATGTCACTTTTGTTTAATTTTGAAATCCTGTCCCATTCTTTAGCTGTCATCTTTTTTGTAATTATGGTTATTCTTTATTGTTTTCACCTGATATCTAGCTTTGACCATCATTGATATTGTTGACACTTTTTTCCTGTCATTTGACCTCTTTCACAACAAGTGAGAAATTGTGCTTATGCAACAAATTAATTCCTCACTGTTGCAAAGTCTGGACATTGTGCAAGCACAATCCCTGAAATACCACTATTGCTAAAACTATGGACTGTGCTACACAGAGAAGATGTTGCGCATATGCTCTTTCTTTTATTACAAGATCCTGGCAGACCGCTAAGCTTTTCAGGCCACCCGAAGAAATTCTAGCAAGAATTATTACAGTGCAAATCTACATCAATACCAAAATCCTTGCCTACAAAGGTAATCTATGAAATTACTTGACTGAAGGCTTTAACGAGATGCTAAACAATCTACACATAAAGGCCTGTTGACTTTAACATATGTGTTACATACTAAATAAATCTGGCCTACTGACTTTGCCGTAATTTTTCATAATAAACAGATTAGACCTATTGCATCTGAAATAAATACCTCTTCCTAGTGAACCTATCAGGCCTGTACGTGTTACCATTGACATATCACCGTAACTAATTTAGGCCCTCTATATTGAGCTTAAGCTTTCCCACGAGGCAACCACAGTCATAAATTACAAAAGTATGTAAAATTACAGTTGGCAAAGCAAAATAATCTCTCTCCTAAGAGGGTCTAACAAGGATTCTCACAGGGCAAATATTCTATACCTATGGTTTCTCAGAGTGGGTAACGCCAAACCTGATGCCTACTTTGGTAATCTGTGAGATTTCATGTAACAAATTGCCTATCTGTAGGATTTAATACAGAGTAATAACAATCGACTCTTGATTACCAATAAACAAATTACTTTAACCTTTTTTTTCTGAATAAATATGTCTGGCCTACTGCCTCAATCATCACTTTTTAGGTCGAGCCTGGGCAGCGCATGCGCTGCTCTGTGAGACATGCTGTATTCAGGTATGGACTTAAAGCTCTGCCCACTCTCCGCCCATATTTTTCATTGGCTTGTGTCATTGTCCTTTGTAAACTGTGGCTTTTCATTGGTCAATAGGCTTTGTAGTCCCTCCTTAGTACCTCCTTGTCTCATCTTGTAACCTCCCATGAGGACTGGCCCTCTTACATGTGTTGTTACTGGGTAGGCTTTAATCACAGCCTCCAAGCACTATTTCCTTAAATTGTTTTCACCTGCCTGCTGTTGCAGGCAAGACAAGCTCTCTCCTAACGCTTTATTTAGTTTTTTTATAGCACGACACACCGTAGTGGCTGCCGCGCCTTTGGTTTATTTGCTGCGCCGAACTCGCCCGCATGTTTTTTTCACTATTTATTCACTTTTTGTTGTTGTTTACAAGCGCCCCGTGCTGCGCTTTCACAGTAATAGAGGCCACGTCCCTTTCGTTAGACGCGGCTCGTCTAAAGAAAGGGGCGTGGACTCTGTTAACGTGAAAGCGCCAAATGGTGCACTGGTAAACAAAAAATATTTGTAATGCAATTAGGTCTTGCATTTGCGAGAAATTAAGCTATTGTCATTTACAATGCCAATACCTCAAACCCTTGTTAGCTTGGCTGCAAGCAGGCAGGCTTAACTTAAAAGACAGGTATGTAAAGCATTTAAAAACACAAATTCAGTAAATAATTAAGACCCAACACACAATAAAAATCCAACACCAGTTTATAAAAGTAGGAAATATTTTTATCTTTAAAATGACACCAAAACGAAAAAAATCCAATGTAGGGAACAGGAATTATGAATTTTTAAAGATTCAGCTCTACATAGCACATAGAAACCTATGGCGCCTATTCGGACATCTGGTCACGCTAGACCGGGTCAAAGTTTCAGGCCGACCGCAATGAGCCCCGTGTGGCTACCCCTTGCGGTAGGTCTCAGTAAATGTTTTTACCTTCTGACTTAAAAACGTTTTTGGAGCTTTTCTTCCCAGGGTCCCTCGATGCTCTCAGCCAGTCCAGATTTGGTGAGGCAAGACAAGCTCCCGGTCAAACTTATGGAAATCCGACCTCTGTAGCTTTACAGCGGGACCAGGATCCAGGCCAGCTCGCAGTTGAAGGTGGGCGGCTTGGCTCTCACGGTTGGTCCTGGTCACCTTTTCTACGTTCGGACTTATAAACTTTTACGGAGCTTTTTCTTCAGGGGTCCCTTGCTGCTCTTCACCAGGCCAGCTTTAGTGAGGGTTCGCTGGATTGGGTTTCCGCCTACCCCCGGTCAAACTCTGGAAGTCGGACCTCCGGAGCTTTTCAGCGGGACGAACCTTGACGGCAGGCCGGCTCACGGTTGAGGGTCGCCGGCTTGGCTGGCAAGTTCAAGTTGGTCCACTTATGGAGCTTTTTTTTCCAACGTTGCTCCAAACTTCTCCAAACTTCTGGAACTTCTTCCTGAAGTTCCCCAAAGGGCCCCAAAGTGTCCAAAACTTACTCCAAGGGTCTGGAATCTCCAAGATGGCCGTTGAAAGTTTGGGACTTCAGTTCCCACAATCCACTTGGACAAAACCCTTACAAATCCACTGGTAAATCTCCAGGCTGGGGATTCTTGGTGGTGATGTTCCAAGTGAGCTCTGTTAACCAGTAACTTGCAGGAAGTCCACTCTTTAGTCCTTTTAAAGCAAGGAAGTCCACAGGGCTGTAGTTTCAGATTGTGCAACAGGCGCAATCTTCAGAGTGCAGGGCCTTGTTGGTGCAAACCAAGCTCCTCAGCAGGAACCCTTCTTCTCTCAAGTTTCAAGCAGCAGATCTGAGAGGCTCTGTCCCTCTCAGATACTTATTCCAAGTTCTCTGGGTCAAGCAGGAGGTCACTCCTGTCCAGTGAGGTGCAGGGCAACA
Source organism: Calotriton arnoldi (assembly GCA_963921515.1). Classification (NCBI taxonomy): domain Eukaryota; kingdom Metazoa; phylum Chordata; class Amphibia; order Caudata; family Salamandridae; genus Calotriton; species Calotriton arnoldi. The sequence continues at coordinate 886,381 of CAWUFW010006682.1, read as the reverse complement.
CCCCAGGGTATGACCCAATCCTTCAAAGTGTGGCATTATTTTCTCCCAGAGAGCACCATTTCTCAAAAATTCATCATGGCTAATTTTCCAGCAGAGGGAGCAGAACTAACTAAACAAGCCTACAGGAGGGCTTCATCTGCATAGTTCCACTCCCCTTACATCTGGGAATTCCTCCTTAATCCCCACATCTGGTTGTGGGGCAGAAGGTAGAGGTGTAAATGAAACTGGTTTCTCCAGCTTGTCTCCTCCTTTCCTTAAAGAACATTATTTACTACCCCTCCCCCTGGCATTCCTAAGCCAAGCAACCTCTCCTCCCAGAAAGGCTTCCTAACCCCAGGGGTCATTTATCACCTCTTCAAAGCAGCCAGCCTAATCCACTAATCTCTGAACAATCAAGGCAGAGCACTAGAGGGCTAAATTGTGGCTTATAGACAAGAAAGTCTTAACTTCTTGTCTGTACATTTTAGAATAAATTCAACAATGCCATATTGTTGGATTTATCATTACCATTCTACTGAGTCCTTTAATACTAGTTTTATGGCTTTCCTCTCTCTAGTTATTTTTTTTTTAAAGAAAGAAAAGAATTTATATAACAACCACTAAAGAAAAAAACAGCATTTAAAGAAATTGCTGATCTTGCCTTTTTCGGGTGACCATGATCTCCTAAAACAAAACCAATTTGATTAATCTGGATTTCAGATTTCAGTAAGCTGGTAGCTTTGAACAGCTTTGCAGGACCCTGTACAGTATTTCTTATGGTCATAGTCCAGTTAGCAAGGTATTGCACTGGGTTGGGTTGTCCATTCTGGTTTTTTTTGTTTTTTTTTTTGTTTTTGCTCCTTAGTGGTCATAGTTTAGAGGAGAAATGGTGGAGAGATCTGCTAGGGTGGACTTTGTTAATATCTTCCCATATCTGATTGTCATTCTGATCTGTCAAAAAGCAGTCATAGTATTTAGCTTGTTGGGACCGGCAGTGGTGGACCAAATTAAAGTCTTCCTTTGTCCGTTTGCTTGTGGCAGATTTCTTCAGTTATTCCATGCTTGTTTTTTTTTATTTTTTATTATTTTATTTATAAAGTTTACATAATATTTTCGAACTGGCAAAACATTCTTAAAGAAGGAAAAGAAATAAGGACATTACCAAAAATAAGACATGGGCGGGAGATGCATTACAATTTCAATACAGTACACATCTGGAGTCAGCACACTTATGCATAAATTATGGCGTGATCCAAGACCGCACACATCAGGGTTTAGTACCATTGTCAGATAGATTGCAGATGGGATATCCCATAACAGAAAAGGAAAGTCAGAACAGGGATCCGCTGCATTTTACTCCCCCAGAGGGCAGCGCCGCCAGTGAGCGTGACATAATCCCCTCGTGTACCTGTACTGCTGTCTTGGCTTGCCGGCTCCACTGCCTCCCTCTCTACTAGGTATTGCTTGTACAGTCTCCAAAATCCCTTGGGCGATTGGGGGGGGGGGGGGCAGCAGCTAGTTGTATATATCAGATTGCGTATTACAAAATAGCATATCTGCTCTCCAATCTCCTATCAATGGAATCAGCCACTTGGCCTAGCGCATGGCAACCCTATGCTTTGCTAGCAGCATACCCATCGGTACCAGCGTCCTGTAGCTTTTATCAATATCCATATCTGAGCCAGAAGCGGGTTTGGTACTAGTACATGTCCCATGACATCGCTCATAACAGTGAAGACTTCCCTCCAGAATTTAGAAATATCAGGACACAGCCAACCTATGTGTAAAAACCCTGCTTCCTGCTCCGAGCAGCGATCGCAACGGGCAGAATCGCGGAACAGCCTAGTGGGGATATAATAGGTTCTATTTATGTATTTAAAATGTATTAAGCAATGTCTGCCATGTAGGGATATGTTTTGTTACTTCACAGCAGTACCTCCAGCGCTGATCATTTACCAAATCTAATTCTTCTGCCAGTCTAGAGGGGCCTTAGTGCATAGTGTTGTCTTGAGTTCTAATGAGTACAAATAAAGAATTGTAATTAACTTTGCGTGGAAATCTGCACGAATGATATGCATGAGTGCGGACATTGCAAGGGGGCTCCTGCATATCATCCCCCAGAAGTTCTCGCCATGCATGCCTAGCCCTGGCTTATTGGAATTGGTCTAATGGGGGGTGTACCGGCCCGTTTTTGGGTTAATCGTCTCAGCTACGTACAACACCATTGTGAAAGAAGTCTCCTGTCCTTAATGTGCCCAACGCTTTAAGCGAGCGGTAAACGTCTTTTTCTGTCCCTTTCTGAAACCAGGAGCACCACTCCAAAGGGATCAGCGGTGAGTACATGAGTGCCCCCGCTTGATATTCTAATAACCTGTGCCAGGCATGTGTAGTGGAGTTTATAGAGTCCAAAACTCCATGCTGTCCTATAGGAGGTTTAAAGAGGGTCTATGTCAGTGTCGGGGGCAGCTGCGTTCCTCTCTATATCTAGGTGTGGTTGTTCCCGTGGGCCATGTATCCAGCCATATGCGTGGGAAGCTTGCACTACTCGATAGTATAGTTCTAAGTCTGGAGCTCCGAGGCCTCCCGCAGAGTAAGGAAGAGTCAACGTATCCCACTTGACCCTCGGCTGCTAACCGGCACAGGCTAATTTTATCATAAGTGAGCGTAGTGTAGTGAATATATGGCGTGGCAGCAACATAGGAATATTTAAAAACGAGAACAAAAATCTAGGCAGGACCACCATTTTCATAATAGAGATGCGGCCCAATAAGAAAAGGGGTAGGATGATCCATCTGGTGATATCTCTTCAAGTTTGGAGATTGCCCTCCCATAATTTTCCGAGAGTACTATGTCGGGGTCCGTGTGGATTTGTATCCCTAGATATCGAATGGGATCTAAAGACCACTGCATAGGATAATCTAAGCTTGTAGGAGTAGTGACAGGAGTCAAGGGAAAAATTACCGATTTTGACCAGTTAATTTTGAGGCCGGACAAGTGCCCAAACTGCACGACCTCCGATAGAATAGGATTGAGATTCTTTCCCGGCTTCCACACATATAGCAGTGTATCATCTGCGTACGCCGAAAGAACCAAACTATACTCCGGGAACCGCAGTCCCCTGTGGCTATGGTACTTTCGAAGTGCAGACGCCAAGAGTTCGGCCACAAGCGCATAGAGAAGTGGGGACAATGGGCAACACTGTCGGGTGCCCCTCGAAATAGCATTAGGAGCCGTAACCATCTTGCCCAGATGCATCCTAGCAGTAGGCAGAGTATACAACACGGTGACCAACTTTAAAAAGATCTCGCCAACTCCCATTTGCCTTAATACCCCCTTCATAAACGCCCACTCCACAGAGTCAAATGCCTTTTCAGCATCCAAAAAGACAGCTGCAGCATCGACATCCGTATTGAGTTGCTGGATGGTACCAAAAATTGTCCTGAGGTTGAGGGTCAAGTTGCGGCCAGGGACAAACCCGGCCTGCTCCGGGCGAACCACCAGGGGAATCAATGGGGTTAGCCAATTCGCCAAGATTTTGGCAAATATCTTGGTGTCTCCATTTAGGAGCGATAGGGGTCTATATGATGAGCAGTCTGTTGTAACTTACCCTTTTAATTAGTTGTTCCTTTTTAAGAATGTTAACTATGTCAGCATCGAAACGCATTGACCTCAGTAGGAGAGTCTGAGCTGTAGCGTCCGGCTGCTGACATGGACTGTCTGGTGGGTGTATAATAAAACCGGGGGTGGTAGTGTGGGTTCTCAACCCCTGATCAAGCACTCCCGGAAATGGCCAGGACCACTCTGGGAGTGTTCAGGACCACTCCGGGAGTGCTTGATCAGGGGTTGAGAACCCACACTACCACCCCCGGTCCCACATTTAGAAAGGCGAGACATACTCCAAGCACCAGAAAGCAAGCTGTTCTACTCCACAACCTCGGAATTGAAGGCAGCAACATCTATGATAGCCTAGATCCCATACCTATAGGCAGGGAAACTGGTGAACCTAATGATGTGTACGAAATGAGTGTATTACTTTTGCAAACACACTTTGTGCCACGACTCAATGTGGTTATGGAGCGGCACACATTTTTCATACGCACACAAGCTAAGGGTGAGCGGGTTGGCAACTGTGTCGCTGCGTTAAAATCTCTGGCACAGACTTGCGAATTTGAACAGCTATCTGACTCTCTCATCCGTGATCAATTGGTACGATGCACCAATGACCCCAAAATTCAGGAGAAACTACTATCCAAGAATCCCAATCTCAAAGAGGCCATCGTGGAGAGTGTAGAACACACCTCTCACTGGGTCAAAGAAATTCGTAGTAGTAACGTAAACACAGATGTCAGCACCAAATCTATAAGAAGTGAACCAGATGATCCTTGGTCTGAGGGTGCAATTGCCACCGTGTCCAAGCCCATTGTAAAGTCAGAAAAAGGACCCAACAAAGCTGACAAACCTAAGTTCATTCCCACTTGGAACAGGGATGGCAAGACAAAATGTCCAAGATGTGGAAGTCTCAACCACGGCCCCAATTTTCAAAACTGTTTTGCCAGGAGTACTAATTGCAGGAACTGTGGGAAGAAAGGACATTATGCCCGCATGTGCAGGAATGCAAAAATAAGCATGATTGAGGATGATGAATTATCACAGTAAGCTTTGTGCTGTATTGCAGACAGTTTTGAGAAGTCGGTACATGATGTTAAAAGTGTTGACACTAGTAGTTTGTCCATGCCAAAATGCGACATAACTGTCGGCAACATGTTAGTTCCTGTTCTTGCTGACTCTGGTTCACCATACACTTTACTTAGTGACAAATTTTGGGAGGCCACTCCTGCATTCAAGGAAGTCAAACTTTTTCCTCCCGACATCAACCCGGTGGGTTATGGTGGACAGAGCATCGACCTTGTTGGATTTTCCATTCAAACCATCATATTTAAAGACAGAGAAACTGTTGGCAAGGTCTATGTTGCTAGTCGTGGAGACAACCTCTTAGGCTGGCGACACCAACGAGACCTTGGGATTATTTTAAATCCGAATGCTCCCAACCAGGTGATGTTACTAACTAACCATGGTGATCATCAGGACTTCACACAGAAATACCCTGAAGTCTTCAGTGAAAACCTAGGGCTTCTTAAGGGTTTCAAAGCGATACCAAAGGGGATGATGGACGGAGCGTTTGAGCAAATCAAACACTCACCCCCAGTCAACTGATCTGGGTTTAATCCATCATCATTCTTTAGCTCACTCCACCACCCCAGTTCAGACATGGCCATATGCAAATCAGAATGACCCTGTGCCTCATGGGAACAGTCCAGCCCGAACTGCCAAGCCATGTCTTCCCTGGACCGGAAACAAGCATCCTGGGACCGGTTTCTGGCTATTCAGCCGTCATCAGCCAGGCTAGCTTGAATCCAGTGGCAAAGTGAGCAAGGGACCCACGTCTGGGCATACCCTGCCAACTTAGGGCGAACAAAGCGATACCAAAGGGGATGATGGACGGAGCGTTTGAGCAAATCAAACACTCACCCCCAGTCAACTGATCTGGGTTTAATGGCCATATGCAAATCAGTCTGACCCTGTGCCTCATGGGAACAGTCCAGCCCGAACTGCCAAGCCATGTCTTCCCTGGACCGGAAACAAGCATCCTGGGACCGGTTTCTGGCTTACAGCCGTCATCAGACAGGCTATCTTGAATCCAGTGGCAAAGTGAGCAAGGGACCCACGTCTGGGCATACCCTGCCAACTTAGGGCGAACAAAGCGATACCAAAGGGGATGATGGACGGAGCGTTTGAGCAAATCAAACACTCACCCCCAGTCAACTGATCTGGGTTTAATGGCAATATGCAAATCAGTCTGACCCTGTGCCTCATGGGAACAGTCCAGCCCGAACTGCCAAGCCATGTCTTCCCTGGACCGGAAACAAGCATCCTGGGACCGGTTTCTGGCTTACAGCCGTCATCAGACAGGCTATCTTGAATCCAGTGGCAAAGTGAGCAAGGGACCCACGTCTGGGCATACCCTGCCAACTTAGGGCGAACATAGCAAAACCAAAGGGGATGATGGACGGAGTGTTGAACAAGTCCATCATCCCCTTTGGTATCGCTTTGTTCGCCCTAAGTTGGCAGGGTATGCCCAGACGTGGGTCCCTTGCTCACTTTGCCACTGGATTCAAGATAGCCTGGCTGATGACGGCTGTAAGCCAGAAACCGGTCCCAGGATGCTTGTTTCCGGTCCAGGGAAGACATGGCTTGGCAGTTCGGGCTGGACTGTTCCCATGAGGCACAGGGTCAGACTGATTTGCATATGGCCATGTTGGAACTGGGGTGGCGGAGTGAGCTAAAGAATGATGGATTAAACCCAGATCAGTTGACTGGGGGTGAGTGCTTGCAATGTTCAACACTCCGTCCATCATCCCCTTTGGTTTTTCTTAAGGGTTTCAAGCACAGGATAGTCCTTAAGGACAGTGCAGCTCCTGTTGTACATAAAGTGAGGAAGGTCCCAAACCTCATGTTAAAGCCACTCCAAGAGGAATTGGATAGATTGCTTCATCTGGGTGTCATAGAGGAGATCGAATCCTCGGAGTGGTTGGCCCCCATCGTTTTAGCTCCAAAGGACAAAGGCACAAAGATTCGGATGTGTGTGGACTTGAGAAGCCTAAATAACTCTTTTTGGGTCGACGGGCAACCGTTGCCTAACATCAATGAAGCCCTGACGAGATTAGGAGGTGCCCAGCGTTACGGATTTGTCGTCGGCCTACCACCAGGTCATGTTGCATGAGGATTCTAAAGCTTTGACCTCATTTGTAACGCCTTTGGGTGCTTTTAGGTTCGTGAGGATGCCCTTTGGGCTGGCGAGTGCTGCTGCATGTTTCCAAAGAGTGATGAAAGATGTACTATCAGGGATTGACTCAGTCTTATTCTTTCAAGATGACATATTGGTATTTGGACAGAATAGAGACAAACACGACGAGGTGTTGTTCAAAGTATTATCCAGGCTCCAAGAACGTGGGCTCACTCTCAAGAGAGAGAAATGTAAATTCAAAGTCAGCTCTGTGTCTTACTTGGGACACTCTATTTCAAGCGAGGGTATTAGGCCCAAAATTGACCTTGCTGAGGCAATTTTACAAGCTCCAGCTCCAGCTCCATCGAACAAGGACCAAGTGAGGTCTTTCCTTGGGTTGTCTGAGTATTACTCGAAGTTTATTTGCAATTTTGCCTGTGTGGTACAACCCTTAAGGGTTTTGTTAAAGGGGTTGATTTCAAGTGGTCTGAAGACTGCGAAATTGCTTTCAGGAAGGTCAAAGGTGAGATCGCACTTATGCCTACTCTTGGCCATTTTGATGTACTTTCAGAAAACCATCCTCACCACCGATGCCAGTTTACGAGGATTGGGTGCCGTTTTGTCCCAGATGCTTCATGGCAGCGAGCGTGTCATTGGCTTCGCATCACGCTCACTGAAGGGAGCCGAGGAGCGCTATTCAGTGATTGAGCGCGAGGCGCTGGCTTGCTCGTGGGCTATCAACCATTTCAGGTTCTACTTGTGTGGGTTGCCGTTTCTGGTCCGAACTGACCACAAACCCTTGGTGCATATGTTTGCGTGCAGGAATGGTGAGAGCACTACTCCCAGGATCAAAAGATGGATCGAAGGACTGTGGGAATATAACTTTACAATTGAGTACTTGCCCGGTCTCAGAAACATCCCGGCAGATTTTCTTTCCAGAATGCCGCTTGAAAAAAATGTTTTGAACTCCTCTGTTCGTGCTGTGTCTTGGGTGAGGGAATGTGCTCTCAACAGAGAGGAATGGGAAGCTGGTGCCAACTGTGATGACTCCAGGGGACCATTAATGGAGCTTATTGTCAATGGGTGGCCTGCTCTTCCTGATGTCCCTAACATTGCAAAATCATTTTGGAATGTTCGTGATGAGCTAAACATTGTTGAGGGAGAGCTTTTCAGAGGGGATAGATTAGTTCCTCCTCGCCCCCTGAGAGAAAAGATTGTAAATCTAGCACATGAGGGTCATTTGGGGCGCTGTTTAACCAAGGCAAGGGTCAGGGAATCCTACTGGTGGCCAGAGGTTGACAAACATGTTGAGGAGGTTGTCAAGGATTGCACCATTTGTGCTGCCAATGACAAGTCCAGGAAAGTCAGCGCAACACCGCTCTCTCCTGTTGCTCTTCCTGAACGACCCTGGTCCAAACTTGCCATTGATATTGTTGGACCTTTAGAGATGTTGGCCCCCACAGAAATATTTGTTGTCGTCCTGGTAGACTACACTTCTAAATGGATTTCTGCATGTTGCATGAGTTCCGTTGTCACAAAAAACATAATTGAATTTTTGAAGGATGTATTCACCTCTGAAGGGGTACCCGATGTTCTGGTCTCTGACAATGGGGTGCAGTTTACCTCTCAAGAGATGACCGATTTCCTAAAAGATCTTTCCATCACAAATGGCCTCGTGGAGAGCATGAATAGACTCTTGAGAGCATGTGCCCAAACTGCTGTTGAAACTGGTTCCGCCCTAAAGGGTGTCCTTAGAGAACAATTATGGGCACACAGGAACACTCCCAATAGTATTACTGGTTGCTCTCCATTTAAAAAACTCAAGGGCAGGGCAGCTGGTTCCAAACTCAACCCTATATGGTTGAGTGTTAAAGACAGGAACAAGTCCGTAAATGATTGGAGAGTCAGAAGATATCAGGAGTGTTACAAACAAAGGTTTGACAGCAAAATGGGTGTGCGCATGTGTGACTGGAAGGTAGGCGATATGGTTTTTGTGAAAAAGGCCGTGTGGTCTCCCAAAGGTGTAACTAAGTTCTTTGGTCCCAAGCGCATCATCAAAATTATGAAAAACGTTGTCATGCTTTCTGGTGGGGATGTTTGGAGTATGTCTCGCCTTTCTAAATGTGGGACCGGGGGTGGTAGTGTGGGTTCTCAACCCCTGATCAAGCACTCCCGGAGTGGTCCTGGACACTCCCAGAGTGGTCCTGGCCATTTCTGAAATTGTGAGACTCAAGCTGATCCCCCTGGGCGCTCTGTTAGACTCAGAAGGTCACCTCCTCACCTCCAGAATTATGTCCTTAAGTAGAGATGTTACCTTATGCCTTAATTGTTTTTCTTGTGTTTGTTTCATCCTTCAGCGCTCTGTTTTCTTTCTCTTCAATCTGCCTTCATGCTTTTCTTCTTCCTTATTTCTTCCTCTTTCCTTTGCTTTATAAAGGGAAGATGTGTTGTAACTTCCCCTTTTAATTAGTTGTTCCTTTTTAAGAATGTTAACTATGTCAGCATCGGAACGCATTGACCTCAGTAGGAGAGTCTGAGCTGTAGCATCCGGCTGCTGACATGGACTGTCTGGTGTCAGCAGCATTATCATCAGGGCATCACGCATGGAGGGTGGCATAACCTCAGATTTGGCCATGTCTTCATATAGGGATATCAGATGAGGAACCAATTTATCCTGGTAAGTCTTGTAAAAAGTGACTGTGAGTCCATCTATGCCCGGAGCGCTTATCGGCCGCATAGTTTTAAGTGCAGCCTTGACATCGCCTGGGGTGAGAAGAGCCATGAGGTGCTCTCTGTGCGCATTCGTGAGCCATGTCATTTGGATGTGTTCAAGGTAGTCTCGTATAGCGTTTTCATCAGGGGGGACCTGTGTTGTGTATAATTCAGCGTAGTATCTGCTGAACCTCTCTGCAATGTCTCCGCGCTCATGTAAGGGGAGTCCCTGCTCATCATGAATCTCAATTATCATGTCTGCATCTCTCTTAGATCGCAGCAGCGCCGCCAGCGAGACCCCAGGCCGTTCTCCCTCTCCGTAAACTCTGGCTGTGGCGTATTTGCAAAGGTGTTTCACTTCGCTATCAGCGACCTCCTGAAATTCCTCCAGAGCTGCCTTTTATATCACCCAGTAGTTTTTTATCTTTAAATGTCTCGTTCCAATCTAGTTAACCTGTTCCTAAGGGCCCGAAGCACTCCTGAATGTTTGGAGATGGCAATACATCTGATGTAGGCTTTAAAAACCTCCCAGACAGTGGTGAAACTATCAACTGAACCAATATTTTTTCAAAGAAGACATCTATCGCTGTCGCCATTTCAGCGGTGAACACTGGATCCAGCAGTGAATAAGGGGGAAATCTCCAGAGGAATGGCGCAGCCTGCCTAGTGGGCAACTTAATATCTAGTTGTACAGGTGAGTGGTCAGAATATGTACGTGCAAGTGGGGTACAATCAATGACGTTCGAGTACAAGCTCTTAGTGATTTCCAATAATCGATACGGGTGTGGGTATTGTGAGGAGCAGAGTAGTGGGTAAAACCCCCGGTGTCAGGCGAACGCTGCCTCCATACGTCAAGCAGGCTTAACTCTTCCATCAAGCCAAGTATAGCATTAGCTACAGCTGGGGGTCATCGGGGGGGGCCCTTGGAGCGATCTTTGTCAGGGTCTAAGATACAGTTAAAGTCTCCACCCAATAGTAGAGTGGCACTCGCATCCTGCATGAGTCGGGAGCCCAATAAGCGATAAAACTGTGGGTCATCATAGTTAGGACCGTACACATTAACCAATTTTAGGATTAGGCCCTCTTTATGGCTGTTCGCTATGACGTATCTCCCATTAGGACCCGCTTCGGTCTGAAGTAGTGTGATCCCTGACTCAGGGTTGACCCATGTTAAAAAACCCCTAGCATGAGTGGTGAACCCTGCTGCGCAAATCTTGCCTTGGAAGTATTTATGTGTAAGTCTGCCACTATTAATCGGCAGGTGTGTCTCCTGGAACAAGCCAACATCCACACAGTGCCTCTTCAGATACGCTACAACTTTCCGAATTTTTCTGTGATCATTTAGTCCTCTGACATTCCATGTTACAAATCGCACCTTCTTGTCCCCATTAGGGATCGACATTGGGTCTGTCATATCGATCATAAACAATAGTTAAAATGATGTACATGTATATTGAAAGAAATCTAACAATCAGCACAGGATCACTGTCCATCTATGCACCCGTAATATGGTTCAAACAATCCCACCCACCCACGCTATGCCCATCCCAACTGCATAGACGATATAACCCCCTTCCCCCTTGCATGATGCACACTAACTAATAACAAGAGAGGTCTCTCTCTTAACGGAAAACGCAACAACAAAACCTCTTGGCGCACCCCTTGTGGAACACACTGCATGGCAGATGTTGCCTGACTAGTGCTTCACCCAGTCCCGGCAATATGGACAGTATTAACAGCAACTTATTACCATGATGAATAGAGATTCATGCTGAATGTGCCGCCCCACCCACCCCTCCCCCTTTAGCGTCCCCAGTCCACTTCTTACAGCATATTGCTGACATAGAGCAATGCCAGATCCAGAGGGATCGATTGACTAAATGGTATACATTAACATTAGTTATCACATCATATTCGAACCACCATACTGAAAAATGCAATGTAATTTCCTGCTAACTAGACCTGATAGGCCCATCAATACAAGTGAGTTTTGGGACCAAACCCGTAACTTCCGCATGGAGGGACCCGTCCAGGACTGCCCCAAGAATATATCAAGGAGGTGTCATTCCTCTTGTGTCGCAGTGTCTTCCTCACCTCCCACATGCGGGCCTGCAGAGCCCTTCTTTGGTTTCGCACCATCTCTGCTGTTTAGAAGCTGCAGTACCTGCACAGGGTCTGTGAATACATGAGTTTTTCCAACTGCGTGGACTCTCCGCTTAGCAGGATACATCCTGTTGTACTCTAACTGTAGATCACGGAGCTTTCTCTTTACTGGTGCAAACAATTGCTGGGCATCCTGCACTTGCAGGGTAAAATCAGGATATCGGGAGACAGCCATACCTTCAAATTGAAGTTCCTGCAACTCTCGAGCTCTCCTAAGTGCACTGTCTCGATCTCTATAATTCAAGAGCCTCGCTATAATTGGGCGTGGTGGCGTCCTGGGAACAGGTCATGGCGCTAGTGAAAGGTGCGCCCTCTCCATAACAAATATATTGGAAAAAGAGTCTCATCCAGCAGTGAGGTTAGCAAATGCTCCACAAAGAGCGCCATGTTGGGGATACTGGTGGTCTCTGCAATTCCCACGATTCGTAAATTATTCCGCCGAGAGCGGGCTTCCAGATCCTCCGCCTTAGCCTGCAGACCCTTAAGTCACTTGTCTATTGCAGTGTGGGAAAGTGATGCAGAGTTCAAGGTGTCTTCAGCCTCGGAGACCCTTCTTTCAACCATGTCTAAGCGCTCCGCATGCTTATCTAGTCGCTCATTCATCCTATCCATACGGAAGGAGAGGGAGTTAATTTTCCCATCTATTTTATTCAGACTGCATGGCCGTCAGGATTTTTTATGTCGGAGGGTGGATCTCCTACCTCAGAGCCTGATTCAGAGGCGTTTTTATCTTGTTCCATCTGTCTGCTTGATTTACGTGGCTCAAATTGCAGTTTAGTTTGGGACTTTTCAGGCTTTCCCATGTTGATCTCTCTCAGGCCCATACAACAATACGGCAGGCGCTGTAAGCAAATGAACGCAGGGCCCACCAAGAGAGTCCGCCGGCGGAGAGACCTTTGCGCTAGCCCAGTGCAATGGGCTCTTAATATGGGGCTAAATGGGCCTTATCGGCGCCCTGCGCAGGGCCGCCACCCCCCTTGACCCCCCGATAGGCCCAACAGCAGTGTCCGGCAGTCTTAATGGGGACCGAGGGCAGCAACAGAGTGACCGAGTCCAGGAGAGAGCGGTCAAAACCAGGCCAAGCCCCTACAGATCAGGGGGGTATAGCGCCCGCCCTCCGTCCTCCCCGCAGGCTCAGCAGGGCCAAATCGCAAGTCGGCCTAGCTGCGGTCGCGCTCGGCAGCTCACCTTCATGGGGAGAGGCCGCAAGCTCCACCGGACCCAACAGCCAAGGCCAAGGCAGGTCCGGGACCCGGGGCATCGGCGCCAGCAACAACGCTATCTGTGTCCCTCGCCGACGGGCCCGCCAGGAAGCCAGTCCGGAGCAGGCCCAGCATGTCTCCAATAGAAGCGATCTCACAGGTGAGGCCCGCAAATGCCGCGACCCCTCCCCCCCGCTCGGCAAGCCTGGGGGGGGGGTGCTACGGTCGGCCTCCCGCCGCGGCACTGCGTCCTCCGGTCCACCAACTCCTCTGATCACAGGGCTCTCCCTTCGGCCCGCGTGGCGATCTCTGGGCTGCCGCAACCACCGCCCGCAGGCCTCACGGGGAACACAGCTCCGTGGGTCCCCAGGGTCCAATCAAGCAGGATCGTCAGCAGCAGGAGGGCACCGGGAGACTGCGTCAAGAGATCACAGTGCTTCAAGGGCTGAAAACAGCAGGATTCTGGAGGATTATATGCCGGGACGGCAGAGAGGGTTTATTATGTGGCCATCTTGGAGCCAGGCAAGCTCCGCCCCTCTCTAGTTATTCATTAAAATGAACTAGGCAATTTCTCCAATACCAAGGCTTATAAGACATGTTTTATAAGGACCCTGTTTAGACCTACAGGACCCCCCCCACCCCTGGAACACCTAGGAAAGACTTTAGGGGTTCTGAATATATAAAAATATTGCAGATCCTCACTTCACAGTGCTCCTAGCACAAACGTCAATTTTGGGAAGCATTTTCCTACAGGGCATATACAAACCTTTTTATAAGGATTCTCCTTATAAGTACCTGACACCCCCCTCCCCCCCCCCCTCACCCCTGGGACACCTAGGGGAAACCCTGGGGGTACCTAACAGGCACAATTTGCATTTTAAAAGCAGTCCTGCAAAACAGGGCTGCTTTTAAACTGACCTCAGGCTTCAGCAGTCAGACATGCAAATGCAGAAAAGGCTGCAGGCCTCTAAACTGCCCTGCCCTATTATATACTAGGGACTTAAAGGCAGTTCCGATCCCCCTGCCCTATTATGTACTAGGGCCTTATAGGGGAGGTCATTTCAGTCATAGGGGTGCCCTAACCCAGAGTGTACCCTAGTGTATGTAGGTGTTTTCACTGTATTCTAAGTGTGTCTTCAGCATTGCACCGACCCTGGTTAAGCAGAGCCCAGGGTCAGTCAGAGTCCTTTACCACCAATACTAGTCAGCAAAAAAGGTGGGGGTACCCAGGGCTCAGGATGACTTTGCAACAGTCCCCATAACCAATTTGGACCTACTGTGTTGGGCACAAGTTTCCCCATCAGGTGACCATAAGTTATACTGTACTACACTTACAAATATTTACAAAATTAGTTGTCAAATCAATGTGCAATCCATTCTAAAAGGGCATAATAGGGATTACCACATTGGAAATCTTCTGTCTCCGTGTTTTGTTAGGTTGCAGCATGTCAGACAGCACAGCAGCCAATGTAATGGTCATTTCAATTGAAGATATGTTGTCTGTAATAATAGTACGCTACCGTACCATGCATACTCCACGTTACTCTGCTCTGCACCACTCCACGCCACTGTTCTCTTCACCACTCCACAATACACCACTCCACTCTGCGTCACTGCGCTCTTTTTCACACCACTCCCCTCTATGCCTCTCTACTTTACACTACTCCACTCTACTTTATGCCAGTGCACTCTAGACCACACTACTCTACACCACACTAATCTACTATGCACCACTCTACTCCGAAACAATCTACTTTACACCTCTTCACTTGGCGCCACTCCACTCTGCCCCACTCAATGCCAGTGCACTCTGTGCCAATGCACTCTACACCACTTTACTCAAAACCAATGCACTCTTCACCAATCTACTCTGCACCACTGCACTCTATGCCATTGTACTTTGTCACTGCACTCTATGGCACTCTATTCTGCTGTGCACTACAGTACTATACGCCACGGCTCTCTACGCCAAAGCACTCCACGCCACTCTACTATACACCACTACACTCTACTCTGCAACATTGTATTCTGCAACACTCTACTGTGCAACACTGCACTCTTCGCCATTAAAGTCTATGCCACTCCTCTGCATCACTGCACTCTACTCTGTATCACTCTACTGCACTCTACGCCAGTGCACTGTATGACAGTATGCTACACCCCACTCTACTCTGCACCACTCTACTGCACTCTAAGCCACTGCACTCTACGTCACTCCACTGTAAGCCACTGCATTCTATGCCACTACACTGTACTGTGAAATAATCTAGTCTACGCCGCTACACTGTAGGCCACTCTGTGCCATTTTACTCTACACCACTCCTCTACGCCACGGCAGTCAACCCTGCACCATTCCACTCCATGTCACTCTATTCTACGTTGCTGCACTCTACGCCACTGGACTCTATGCCAATGCACTCTAGACCACTTTAATCAAAACCAATACACACTATCCCATTGCACTCTACGCTAATCGACTCTACGCCACTGCGCTCTACACTAATCTACTCTACGCCACTGACTCTACACTAATGCGCTCTGCCACTACTCTGCACCACTGCACTCTACTCTGCAACACTGCACTCTATAACACAACTTTGCACGACTCTACTCTATGCCACTGCACTCTACTCTTTGCCATTCTACTGCACTCTATGCCATTGCACTCTACTGCACACCAGTCCGCTCAACTCTACGCCACTCTACCCCACTGCGCTATACGCCACTCTACTTGAAACCACTGCACTCTACACCAGTGCACTCAATACCATTTTACTCAAAACCAAGGCACTCTATGCCAACTACTCTGAACCACTGCACTCTACTCTGCAACACGCTACGCTACTCTACACCATTGCGCTCTACGTCTCTGCACTCTACGCCACTGTATTCTACTCTGCATCACTGCTCTCTGCGCCACTTTACTCTGCAAGACTGCACTCTCCGCCACTTAACTCAATGCCACTCTGCATCACTGCACGCTACGCCACTTTACACCATTGTGCTCTACGTCCCTGCACTCTATGCCACTCTATTCTATTCTGCACCACTGTACTCTACGCCACTGCTCTCTGCTCCACTCTACTCTGCGCCAATGCACCCTTTGTAACTGCATTCTACGCCACTACACGCCAATCTATCTTAATCTGCACCACTGCACTCTATGCCACTGCACTGTGCCCTGAATCACTCCCCTCTGCCCTGCACCACTTCACTCTATTCTGAAACAATCTCCTCTATGCCACTGCAGTGTACTTCGCACCACTCTCCACCACTGCACTTTACGCAACTCTACATCACTGCACTCTACGCCAACGCACTCTGCACCACTATACTCAAAACCAATGCACTCTATGCCACTGCACTCTACGCAAATCTAGTCTGCACCACTGTACTTTATGCCACTTCACATAGGCCACTCTACGATACTACAATCTGACACTCTAATCCATTAAACCCTACTCCACTCCAACACTCTACTTTCCTCTATGCCACTCTACAACACTCTACGCAACTCCCTCTATGCCACTATTTGCCACTTTACTCCACTCTATTCTGACGCACTACTCCACTCTGTGCCACTCCACTCTGACACCCCATGTCACTCGACTCTACGCCACTCGACTCTACAACATTCTACTGTGCTCTGCCATTCCACTCTCCTACACGTCCACTCCACAATAATCTACTCCACTCTATGCCATGCTAATCTACATCACTCTAATCACGAAAAACCCTCTACGCCACTCCACTCAGCGCCACACCACACCACTGCACGACACACCGCCACTCCACTCTACGAAACTCTACACCACTTTATTCCACGCCGCTTCACTTCACTCCATGCCACTCAACTCTGCGCCACTCCATAACACTCCCCTTCTACTCCACTTTATGACCCTTAACTGCACTCTTCTTTACCCCACTAATTTTTAGCCATGTTGAGCAGCAGCCACGTTGGTGTACAACATGGCTAAACATATTGGCAAAGCCAATAGCTCTTGCATAGACGTGCCCTATTGGCATTGCCATAGCTTGTTTATGTTTGCCCTTTGCACTAATACCGTCATTTGTTTCTAAAACTCTAATCGGTTTACATATTCTTAATTCGGAATCATTTGAGTACTACCTGCCTTCAGTATTTAGGAATGCAGATGCAATAATGTGGTGTTAGGTCTAGTGTCGACATTATAAAGCTGTGGTTCCCAAACTGTGCGCCATGGCTTCCTGGGGAGCAGCCAAACCTAGCCAGGGGAGCCGCGCACCAAGCACTTTAATGCATTTAATGTTGAAGAGTCTGTTGGCTTCAGTTAAACTAATTAGACTCAAACGCATGATGTCGATGATTTGTAAGTGACATGCCTAAATCTGTAAACGTAGTGCTTAATTGATGGCATGTCGAGGAACATAACCTCCATATTTCACTTGATCCCCACGTTCCAGCACTCCCAAAGTAAGCAGAAGATGCCTGATTAATTTTGTTAGACTCCATAATAGTTTAGTTTTTTTCCAAATGCATTTTACACCAATGTAAGTTATCAGGAAAGTACAGTTGTCCTGTCTATTAAACACATTAAGTATTATTAAGTACTGACACTTGTACTTGAACCATAGGTACTTCCAGTACATATTTCTTTCAGTACACACACATTTCTAGACAGGCCTGCTTTCTCCTTGAGCACAGGGAAGTAAAACACCATATACAGCATAATGCTAACATTTGAAAGCAAAAAATCGTGGATCGCCCTGCTAAGACAGGTGTATTGGCACGTATGATATGGGTAGAAATGGAAGTGCATGCAGGTATTCTTCAAGCGCAGAAACATTTTGGCAATGCGGCTTACATGCATAGGGGTGCTATCTAGCACTGTAAGTGAGGTAAAAAAGTTTGAGAGGGTACTCTAAAAAAGGCATAGGCAAAGAAGTGTAACTAGGAATATTTTATCTGAGGCGCCGCCTTAGTAATACGAAACACTCTGCGTATATGATTATAATACCTTCATCAGCTTCATCCCAATTATTTTCAGGGAGAAAAATGCAAGTACTCCCGAGGCCGGGCTTACATCCCCCTCACCATCCAAAAAAAGTAAAAGTGGGGAGCCACGGGCAATGGCAAATGGGTCAGGGGAGCCGCGGGCCGAAATAGTTTGGGAACCACTGGTATAAAGGGATACCTTCCATAAAACTGAAAAGTGGGCATGGTTTGCATTATGACAGAGACGATGTCCCATTTCCACATCAATGTCTCCTGTCCTGGAGGTGATATCATCCATATACCTTGAACCAGAAGTCGCAGCTGGAAGTAAAGTCCCAGATCCCGAACTTAAATCCCCTCGGGGCCCTGACTCATAAGGCTCTCACTGGTAGTGACCTCACCCATCAACTACTCAAGAAGTGACGTAGTTGAATGTGGACCAAACTTCCATGTTTCAAAGGGACAAGCAATACTAGCACATAATCCCGTCACATCAAACAGTGCACAGGAAGAGACGGTGCAGGATGTGATCTTCCCAATAGGTTTTTGAAATAAACGTTTCTACTTGTCCAGACATGTTTTGTGAAATGTGCACAACTCCTTTTAGGAAAATGTTTGTTATGATTATAATCATTGATTGAATGAAAAAGGAAACTGGGAACGTTCAAATGTGTTGGTTTGTGCATCTGGGTGCATTTGATCATGCCTGTGTCCCTCAGCACCCTCTTGTGCTTTGGAGTGGCACAATTATGGTTAGTGAATTTAATACTGCTGCATTGTGTAGGAGCACACCTATGATTGGTGCTGCACATCTTCTGCAAATGTGTAGGAGCTTAGCTCATCTTGCACCAATGTGCCTACTGCATTGTGTAGGGGGGGCGGGGCACATTTCTGGTTAGTGGAAATACTCCCGCTGCTCCTGCTGCAATCTATAAGGTCATAGGTGTGGTACACTTCACACGGTCTTTAAGCGTTCCTGTATTTTCTGGTATTTTCCCCATGGGCCTTAAAAAGCTTCTGCTAATTCATGAAGTGATTGCATTATGGAAAAGAAACATTGGCCAGGATAACAGCCTTTCTCCTGTATGTTATGGTCAAATCTGTTTTATTGAAACATATTAACAAATCTCCATCACAATATAATCAGACACATCATTTTGCCGAAGAAGACTTGATAACTAAAACAACTAAATATTCCAATTCCCTCTGGGGAAACAAGGAGATGTAGGGTATTCGTGATGTTTAGACCCTATCATTATCACCACAAGCTATCAAATTTTACCAGAGGTCACCTCTTTCATTGCCCCTGTTCATCTCCACAATAATTGCGCCCCCCTCTTCACGTTTCAGGTGTGTTCCTTCCCATTTCCCTTGTGGTAAGTCTCTCTGCTCTCGTAATAGTTACTTTTGGTGCTCTCATCCCTTGCAGTGCATTGCCTCTCAGGAAGGAAAGTAGTAGGCCTACCTTATCCTCCTCTTTGGGGAGCGGTGGGAATTTCCGCACCCTGATAAGTGTGGCTTTCATTCTCCAGGATTTCTATCTCCAAGGCCATTCTCAAAAGAATTGTTAGAGCATTGTCTCGGAAGGGTTTACTCTGACATTTCTCATCTTGCCATACCCTTTTCGTGTCTCAAGAGCAGCAAGGTTTTGTTACAGCGTTTGTCAGAACCCCATTCGGACGTCACAGGGCAAGGAGGGGTTAATGGGACCACCCATCGGGGTTGAGCCTTTTACTTGATGTCCCAGGGCCCGACCTACTAAGGGTCCTGAGCAACTGGGCGGAGTACGCCTTCAGCACTTGACTCTCGGTGGTACCACGGGTCGAGCAGTCCAAGGTTTCTCGGAGGAGGGAGGCACAGGGGGCTGAACACTGGCTCACAATTCACAATACTGGCAGCAGCAGCAATAAATTATTGCCCAGTCAAATACTTGCTTTTATGAAAAAAGTTGTATTTATATACGACCACAAAGTAAAATACGACCTTCAGAAACAATGCACACAGTCCCCTGAGGTCATGGCTCTAGTGGTTCATAGGTGGTCCCCGAGTGCCTCTTCCGTCAAGCTAGTGATAATTCCCCATTCACTAGAGGCGATTTTCAGGTTAAGCCCCGCTAGTTGTTTGAAACTCAGGAGTCCCACGACGACTCCTAATTAAAGTCAAAAGTGTTCTAGCGCTAAAGTGCTATCAAGCAAGCAAGTTCAGCTCTGGCCCCAAATCTGTCTTACCCGCACCAACAGGATCGGAGCAACCAGATCTCTGAGCGCACCCCCTTCTCAAGCGCTGATGCTGCAGAGGCGGTGTCTTTCACATGCAGTCAGTTGTCTTTGAGTTGCTCACATGTGGTCCTGTGACTGCTTCGGCCGAGTGGGTTGTCCGCGCTCCTCCGAGCCTGGGTAAATTCTTTGGTTCCTTCCGCAGGTAAGGGTGGGTGAAACAATCCTGCTACTGGTCCTCAGTCAGGGCTCAGGCACGCTAGGGTCACCACAGCGGCCTCGTTCGTCTGTCGACTGTCTCGACCAGACCATGCTTCTTGCTTGGTCCCAGTGGCCCTCTCTGGCATACAGGTTCCACCATTCCTTCTCTGCGCACAGGCTCTGACCCGATCAGCACAGCAGCAGTCTTCACGATGGCCCCACCTGGCATACGGGGTCGGCCACTTTACACTGCACACAGTAATGACCCGGTTGGTGCAGCAACGGTTGCGGCTCACTTCACGGCAGCCCTCTTCCAGTGACTCCATGACTTTTCCCTGCACAAGGGAAACGACCCGATCAGTTCAGCAGCCGTCTCCTTACATTTCGCTTTGGGGGTCTGCTCGCCAGGATTCCCTTATTGGACCTCGCTCCCTCCAGCGCTCTCCTCTTCCTCACAGGGCACACTGGTCTTAGCAAGCAGGCAGGCAGGAAGTGGTGCTCCATGCTCCAAGACGGGTGGTCTTTCGTTTCCTGGGTGATGTCCCCTTGCCCAGCTGGAAGACTAGCAGGCCTTGGCCCCCACTCCTGGTCACAGACGGAAATCTTGCAGAGGTTCTCTTCCTTGCACAGCCCGACCGGCAGCTTCACAGGTGACAAATTTGGGGGACTAAAGCTCCCCTTCTTATAGTCCATTTCCAGACACCAAATGTGATTTAGAGCCTGTCTTTGAAGTTTATGTTGGGGATCTTCTTCCTTTTGAAGTGCCCTCTCCTCTGTTCTCTCTTCCTCCAGAAAGCAGTCTGTCACAGCAGGAGCGACTCCAAATCTGACATGACCACAACACAGGCCATGGGAGTGACTAGAGGTTCCCACCTGGATGTCGGCCATAGTGATGTGTATCAAAAGGTTACCCTAGGGCCTCTGCCCTACTCTTTATGATTCTCTTGTCAACCCCATCTCCTTCCTGAGATGTGCCCAGGCTGGGGGGCGTGACCAAGATGGCGGCGAGAGCGGTTGCGCTGTATTGAGCTCCACTCTGGCCCGCCGGAAAAATCCTGTCATCACCTTGCCTTGGCTGAGTGAGCCCGGTGAATTCGGCGGGGGAAGTTTCCCCGCACTACCCCTTGTGCCCACCCGGTACTGACGGGCGGCCTGCGGGGTGGCTGTGTGACTAAATCCGGAGAGGTGCGACACTGGGCCTGTAGGGCCGGAGACCTCGGCCGGAGACGCAGCGGCTCGGCGGAGGCTGACGACTACTCGGCCTGCCCACGAATCCCGGTCATTGTGGGTTCCCGGGGACTGCGGCGGTCCCCGTTCCTACTCCCGATCTGCCGAAGGCCCGGGCTGAGCCGCTCACGATCCCGCTGCCGTGGTGAGCAGCAACAACAGTGAAACCGCTTCGGAGCACTGCGCATTCCCAGGTATGCTGTCCTGCGCGGCCCGTGTCCGTGACGACTTGCCTTGGGGCTGTTGAGCCCCCGGAGCGACACGGGACTGGAGGGGCATTGCGACCCCCCCCCGTAGTGGAAGTGGGGGCAGAGAAGCAAAGTCAGTCTTGATCCCTTGGCCCTTCCCTCCCTCTGTACTGTGCGGAGCAGCTGGGGCCCGACAACCAGTAGCCAATAGTAACGCATGAGTGTTTGCTCGCTCACCACGCTGGCAGATAACTGCCCATTCACTCACACTTCTTTAG
Source organism: Calotriton arnoldi (assembly GCA_963921515.1). NCBI lineage: Eukaryota > Metazoa > Chordata > Amphibia > Caudata > Salamandridae > Calotriton > Calotriton arnoldi. Next base: position 864,456 of record CAWUFW010006682.1, on the reverse strand, counting down.
GGGCAACAGTAGTGTGGACGCAGCGCAAGCCAGGACATATCCGGGACCACCTGTGGTGGGGACCGGGGGGGCGACGGGGACCCAGCCCTCATCCTTTGCCGACCTCTGAGACCTCGTGGCTTGGCGCCTACTGGGGGAGTGGGCCCCTTAACGACCCTCCGGTGCCGTGGACACTGGGACGACCCGATACAAGGGGCATCTCCTGAGAGACTTATTAGACCGCTCAAGAGCATATTCATAATCCTGCTCACTGTGGTATTTTGATTGTGTACTCATGCATCCTCGCACGAATAGGAGGAGGCGAGATATTCTCACGCGGGTTTGCACTGTGATCCGGTGGCTCCAGATGCAACAATAAGAGCCCACGAATCTGCCACATACACTCACGCCTTGAAATCCACCGCTACGGTCAGACTTCTATACCTGATCCCCATCTCCTGCCAACGCCGAGATGGGTAAGTCCAGAGCGGAGAAGCCCCAGGCACAACCTCCAGAGGTGGAACCGGTACCTCAGAGTGCAAAGAATGCAGAACACCCGGAGCCCTCCACTCCGGGTGACCGCAATGACCACTCGCACAGATTTGATGAGCTGATGGTGGCGATACTCGACATCAAAACCATCCTAGGCACGAAGATAGATTCACTGGGTGTAGATATGGGATACCTCCAGGAGGATCATTAGAAATTAAAGGGCAGGGTGGAGGAGTCCGAATCAGCACTGGCATCTCTACGCCCCACGGTGACCGTGATGGCCACCCAGCTACAGTCCCTCCAGCAAGAGGTAGACTACCTGAGAGCACGCGTGGAGGACGAGGAGGGGCGCTCACGCCGGAATAATGTCTGCATTGTGGGCCTCCCCCAAACGAGCGGAGGGCCCCAACATGGAACTCTATCTAGAGGAATGGTTCTTTAAAGACATTCTGCAAGGCAAGGCCTCGAAGCTCTTCTCGATAGTGCTCCTAGGGTGCCGGGAGGCCCCTCACGCCCGGGAGCTTCCCCCAGACTGGTGGTGGCGAGATTGTTTAACTATCGAGACAGAGACCACATATTGCAAGTCACTCGTGCCCGGGGCCCTTGGCAAGTCGATAATTCTATGGTCCACATATACCCAGATTACACTTTAACAGTACAACGCCGTCGCTCCTCTTACCTGGAGGTTAAGAAATGCCTGAGGGACCACGACATCCAGTACTCACTACAATATCTGGCCCGTCTTCGCATTCGCCATAAGGAAGGCACAGTATTCTGTAATACACCTGAAGAGGCGTGGACTTGGATAGATAACCAGGGCCTAGCACACGGGACACCCACATTACTGACGGACTCGCACCAGGCCTGGAAATTGGTGGAACCCCGTAGAGGCCGCGGCAGAGGAAGACTACGTCGACCAACGAAAGCCCAGCTGGCTCAGGAGCGTGCACAGGCCATCAAAACAGCAGAGCATATAGGTAGCCCCACATCCTCTCAAAGGCTGGACTCTGACTCAGATACGGCAATAGATCAAACATTGCCACTCACGGCCTCGCAGCTTGAGGCATTGTCGGGTGCGACCCGGCCCTCACCCCGCAGAACGCCAACGCACTGGGCTGAACATTCCAGGACACCCACCAGGGCTCCCATTGTAAGGATTGTATGTTACGAACAGACTAGTGTGCCACCAGGCTGAACCATGAGAGGCGGCACTCCGGAAATGACACTTAGCCCTGCTGCGCCCCCTCCAGCTAGTGATAAGTAGCTGATGTAGCACCAATTTTGTTTATATTTGTTTTGTGTTCATTTTCTGCATGTTTGGATTGCATTTAAGTGCGAATGGCCAATTGTCCTTTGGCGAGCCGGCCTGGGGTGGGATGTTGGGGAATCTTCTTCTTTTTTAATGTGTTGATCTCTCTAATTGTTTATGCAGTGCAGGGAGTGTGGGCTGTTAATACACTTTTGGCACTGTGCGCGTGGGGGGGGATTGGGTAGTGGGGGCCTGCCATGTGTCGGACATTCTCCTCACCACTAGATAAATGATGACTGAAGACTATACATTGTTGACCTGGAATGTGAGGGGTTTGGCGGGATGTGCTAAGCGACACAAAGTGTATCAATATCTACGCAGTCACGGGATCACGTTTGCACTGTTACAGGAAACACATCTCACCGCACAAACACTCGCATCACTCCGTAAACGTTGGAGGGGTACGATCCTAGGCACCAAGTATTCGGGGTATGCCAGGGGCGCGCTCATATGGGTGGCACCAGGGACCCCACTGCAGGTCACACACTCCTGAGTAGATACACAAGGCTGTTATGTTATCATGGAGGGTCTGCTGAACGATCTCCACTGGCATCTCTGTACGCCCCGAATTCAGGTCAATCATTATTCCTGCAGTCACTCACGCCGTCCCTGCTCGCGGATCCTACGATCCCCATGTACTGGGGTGGAGACTTTAACGGGGTGCAAGACCTTAGGTTGGACAGTTCCCGCCCCCCACCCCCACCACGGGCACAGTCTATCAAGCTGGCGCAACACATGAAGGAGTGGGTTTCCAACATGCAGGTCCATGATGCATGGCGCAGCAAGCATCCTCTGACATGCACATACTCGCACTACTCGGAATTACATGACCTGTACACTAGGATAGACATCATATATTGCTCGGATAATGCACTACACAGCATACTACAGGCAGACTACTTGGCACGAGCACTTTCTGACCATAGGCCGCTACAATTAAGCTTGTCCTGGGGTGCGAGAAGACCTGGAATCTCGACCTGGCGACTGCTGTGCGCCGCGCTTGCTGACTCATCATATCGTGCTGCCCTTTTGAGCTCCATTGATTCGTACTTCTTGACAAATGCTGGCCCTGCTTCATCTTTGGGAATAGAGTGCAAAGCCTTTAAGGTGGTCCTTCGCGGGCACGCAATTAAAACCACATACGTGTCCGTAGGTCGCTGACTGCCGCGCTCCAGACTCTTGAATCGGAAATACGGAGATGTGAGCAACTCATCCCCAACAACCCCCAGGTCGGTCCCTCTCTGGCCCAGGCCCGCCTGACGTACAAGGGTGCAATGGACGACCTTTGTGCGCTGGACTACAAGACATACTTAGCACGCAGACACAGGGAGGGAGATAAAGCGGGCAAGCTGCTTGCGTGGCTATTGAAGTTCGATACTTCCCAACCCCCCCACTACTGCTATATACACATCCGCTGGGACCCTTGTGAATACACAGGAGGCGATCAATCAGTCCTTCTATGAATACTACACATCGCTGTATGTGACCCCCGTTCTCCATGACCCTGCCTCCATACAGGGCTTCCTTGCCGGGATTCAACTCCCACAAATTACACCGGCGCACTACGACTCCCTAGAAGGCCCCATCACGGTAGATGAGATTGCGGAGGCAATCGGGCAACTAGCAACCGGCAAGACTCCGGGAACAGACAGCTAGCCGTCTGAATTTTATTCTACCTACTCCGAACAGCTAACGCTGCGGTTGGCCAGCATGTACGCCGAAGCCTTCGAGAAGGGTGAACTCACTCTGAGAGAGGCGACGCTAGTGGTTTTACCGAAACCAGGCCCAGACCCTCTTCTAATGGCCTCATATCGCCCCTTGTCGATGTTGAACGTTGACTACAAGATCCTTGGGAAGCTACTAGTGAATAGGTTGGTTGTGGCTGTTCCCTTACTGGTCCATGAAGACCAGAACGGTTTTATACCGGGGAGAAACACTGGCTTGAACTTGTGCAGACTGTTTGCAATGCTGCAGTGGGCGAGAGGGGAGGCGGGACTGTCCTGGATAGCATCCCTAGACCTCGAAAAGGCGTTCGATACATTGAGCTGGGACTATCTGTTGGCGGTGCTGTCCGGGTTCGGCATCGGCCCCAACTTACGGCGGATACGGTTGCTGTACCACAGACCGCAGGCCAGGGTGAAGACGGGTCGCACTTTTTCCTTACTTTTTACGATAGCACTTGGCACGCGCGGGTAAAGGAGTGGGGCTTATATGTAGATCGTCGGTGGCACATAGTGTTGCTATATGCAGACGACGCATTAATTTACCTATGCGGCCGACCTGAGGTACTCCAGCAGATAATGGGCGTCTTAAATGAGCATTCACGGGTCTCTGGACTGCGAGTCAATTGGTCTAAATCGTTGGTGTTCCCCATGACACCTATGTCATTAGCCCAGAGACAGGCAGCACCAAACACGCCCCTGGAATGGGCGGTTGACACTTTTAAATACTTGGGGGTCCCGGTCTACCATTCAGGGATGGACACTATAGACAGCAACCTGGGGGGTGCCATTACCAAAGCCCGATCGACTCTCCTGTTCTGGTTACTCCTTCCGTTGTCTCCCATGGGACGGGTGGCGATCTCTAAGATGCTGGTCCTTCCGCGTCTTCTGTACTTTTTCTATACACTCCCCTACCGCCTACCTTGGAAACTCTTTAAAGATTTGGAATCCTTTTTGGTCTCCCTCACATGGGGACATTCTAGGGCCAGGGTGGCTGGGATCATTCGGTATTACTGGAGTGGTTGTCGGGCACTAGCACTCTGAACCAGAAACAATGTGGAAACATCCGAATGATGGTGGCCAGACGTAGTTGGTCCAGATATGTGCTACCCAAGGGCTGGACCGCTCCGTATGCCCCTGGCCTGCTGCTAGAGGTACTCCCAGGCACATTAGCCTGTCATGTGCGCTTGGAGCTCGGACCCTGGAGGGAGAGGGGATTGGACACATGGGGAGACATGTAGGCCTATTCACAACTACAAACATTTGAGGAGTTAGTGGACACTTATGAGGTGCCGAAGGGTTCATTCCTCTTACATGCTCTGCTTACACGCCACTTCCTACAAACGTGGGGTAACGACCGCGCCGAACCTCCCGCATCGCACCTCTTGCAAACACTACTGACGCATAGACAGGGCAGACGCGCAGTAACAGCCATTTACACCTCCTTCAGGTTGGACGATACACCCGCACTGGCAACCCTACGTGCGTATTGGGACGCCGAGTTGGACACAACTATCTGAGATAAACACTGGGCTCAATGCCTCAGTCATCCAAAAACGGTTTCAACCAACGCTAGGTTGAAATACACCCAATTTAATTACCTGCATCACACGTACCTCACAGGCTAGCGCGCATGTACCCCACAACTGTTGACAGATTCCCTTGGTGCCGTGACCCGGGGACCACATTCACACACATGGTATGGACATGCGCAAGCATTCAAACGTACTGGACCAATATAGCTACTATACTCACAGAGGCAGCTGATACCCAGGTTATAGCGCAGCCTACCCATTTCCTACTGGGCGTCACGAAGCGCAACGCTTCGTGTAAAGGCCTGAATAAGTTCCTAGACCTAGCACTGAGCCTCGCCTAGCGAAAAATAGCCATGACATGGAAGGCGCAGATGGGCCCCAGCATACACTCGTGGCTGTTGGACCTCTGCGGAGCACTGGTGTCGGAACACACGAACCAGCTGGCGCAGGCATCAGCACCCCCGCGACAGAATCCTATACAATGGCAGGACTACCTGACACTAATCGTGGCCGAGACGAACTGCCCCCCCCCCCCCCTCATCACAGATATTAGCATGGGGCCTTGATCCTCTCGGTCCGAGGGACTTACATCCCTGTGCTCGCGCGTCCCTGGCGGCTCCCTCCTTCCCCTGCTCCCCCCTTTCCCTGTTCCCCCCTTTCCCTCCCCTTCCCCCCGTCTCCCTCGGCTCATCCACGCCTGGTGGCCCACTGCACTCATCTAGCTGCACACGTGAGGCCCACTGATCTGCTCCACCGACAGGTAGATTTTACTTGTGCCCACATTCAGAGATCGACCTTTAGTTCCTCTTTTCTCATGTTATTTTATATTGTTGCTCACATATGATTCAATGATGGGATTGATCTGTGTAATAATGAAGGGTTTTCCTGTTGTTCTTATGACTCGTGTAAATTGTAAGTAAATGTACCCTATCATGGACATGTGAGGCGACACAGGGAAGAAAGTGGACTTTCCTGCTTACTGGCTAGGATTCTCCAGGCATCCCGCCTAAGCCATTCAAATTATTGCCATTGTAATGTCAATACTGGATCATGTCGTCAAGCAGATGCTAATGTTATCATATTGTGGAAAATCAATAAAAATAATTAAAAATAAAAATAAAAAAATGTGCCCAGGCGCTACCCAGTGACCTCTTCCTGAGTCATAGAGCACCCTTTGAATTGTACTGGAGGGCCTGGCTCTCCTTTCCTCCAGTGTCCCACCCAGCTTCCAGGAATGCAGCAATATACATCTGTCTGGTGGGAGATACTTTACCGCCTCTCATCTTTATCCGTTCAGCCATAGGTCTCCCAAAATGGAACTCTGATTCTTCCATGTATTGTACCACTCACATGCACAAATGCACCCAACACATGCATGTAGCATACATGCATTGCTCAGCACTATACAGCACATGTAACACACGTGCACTGTGCAGCACTACACACCAAACCGCTGTAGGGCAAGGGTGAGTTAAACACACAACAGCAGAACTTTAAATGGGTGAGCCTATAGACCTCACTCCAGTGGCGTGTAAAAAGGCCAGGTTCACTCTTCTTGATCACTATACAGTATGCTGCCACCACCACACTAGTGCTGCTTAAGGCCATAGCGTTTACAACTATGAGGGTAGCACTTTGGGCGCCCCTCCTGCTCAAAAAGACCGCAATCCGTGAGACAGGTCTGTGTCATGGCACACACACATGATCCTTGCATGCTCAGGCAACAAAAATCAGCATTAGGAAGGGGGCGTGAACAGCCGCCGAGTAAGATGCTCGCTTTCTGAAGCGGCTCCCAGCACACACCAAATCCTTCCACTATCATCTGTAAAACCATCTGTCAGCCACAATGAGAAAGCTAACTATTCTGTATCTCCTCATCGCGGCAATCCCAAATTCCTAATTATCGAGGCTCCGGACAGATTTCTGCCAGCAGACGAGGTGAGGCCTGTGAGGCTGTTGCCTCATGTGGCTGTGGATGACGGGAGGTGGCCCTACTCGCGGAGGAGCAACGCGCTCTGCGGCAGGCAGCCCCCAGCGTCTGGGTGGCTGAACGGTCGCTGTGACGCACTGCATGGCTCCCACACTGAACTGCATGTGGCTGGAAGACAGAGGCAGCTGTGCGAGAGGCGGTGTGCTTCCCACTGACTGCCGTGGACCCGCGGAAACATTCTTCAGGGGCCAACACCAGGTACACCTGGCGGCGAGCCGTTTTGCCCCCGCGTTGATCCCCCTACCGTAGTCGTTTCTACCCACGCGAGGTGCTGGTGCTCCATACTGTAAGGGCTTGCTGTACGGTCACCTGGTGGGGTCCGGTGCTGTGCGACGGACACGAGGACTCAAATGAGGTGAACCCTTGACTTGTACGTCGCCATGAAATGGCAGATGTCAGTGCTACAAGGCTCGACGCGGCTGGTGGGGTTGAAACCCCGTGGCTGGGTGTGCCTGGCTGGGCCCTGAGCAGGTACCTACAGACTGACGCAGGCCCTGCAATGAGACACAGGCATTGACTCCAGCACTGGCAACTGACTTTGTTACCTAACTCGACCCTGAGCAGAGGCCTACGGATTGCCGCTTGCCTCTGCAGGGAGACACAGGGATTAACTCCAGCATCACCACTGGTGTCTAGACAGAAGATTTTTGTTGATTCAGAGGTGGAAGTCCTGGGCTGAGGCCTGCCTGATCCCAGCCTTACCTTGTGGGGCGCTCTGAATTGCAGATGACTACTACATGGGACTCTCCCTGATTAAGTTAAACCAAGCTTGGACTTGGACTGGTCTTGTGCCTCCCTTTCCCCCACCCTCATGACTGTGCCTGGGGTGTCAAGACTTCACCGAGCTGAGACTGGAAGGGGGCCCTAAAGTGGGTCCGGGTCTAGGCCGAAGGATAACAGACAGGCAGCAGGGTGTGCACTTGCTAGCCACCTTGCAGGCGGCGACTACTCAGATTACACCCCCCACCAGACCAAAATTTGATAAGTGTATAATGACCAAAGACTGCTTCAGGACACCTACCCGATGATTTGCGGCCTCCAGTCGCACAGGCTTCCTCCGGTGATGAGCCACTTACATTGTCAGGGCCTGAAAAATCGTAAACATTTTACTAGACCTGCAGGTCTAGTAACTTGAATAATCTACTCGATCTAACCGTAATGTACTTGACCCATGAACTGGTCTTAAATTGTGTGATCCTGGGCAAATATTTTGTCTCATGAAGTGGCCTTTTTCTTCATTATCACATAAGAGAGCACCTTCAAGTATGCAAATTCACAATTTTTGCTGTACAAAAAAACCTCTTTATTTACTAGACTAAACATTTGCTCCATGTATAATGTGAATCAAGCCTACATATAGGATACACATGATCCCAGGCTTGCCTCTTAGTTCTCTAATAGCATTGTCATCTGGGCAGAAGCGGGAATATTTCCCAGTTCATGTTTAAAAACTCACTTTTCTTAAGTATTTTACTAAAGCATGATGTAGTAGTGCACTGTCATTTTCAGATAGCACATTTTCCATTGAAATGACCACAAAACATTCCCACTAACATGTTGTTTACTGATAAAACTATATAGCACATAAACAATGTTTGGAAATTGGGTTTCAGCAAAAATATTTAAAATTTGCACATTACCAAGTAAAGTGTTCTGATTTGTTTTGATTGTATAAGAATTTTTTTCACCACAGAATTACAGATGTGTCCTCATAACTAGTGAAATGTATTTGAAATGTTTGAACAGTTCACTTATTAGCTATTTCAGTGTCTGTAATCTCACAGCCTTTCATTTCACATTATTTGCACCGCTTGATTGCCACACAGTTCACTTTACAAAATCCTCTAACTTCAATCCCAGAAAGAAAAGTAAATGTAGGAAGACAAACTGACTTTTGACCTCTGTCTCTGAAAGCTGAGGAAATGTGACAAGATAAGATTTAAAGGCATCTTTATTGCTCATTCCCTGTTTGGGAGCAAGAAGAACACCTGTTGTTAGCTCGCCAGAACGGGCGAGTAGGCTCTAAAAATAGCTTGTCCTGATTAAATCTGGTTCGCCATAGCGAATGCATTTTTCGAGCTCTGTTTGTTGACGTAATGGCAGCGATTCAGGGAGTTTGGAACACCGTTGAGGTCACAATAGACTCATTTTCTATAGAAGTTACATTAATGAGAGCTGACCTCTGCAATCCTGGGGCTTTAGTGAAAGAAGCAGAGGATTCAGTTATCACCCTCAAGGCTGAAAAAGCGACATTAAAGTGCCAAGTCAAAGACCTGAAAGCTACCACTACTGTCTTGGAAGCCAGACTAGGTGATTTCGAAGGACGTTCAAAAAGGAACAATTTTCGCATAATAGGTGCCCCTGAGTGATTGGAGAACCTGCTGTAAACCTTTTCATAGAAGACCCCATACTTAAGCAGCAACAGCCCCGTGGTCTCTCAAACTAAGTTTCCGTTGAACGGGCCCATTGGGTCCCGGATTCCCCTCCAAAGCCAGGTGCATCTTCTTGCCTTATATTAGATCGCATCTTCAACTACTGTGAGGTCATCGTGCAAGCTGAGGTCAAACGGGTCTTAAGAGAACGTGAGATTAAATACTCTATGATCTTTCCCGCGAAACTGCTGGTAGTCGCAAACGGCAAAACCTGTTACTTTACATCTCATAGCGAGTTTTGGGAGTGGATGGATGGCTGGAGAATATCTGGGAAAACTGGTCCGTTTCATGGCTAAATGAGATCCCACACTATCCACGCACACTTATGGTCCCCATGATACTTTCATCATCTGGTACATTGCTCTTGGGAGGCGTTCACGGCCCCAGGGGTGGCTTCCAGATCCAAGCCCCTCCACTGTGCTTAGCTACCTTAGATCCATGGCTGACAAGTTAGCGGCTTTACACTTCAAAGTGCTGTCCTGGAACGTCAGTGGTCTGGGGGAACAAGATTTAAAGAGGGGTAGTACTGCAATACTCTAAGAGGCATCCTCCACATGTGGTTCTCCTCCGGGAGACACGCCTCCAGGGCAACGCTTATCGTAGTTCAGACAGGTGGGGATGCAAAATGGCGGCCCACGCAGGCTGCACCACGGGCTGTTGAGGGGTGGGAATCTTTCTTCGTAAATCGCTACTACTCACCACATAACACCTGGGCCGACACACACAGGAGATATGTGGCGCTTTCGGGTCAGTGGGAGGGGAAAACGCTCAACTTTATTTCAGTATATGTCCCCTGCGACTTCATGATGTTGCATTCTTGGACTTCAGCCCACTCCTCCTCCCTGAGAGCAGATTATTGTTGGGTGGTGATTTCAATACGGCCTTTTGTGACATTAAAGACCGTTGGCCTTCCAGACAGGCCGGGCCTCCCGTCGCCTGCTAGCTGAGTTCTTGATGGCCCAGGGTCTGGTCGATACATGGCGAGCATACAATCCAGCAACAAAGCACTTCACTTTCCACTCGGGGGCCCATGGTAGCCTCTTGCGCATCAATTACATCCTTAACCTGCCCCACCAACTCCCTCACTTCAGAGAGGTTCGCCATTTAGCCAGAGGTATTTCTGATCATTCTCCAGTCTGGGCGGTTTACGGGCTACCGGGCAGAGTTGAACATCGGCGAGCAGTCCTTTGTCCCTGGTATCTGAAGGTGCCCTGCATTCGCACAACCCTCCATGAAGCCACTGAGAAATATTTTGATTAAAATGGGGGCTTGGTCGACTCAGCGCAGACTCTGTGGGAAGTATACAAAGTTGTTATACGGGGTCAGGGCCTCTCGCTGATAGTGGGACACAAAAAGGAAAAGAGGGCCCGCTTACAGATGCTTGATTGGGAGATTCAGGAGTTTGAAACCCAGGTCACAAGCTTAGAACACTGAGACTTGCAACACAACTTGGCCGTTAAACAGAAGGAATATAGGGATGCCACGCAGAGGCTGCTAAAAGCTCACCACCGTGCAACCCAACATCGCCTCTATGAGGTGGGTGATAGAGCTGGGAAGCTCCTGGCCTTGCTTGACTGGGTGTTTGAAATACTAAGTAACGAGGGGGAGCGGTGAGAGACAGACAGGGTGTGACGAATGCCATTGCGTCCTACTACGCAGATATCTACTCTCCAACCCTCCCTACCTCAGCTGAGGAGTCTCGTAAATTCCTGTCAGACATTCCCCTTCCGAGTCTTTCACAGACGGACAAGCCACTCCTGGAACAAGACCTCACGGAAGATGAGGTAACGCAGGCAATCCGTGACTTAAACTCCGGCAAGGCAGTGGGCCCAAATGGTTTCCCCCTTGAGCTCTGTAAGCTTACAGCCTCTACCTCTGCAATGTTAAGGGAAAGCTATGAGTTGGTTGTCCTGCCCAGAGACCACAGGTTGGCCCGTATAGTGGTCATACATTAAGAGGGCAAACCACCGGATTACTGTGCCTCATGCCGCCCTGTTTCGCTACTAAACGCGGAGGTTAAAATCCTGGCTAAACTTCTTGCTTCCCGACTGGTCCATGTGATCCAGTCATTGATCCACCCTAATCAATCCGGCTTCATGCCGGGGAGGAACACCTCTCTTAACTTGCAGCTCCTACATAGTGTCTTCGGCAGGGCAGAAGGGATTCCGGAGGAAGCCCTTGTGCTCTCGCTTGACGTGTGAATGGCTTTTGACACGGTTGAATGGCCCTTTATGTTTGAGGTCCTGGCCAAGCTGGGATTCGGCCCGCATTTCAATGCATGGATACTACTCCTTTACACTGATCCCCTGACTCAGATGACTGTCAACGGAGGCACGTCCTCAGTGTTCCGGGTTCGGCATAGTACAAGACAAAGTTGCCCGCTTTCGCCCTTCATCTTTGCCCTGATTCTGGAGCCGTTGACTGCCTGGATCAGATGTTGCCCCCTATTTAGAGGACTGAGATGGACAGAGGATTGATGGGATATAATCTCCCTTTATGCAGACATTTTACTCTACGTTGTGGACCCAGATTTTATTCTTGACAGAATAATGCACATACTCATTTTGTTCTGCAGATACTCTGTTTATACCATTAACTGGAATAAATCCCTGATTTATTTCCTTCACGGGCAGGCACCACGGCTGCCCTGTGAATGAGCGGCTAGTATTGCCACGGAAGGGTTCAGATACTTCGGGATTTACATCACCAGAGACCCGGTTGTCTTCTGCGCTCGAAACCTAGAGCGGCCACTGGCGTGTCTGAGGAGGAATGTCCAACATTGGAGAGACCTTCCTCTCTCGCTTCTTGGGAAAACTGCCCTATTTAAGATGATGACCCTGTCCTGTTTCTTGTATGCACATCAGAATACGCCCTACCCAATCCCGACATCCTATTTTCAGGAAATTGAGAGTGAAACTCGTACACTACTCTGGGACCGGGGCCCTGCACGTATAGCTATTAAAAAGCTGACGAGCTGGTATGATGGCGGGATTGCCTTGCCCTACATACAGAACTATTATTGTGCGGCGCAGCTCATCTACATTAACCTGTGGGTTCATCTCCGCCAGGAGAAGCCTGCCTATCAATGAATAGGATGGTCATGCAGCTGGGAGGTCATCTCAGGGTCATCTGTGGGGAAGCACATCCTTTGTCCTGCTGGCACACAACACTGAATGCTTTGGGCTGGCGAGGCAGGTTCAGGCAGGCCACACGCCCCTGTCGGACACTGCACAGCTGGGTGTACTGGGCACACAGAAGGGCTAAAATAAATGGGACCTTATTGGTCTTTCTAGGGTGGGAGACCTGTGGACACTGGGAGGAGTGATCCAGTCAGACTTACAAGACGAGTATCAACTGGTCCCCACTGAAACCTTCTGAATCTTGCAAATACGGCACGCACTGCAGAAGGCGCTGCCAACGGGAGAAGAGCCCCCTGAATCTTCACCAATGGAAGACAGGCTGCTGGACAACCACATGCCCAAAAAAGCGATCTCTTACTTACCGTAAACTGATTAATAACTCACCTGATATCCTAACTCTGTTATGGGAGCACTGGGAGCTAAATCTGGGGGGACTGGAGAACAACAAGTGGCCGGAGGCCTTGGCGTCCCCCGGAGAGGTTGCAATAAGATCTAGGTTCTGCCTTGTGTAGTTACAATTCCTACACAGATGCTATTATGCATGCAGTACTATGGCGAAGATGGGCAGGGCAACATGTTTTTCCACATGCTGTGGAGCTGCCCAATAATCCATCATTATTGGGAGTCAGTTGTTGCTTGCCTCAACAATGTGTGTGGGGTGCAGCATGGAGGCCTCCGCGAAGTGGTGTCTTGAATGTCTGGGAGGCGACTGATCTTACTCGTATGGATCAGATCTGGATGACATTGGGTGTGATGGTGGCCAAGCGCAATATTGCGCGTATGCAGAGGGCGGAACGAGCACCGCAACTGAGTCAGTGGAAGCGGGGCATAGATTGGTGCATGCTGGCGGAGAGTGTGGTTTATGAAAGCAGAGGCTGTCCCAAAACAAGCATTTGCAATGCAATCGGTCTCGCCTTTGAGACCTTATATGTATTTATCTATGCAGCACATTAGCGTGGGTGCTGAAACATCTATTGTTCTTTAACATGGAGGGAAAGTAAGCACCAAACTGCGTGACATGCCAGGTATGGGAACACATGGAGAGAAATATTGCCTTTCAGCTGGAAATGGTATAGTCCAAAGCTCTGTTTTTAATATAAAATCAGGGCCTTCGGTGGTCATATCACTGAAAATACAAGATTTGAAAAAATATTATCGTCTACGGGTGCTCGTGGAAGACAATTTCTATGGAGTGGAATCTAGAGAATGCTAAAGTGATTCTGGTATTTTACTGACCTCTGCTGGTCGTTTTCTATCAAGACAGTTAAATAGAGGCAGTTGAACAGAAAAAAGTCCTAAGCGGGAGCAGACAAGTCCTAGGGCTGATCTCCAGAGCCCACAAAGTACATACACATATAAGTATATACTAAAGTATATACAAGAGGTCTCGAATGCTCGACCTAAAAATGGACCAAGATATGGGGAAATTGAATGATCATTGTTGGAAAGTGGGTTATTGGTAGGGGCAAATGTAGGTCTGCCACTGGCAATAAGGCCACTAACACATGGTAGGACCCAGCATAGGTCTTAGAAAATTATTCCTATGCTCAACCCTTGGTAACGTGGCTGCGAGCAGACACGCTTCACTTCAAAGACAGGTATGTAAAGCATTTAAAAACACCATTTCAGTAAATAATTAAGACACAACACAAAATAAAAATCCAACACCAATTTATAAAAATAGGTAATATCTTTTAAATGACACCAAAACGAAAATAATCCACTGTAGGGAACCAGAGATATGAATTTTTTAAAGATTAGTCACTTTCTAGTGCTTAGAAACCAACAGTACCCCTTTTAGTCATTTCGTTTTCTCTGACAGGGACACCTTTAGAAATTGTTCTGGAGAATCTCACCAAATGTGTTGTGCGCCTTCTCCAGCAGGCGGGGTCCAGTTAGAACTCCTTCCTGAAGTTCTGCTTGCGGGTCCCAAAGTATCCAAACACACAATCCAAGGTTCTGGAATCTCCCAGAGGGTCCTTGAAAGTGTGAAACTTCAATTCCGCAATCCACTTGAACAAAACCCTTACAAATCCACTGGTACTCCAGGCTGGGAATTCTTTGTGGGGATGTCCAGGTGAGCTCAGTTAACCTGTAGCTTGCAGGGAGTCCACTCGTTAGTCCTTTTGCAGCAAGGTAATCCACAGGGCTGCAGTTTCAGTTGGTGCAGTCTTCAGAGGTCAGGCCTTAGAAATCTTTGCACAGCAAAACTTCTCAGCAGGGCACTTATCCAGTATTGGGGTATCTTTCATAGATTAACATGCCTGAATCATTCCCCGTCGTCGGGATGGGAGTCCCCGGTACATAAATAAAGTAATGTCTCATTAGACATATAGAGTAATAGGCCAAGAGCCTTACATTAGTAACATATCCATGTCCTTTTGTAAAAAGGACCAAACTCTAGAAAAGAACCAATCAGCTATCACCACCCTGTGGAACCTTCCTGGAAGGAGCTCTAGTCCCTCAGATTTTCAACCGCACGTGCGTGCTAAAGGAGTCTCCACTGAGCTCTGCTCAGTTTTTCCTTGTTTCTGGATTTCCAGTGATTTTTTTCTTCACCATTCCTTCTTCTGTGTGAAGTTCTCAATATCTTCATGGCAGATTCTCCTAAGAAAGGCCTGTTTAGGCCCTGTGCTTCCTGTGGTAAAAAGAGGCTTCATGTCGACGATCAACACAAAGACTGCCTCTACTGTCTTTACCCGGATCACTCCTCAAAGGACTGTAAGGTATGTCGTACCTTTTCTTCAAAGACCCTCAGAGACTGGGAGGGACGCCTTTTAATTTGGCTGCAGAGACTTAAGGACAAAGACCAAGCTTTGTCTTCTGAAGAGAGTGAGGGCTCCTCCAAATCTTCAAGAACCTCTCAAAAAAGGCCCAGAGTTACTTCTCCAGGACCTTCGTCGCAGCCCCCTCATAAGAAAGACGCACAAAAAGTCTTCGGAGGCACACCTTAAGGCTTTACCAGCAAAGGTTTCTCCACAGGAGGTTCTACACACCTTTAAAGCCTAGTTCCACCTAGTCGACGACTGCCTCGTCGACGGTGGCTTCAACGACGAGAAAATCCCCATCTACAGCTGTGGAGTGACCTCGTCGACTCGACGACTGTCTCTACCTCTTTGGCGTCCTCAGCATCATCCACGTCGACGACGACGACTTCATCGTCGACGGCTGTTAAACCTGTATCGTCGACGATAAAAATTAAGAAATCATCGTCGACGACCAAGCCAGCGTCGACGCTACGATCGCCGACGAGCGTGTTGACGCCTGCGTCGACGGGGAATGTTCTGTCGACGTCTACCCCGTCGACGACGAGGGCTCCGCCGCCGCCACCGTCGACGAGGGCTCCGCCGACGACGACGACACCGTCGACGAGGGCTCCGCCAACGACACAGTCGACGAGGGCTCCGCCGCCGCCGACGACACCGTCGACGAGGGCTCCGCCGACGACACCGTCGACGAGGGCTCCGTTGACGACGACGACACCGTCGACGAGGGCTCCGTCGACGACAACAACACCGTCGATGACAGCTTCGTCGATGTTACCTGCAATCGTGTCCGTCGGTGCTTCACCGTCGACGACTACACCGACGACGGGCTCGTCGACGACACCAGAGTCCAAAGTAGAAAGTGCGTATGTCCATCTTAAAATAACAAAACGCACGTTGACACCTGCCCTGACTTCTCCTAGCAGGGTCCAGCCATTACCTCCGACTCACATTTTGGAAGAGGAGGAAGACTCAGATGATGGCAGTATGTTCGGAACGGCTACAAGTCCTTCTGAACTTCATGTCAAGTACCAAGAGAGTTCGGACTATGACGAGCAAGAACCAGAAGACCAGACATACTATCCTGACGACAGCCATCCTCCCCAACCTCCCATGGTTTGTCTACCTGCGTCTTTGGTTTCTGACCTCCAATTTCTGATTACTGACTACAAACAGAGATTTCCTACTTCTGCTACGTCTCCTGCTCCAGTTGCCTCTCCGCCGCCAAGGCCACAACCTCCACCTCCACAGTCTGTGCCTGTCACGCTACCACCTCCACCTTCCACGGATGATGAGGAGGATGATCAACAAGAGGAAGGAGAACTCCATGATTCCCAATCGACTCATGATGAGTGGGATGATTAAGTTATCCCGTGTCCAGCGTCCCCGGTGCCTACTCAAGCTGATTCGCCTGCTGAGGATATCGGGGGTTTTCATAATGTTTTGGAAAGGGCTGCACAACGTTTCCAGATCCCTATGCCTTCTCTCCAACAGGATTGTTTCCTTTATGACTTTAAGGATCCTTTTAAAAGTCTGTAAGATCTGTGCCCATTATAGACTACATCTGGAATCAGGGTGTTAAAATAATGCAAAATCCATCTTCGGTTCCCCCAGTGTTACCTCGACTAGACAAAAATACAGAGCTCCGGACACCGCTCCGGCCTGCCTTACCGGACATCCCAAGCCTGATTCCGTCATCACTCCAGGCTGCTCAGCGGAAATCTAAAACCCTTCTGCTCCGCTGTCCGCTCCTCCAGACAAGGAAGGCAGAGGACTTGACAATATTGGGAAACGTTTTTCTTCCATGTCTGCATTAACAGTGCGTGCGTCTAATTCCTTAGCGTTATTAGGGCGCTATAACAGGCAGATGTGGGCGGACATTGCTCCATACTTGGGGGCCTTGCTGGACGATTCGAAGGAAGAAGCAAAGAAGATCTTGCTGGAGGGCAAACGTTCGGCTTCCGAGATCATCGATTGTGCGATGGATATCGCCTCTACTGGTTTCCGCCAACTAGCTGGCGCTGCCGTACTACGACGCCAAGGTTGGCTGAAGGCGGCTTCTTTTCGGCCGGAAGTCCAGACAAAAATTCTGGACATGCCCTACGATGGTCAGCTTCTTTTGGCACGCATATTGATGAAGCTCTTCAGGGCATAAAGGATACCGACGCAGCTAGGGCTCTGGGTACCCTTCAATTTAAACCCCCCCCCTTTTCGTGGCTCAAGGGGTAGAGGTCAATCTACCACCATAGGAGACTACCAACACTATCGGTCTTCCTATTCCTCCTCCAACCAACAATATTGGCCACAATACCAACAACGTCAACAACAGCAATCATCTTACGCTAAGACCTCCTTTCGAGGAAAGGGAGGACGACAGAAGGACGCTGCTCGGCGGCAATGACTTTTCTCTACCGCCGGTCTCCATTTCCTCTCCACCCTCCAAAATAGGAGGAAGGATTTCCCATTTCTTACACAATTGGAAACAAATAACAACGGACCGTTGGGTTCTTCAACTGATACAATTTGGACATTCGCTGGAGCTCATTCAAATTCCTCCCCAGACCCCTCCTCGACCTATGATTCACAAACATCTACGCCTTTTACTCCTGGAACTTTCACTCATGCTCCAGAAGGAAGCTATAGAAAAAGTTCCTCTTCGTCAACGGGGAAGGGGTTTTACTCCCGTTTTTCCTGGTGCGCAAAAGGACAAGAAATGGAGACCAATCCTAGACTTGAGAGGTCTCAACAAGTTCTTAAAGAAACAGTCGTTTCGCATGGTTACCATCCAAGAAGTGCTGCAACTTCTCAACGCAAACGACTACATGGTGTCTTTGGATCTTCAAGATGCCTATTTCCATATCGCTATCCACAGGAATCACAAAAAGTTTCTGAGGTTCGCCATGGCAGGCAGACATTACCAATTTCGTGTCCTGCCCTTCGGACTCAAGTCAGCTCCACACATTTTTACGAAATGCCTTTCTCCAGTGGCTGCATACCTCAGGCAACAACACCATCAGGTCTTTCCCTATCTCGACGACTGGCTCGTCAAGGCACCTTCTCTAGACGGCGCGACCAGGTCTTCCAACGCCTGTCTACAACTTTTCAGTCGCCTGGGACTCACTCTCAATCAGGACAAGTCTGTCCTCCAACCTTCTCAGCGGATATCCTTTCTGGGTGCTACTCTCGACACAACCCAGAAGAAAGCTTTCCCGTCACAAGAGCGACAGAGCAAACTACTTCATTTGGCAATCCACATAAGAGCCAAGAAGTCCCTCTCAGTACGCCTCTTCAAATCCCTTCTCGGAATGATGTTGTCCTGTATTCTGCTAGTTCCTTACTGTCGCCTCCACATGCGCCTCTCCAAGAAGCACTGTCGGCTCAATGGATTCAATCCGAAGGATCCTTCGACGATGTCATTCAGGTGACCCCTCAGATGGTCACTGCTCTGCAGTGGTGGACTCGTCCACGGAATCTTTCTCAAGGCCTGCCGTTCTTGCTCCAAGCTTCTCCACAAATCATCACAACAGATGCGTCCCTGGAGGGTTGGGGAGCTTTCCTCCAAGAGCTCCGAATCAGCGGAAAGTGGTCTCCTTCCGAGACGGAGCTTCACATAAACCTCCTCGAGCTGCGAGCTGTCTATCTGGCTCTCCTGGCGTTCCTTCCCAGGATCAAAGGTTCTCTAGTGCTTGTCCGGACGGACAATACTACCACAATGCACTACCTGAACAAGCAGGAGGTACTCGTTCACTAACACTCTCTCACGAATCTCAAAGATCTGGAACTGGCTACTTCTCCACAACATTTCCCTTCGAGCGGAATATGTTCCAGGAACAGACAACGTACTGGCCGATTCACTAAGCAGGCAACAAACAACATGTCACGAATGGAAGTTGAACCAGGGTACTCTCGACCGCATATTCTCCCAATGGGGCACTCCTCTCTTGGACCTATTTGCTACCAAGCAGAACGCCAAATGCCAAAACTTCGCAAGCTGGCATCCCCAACGAGGATCTCTAGGGAATGCATTTTCGATCGCATGGTTCAACGTCTTTGCATACGCTTTTCCACCGATTCCCCTAATTCCCAGGGTCCTCAGGAAGTTGAAGGCAGAACCCTGCACGCTAATCCTGATAGCTCCTGCGTGGCCGCGCCAGCATTGGTTCACGGAGCTCCATCTTCTCTCCCTGGAGCCGCCGATCCCTTTGAAACCGTTTCCCTCTCTCCTCACAATGAACCGGGAACAAGTCCAACATCCGGATCCAGCATCTCTCAAATTATCGGCTTGGCTCCTGAGTTCCGAGAGTTCCATGGCCTAGACATTCCTCCGGACTGCAGGGCAGTTCTGGCTCGGGCTCGAGCCGACAGTACTAACAAAACATATTCCTTAAAATGGAAGAGGTTCTGCATTTGGTGTAAGTCGGCGAACATACACCCTCTTTCGTCTTCTCCAGAACAAATATTGCCTTACCTTCTCCATCTGGCGACTTCAGGTCTTGCTCATGCCTCTATTAAAGTTCACCTGGCATCTATATCCCGTTTCAGGAGATCTTCTGCAGGTCCTTCTCTTTGGTCTAGTAGACTGATTAAGCAATTTCTCAAAGGCCTATTCAGGACTTTTCCTCCTGTCAAATCTCTGCCTCCCACTTGGCAACTCAACACAGTTCTT
Source organism: Calotriton arnoldi (assembly GCA_963921515.1). Lineage (NCBI taxonomy): Eukaryota > Metazoa > Chordata > Amphibia > Caudata > Salamandridae > Calotriton > Calotriton arnoldi. Next base: position 844,427 of record CAWUFW010006682.1, on the reverse strand, counting down.
GCTCAGATTATGAAACACCCTTTTGAGCCGATCCACAGAGCTGATCTTAAATATCTTTCTTGGAAGACGGCACTCCTTCTAGCCCTTACCTCTGCAAGGCGAGTAAGTGAGCTTCAGGCATTTTCAGTTCAAGACCCTTTTCTTCAGTTCAAACATGACCGGGTTATACTGCGAACTAATCCTAAGTTTGTGCCCAAAGTCCCATCAGACTTTCACCTCAATGAGCCTATAGTCTTACGGACCTTTTTTCCAAATCCTCAAACGCCGGCAGAAAGAGCTCTACACTCTCTGGACCTTAAACGCTGCCTTAAATTCTACCTTGACAGGACAAAGTCGTTCCATAAATCCAACCAACTCTTTGTGACTTACAGTCGACCTAGGAAAAGGTCTTCCACTTACTAAACAAAGTATCTCTCGGTGGATCTCTGGAGCTATTACTTTCTGTCACCAGCAAGCGGGTCAACCCTTGCGTTCAAGGTTCGAGCCCATTCCACTAGGGCGGTTTCTACCTCCATGGCACTCTTTGCAGGTGTGCCTATCACAGACATTTGCAGAGCGGCAACATGGAAGACGCCGCATACATTTACCAAGCATTACTGCTTGGATACGGAACTCATGAAGGATGCTGCAGTGGGACAGGCGGTGCTACGTCATCTATTCCAATAGAGGTGAGCCTTCTTTTCATCCCACCATCCTTGCTTCTATACGCACATTTCTTTATTGTGTTCTTTAATGGTTTTCTTTGATTGCAGTTTGGTACTTTCTATGTTTCACATTGATATGTTATTATCTAGTGAATTCGTATATGCTGTACCATCCGAAATGTGCTTATCATTGCTTACTACTCTGATTCAGGCTTGTGAATCTATGAAAGATACCCTAATACTGGATAAGAAATGCGTTACTTACCTGTAACTGCAGTGATCCAGTATTGGTATCTTTCATAGATTCACATGCAACCCACCCACCTCCCCTGGAAGGGCTCACCTCGTTCTCTCAGTGATACACCTACTTAGCACTGTGCTTACGAAAATCTGAGGGACTAGAGCTCCTTCCAGGAAGGTTCCCACAGGGTGGTGATAGCTGATTGGTTCTTTTCTAGAGTTTGGTCCTTTTACAAAAGGACATGGATATGTTACTAATGTAAGGCTCTTGGCCTATTACTCTATATGTCTAATGAGACATTACTTTATTTATGTACCGGGGACTCCCATCCCGACGACGGGGAATGATTCGGGCATGTGAATGTATGAAAGATACCAATACTGGATAACTGCAGTTACAGGTAAGTAACGCATTTCTTCTTGCTTCAGTAAGTTTCAAGCAGCAGATCTGGAGGGCTCTGCCCCTCTCAGATACTTATTCAAAAGTCTCTGGGTCAAGCAACAGGTCACCTCCTGACCAATGAGAGCAGGGTAACTCCTCATAGTTATGACCACATCCTGTAGAGTGTGGCATTATTTTGTCCCAGAGTGCATCAAATCTTCCAAATCCATAATGGCTGATTTTCCAGCAAGGAGGTAAGAGCTGGCTAAACCCACCCCCTGGGATGGCTTATTTACATAGACTCTCCCCTACCATCTGCACATACCTTCCTTAAGCCTAGCCCTGCCTCTGGGTCAAGAGTGTAAAAGTGTAACTGACACCCAGGCCTCCCCTCTACCTTTGAAGAGCATGGTTTATGACTCTACCCCCTGGCCTGGCATTCCTATGGACCAGCACACTGCCCTCCCAGCAGTGTTGGTAACTTCAGGGGCTCTTTATCACCTCTCCAGGCAGCCTGGCTAATCCACTTAACTCTGACCAATCAGGGCAGACCACTGGAAAGGCTGAATTTGGACTTACAAACAAAGTCTTATAACTTCTTGTATGTACACTTTAGGAGAAATTCAACAATATAATATTGTTGGATTTACTACTACCATTCTGGGAAGTCTTTGAATGGTCAGGCTAGTCCTCTACGATCAATAGTTATTAATCCATAACTTCCTACCATGTTAACCTATGGGCCATGGGATTTGCAATGGGGAAAATGACTTGGGCCAGTTTTCTAGCACCAGGGCTTATAAAAACATATTTTATAAGTATTTCCCTAATTTCTACAGGACCCCCACCCTCAGTGCAACTAGGGAGACTTTAGGGGGTCTGAATCTGCAGAAACATTGCAGATCCTCCTTCCACAGTGCTTCTAGCATCAAAGTCGAATTTGAGCAGCACTTTACCACAATGTGGGGAGTGAAATGTGAAATTTCACTTTACCCAGGCATATAAAAACTCATTTTATAAGGGTGTACCTTATACATATCTGACCCCCCACCCTGGGATACCTAGGGAGACCCTGGGGTCCGTAATATGCCAAAACATTGTAGGTTACCTATTTTTAAGTGCCCCTACTAAGAAAGTCGAGTTTGGGCACAATTTACTTTTTAAAAGCAGTCCTGGCAGCCAGGGCTGTTTTTAAACTGACCCCAGGCTTCAGCAGTGCACACATTCAAGTGCAGAAAAGCTGCTGGCCTCTAAACTGCCATGCCCCAGGATACTGGGGACTTCTAGGTAGTTTCAATCCCCTGCCCTATTATATACTAGGGGCTTATGGGGTAGGTCATGCCAATTACAGGGGTACCCCACCATACCATAGTGTACCCTAGTGTATGTTGGGTGTCTTAACTGTAGTCTTATGTGTTCCTTTCAGCTTGGCACTGGCCCTGGGCCTGGTGAGACTGAGCCCAGGGTCAGTCAGAGTCAGTTACCACCAGTTCCAGTCAGCAGAAAGTTGGGGGGTGCCCAGGGCACAGGATGACTTTGCAACAATCATCGAGGTCGGTTATGTGTCCCTATTGACAGTTCTGGTTTTGATCCTGTAGGTCTGGAGCGCCCAGACCCTAATGCTGTCCTGTGATTGATGGAGGATGGGTAGGGGGGCCAGGGGATTTGAGCGGCTGATGGGGGTTCGAATTTACCAGATTGTCTTGATGCTGCATTGTATAATGCTTGCTGTTATTTTGTTTGCTTTACTTGCAATAAAAAGATCTTTTAAAAAGAAATTAGGGATTCAGTTTCGGTAATCCCAGTCAAGAGAATCGGGAGAACACCTATTTGGCTGTTTAGTTATTTGCTATCATTAACTTGATGTGCATTTGTTTTTATCTCCGCCATATACTTATTCATACTTTTTTGCAGTGCATATATGTATGATGCACTTATTGTTTTCCTCAATCCATATGTATTCTTTGCTTTAAGTATTATTGGAATGTCATTTTCTTTGTATTTTCATTTTTCTATTGAGTGTAATGTATCCACATAGCCACCACATGCAAACCATTGTGTCTGAGGGAGGTATCCCTCTTTAATACTAATGTTGCTCTCTCCAAGGCAGAATGTTACAGTGAGGCCCCATGGCAGCGTCTCCTAATAGGGGAATGTGTGGTAAAGGCTCACGTCTGGACCCACTGGTGATAGCCAACAGATGCAGTGTAAGGATTCGTGTACACGCACCCTGGTAGAGATAGAAAGAGTTGTTGAAATGTCTCATGTCTGTGTTTCCTGGTAGAGATTAATAGAAGTGTTCTAAGGCTCACTGACTTACATCCCGCACTTTTCTATTATAGAAAAAGACACAAACGGAGACATACTGTGGGTCTGGTGCTATCCCTCCATCTCAGCCGAGGTCCGGGGTCTCCTGCTACGAAAATGCTGCCTAGCACACGAGAACAAAGGCCTTCACCCCTTCCTCTTCGGCCAGTTCAAGAGGACCTGGTTCTACATCGCTGCCATGCACGTGACTGACCCTGCAGCACTGACGAAGGCAAGAAACAATCTATTGATGGTATTTGCAGGAGTTTAGAGGCTAACTCTTTGGGGAACGTTGGAGTCTTAAGATCTAGCGAAAAAAATAGAAAATGTTGCAGTATTTGAACGGTGTGCCAGTTGTGCGGGTGAATGCGGATTACACTTGCAGCCAGTAGCAATGCATACTTTTTACTTTCTTGAAATGTTTCCTAAGCGCCATTAAACACTAAGTGAACAACCAGTGTATAAATAATATTAACATAACAAAAAGGAAATAGCGAGATAAAAGAAATAAATGCAAAATTTCCCAAGTTTGTTAAAGCCAATAGGCCTGGCTTTTAAAAAAAAATCAAAATGCTTCCTCATTGGTCGGCATTTTTTGTGTGCGATTGTGTTGAGTGGATGACTACGAAATTGAGTCAAAGTGGTACATAACTCAAAGGATGAGTGATTGAATACATTAATGAATTTGAGTTAATATACAAATTGGTGAGTGGATGAATGTACTGATGACTGTATGGATGGATGAATTGATAAGACAAGTAAGTGCAATGATGGCTGCAATCATGTTAATGCCGAGAGGCTATACTCTACTCGAGAGACTATACTCTACTCACGATACTTATGACTCACATATTCGGCCATCCCTTTCTTGAGGTATTCTTTTGTAATAAGTGCTAGTTCATTGAAAGCCCTCCGTTAATAAACTCATGAAATCTGAGACATGAACCCCTGCATGGTCCCGGACTCTGCCCAGGCCAAAACTTCAACTGACCTCACTGCCACAGCATCACATAGCAGAAGAATCCTTATAATACAGGCTTAAGGGAGAAACATCAATCAACAGTGTATGGCTAGAGAAGACCTTCAGCACTGGGTATAAGCAGCAGCGTAGCAGTTGCAGACAGTTTCTTTCTCACTTGAAACTGCTTTTTCATGCACCTCTTTTTATGATCCGTGTATGTCTTCGGTTCATGCTCTTTCACTCCTGGCATGAGCCTGTGGCAACAAATTCACTCCAAAAGTGGGTGGACTCGTAAAACTTGAGACTAATCAGTGCATGTACACCGTGATCAGTGCCTTTCTCCTGTTCATGGTTATGAACTCCTGGCAAGAATCAGTAACAGTGGTAACTTTTCACAGGCAAACTCCTACAACTTAGCCACCAATAAAAGACCTTTCAGGAAATGAGCACTAGAAAAGGCCTTATGCACTGGACATCAGTACTTGTGACCATTATCAGATCATTTCAATCTATAGTGTAGAATGTTCTTTTGCGAGTTATCCTTCTGTGATCATTCTCTGACTCCTATTTATGTTCACGCACTCCTGCAATCATCTTTTAGTGATCAGTGTGAGCCTACTCATTTAATTCTGGCATGAATCTATAATCACCAGTGGATGCTCTAAGAAGACCTTAGGATATGAGCAAACTCTGAGCATTTCCGGATTCTTTCAACAAAGAGGCTTTTACATTGACTTATAATACCAATACGTCAAGCTCAGCAATGCAAGCACTCCATGAGAGGTGCAGTCATACACCAAACAAACAACAGCATAAGGTGAGAGAGAGAATTAGTCTTCTGGTTGGATCCAAGCCCACTCTTTGTTATTTTAAAGATTTGACAACAAAACATCTGATGGCCATCTAAAGATGTCTGTAGCCAGTCGTAACCAAGAGCAAAGAATCGGTGTGCCTTAATTAGATCATTTTGTTGTCTGTATGTCTTGATTAAATATGCATGTTTACCTTCGTTACCCTCTGTATTTTCCCCCGTCTCAGGACATCTAATAAGAGTTTGAAAATCTCAATCGATTCTGATCTGCTGGTTCGGAAACATTTCCTCAAAGCTCGCCAGCAACGTTGCTGAATGCAGGGGTTGTCCAATGCTAAGGGTTACCTAGTATTGATTCCATCGCGTTCCCCATTTTACCACTGTATACATCCTGTCCCTTAAACTCACTCTTGTAGGTTCTTCATTAACCGTGTTTTCTGTCTGAGCCACTGCTTCTGTCTTTCTTGTATTCTCTGGTTCAACTTCTCATATTGAAAAATAAGTACAGGTTCTCTAAAACAAGTGCTGGTGCCAACCACCTGCAATCATCTCTTCTAATTGGTGGCTCCGCCACTAACTCGTGTTTCTCTCAGTTAAAAATGCTGAAACAAGTTCTTCTGAACACCACCCTCAATTATCAAGTCACAGTTATGAACGCCTTCATTTTTTAATGTGGGGTTCATGGACATTTAATCAAACCGAAATGCCTGGCACTGTACTGGCTTCAGCTGTCTGAGCTGCATCAAAGCATTGCAAGTAGGGCCATATCACAGCTCCGTTTGCAATCACTACAGTGAATATGTGTGAATGGAAAGTGAAATCTAAGGTTTTTGAAAGTATCATTATGTCTGCTATGCACCAAGCCCTTCCTTTTTATTCAATAAGTTTACTCCATACCGGCCACAAGGCCATTTCCGTTTCTTTGTAGCACACTTTTTGTTATTCCTCCCTATTACTAATTACACTTGGTTGGCTGGAACTTACCTAGATGCATTCTATGCCTCGGACCTGTGTGCTTTGACTCATTCGCAAGCAGGGTTCCTTACATTTTAGAAATGTCATATATACATGTCTGTTCAATAAATACGGCTTTTTATTTCTCCTAATTAGATTATGGTTTCCTTCAGACAGTACAACATATGGCTAATTATTTTAGAAGATTGTTATGTATTAATGTTTTACAGAGCGAATTTTGTTTTTGTTTGTGAAATATTTTTAGTTGTATTTTGCCTCATTAACGAAAACCCCATATAGGGCACCAGGCATGCACCCATAAAGAGATGGAGACATTAAGAACCAAACCACCCTCCCCCACCCCGCGCCTCCTCCTCCAGACATCAATAAGCCAGTACATTTTTTTTTTTAAAGGAAAAAGAAGTAGAAAAGTCAATAGCAGAGTTCCAGAGACAGGTATCACATATATACCCATTATGACACCTGGGATTGAACAACCAATACATCCTGGCTCTGTCTCGCTCCATTTCCCATGAGCTCCAGTGAGTAATATCTAATCCAACCACTCCAGACCTTGTAGAATTTTCAGGGGCAGCCCCTACTGGCATATGTGACTGTTTCCGCCTCCATGTATATGTCCATGCCCCGTCTCCATTGCTGTATTGTCTGGCTTTCACTCAGCCCCCAGTACCGGGCTGTATCCCTCTTTGCTTCCACCAAACCTAGGCCACAGAATAATAGTTTGGCCCGTGGAAGGTCCACGTCATTCGGGATCCCCAAAAGAATGAACTTCAGCTCAAGTGGGATATGCTCTTCAAGTATATTGCCGAGTTCCCCAGTGATCGCCACCCAGTAGTCATGGATTGGTGAGCACCCCCAGAGTGTGTGTAGGAAAGATCCAACCTCGCCCTTACAGAGCAAGTAGTTAGGGGACATCGCCTTTCCCATACTGTGTAGTCTCAGTCTATTGTAATATACTCTGTGGAAAATCTTGAATTGAATCAATCTTAAACGTACCTTTATTGCCGCCTCTCTCGGTTGCATCTGGGCTGCTTCTCAATCTGTTTCTTGCATGTCCCCCACATCACCAACCCATTTCTCTTGCAGTCTACCTAAAGTATCTGGCATGTTGTTATTCAATGTTTTATATGTAAAGGAGACTGCTCCTTTACCCAGTTCTTCTGTCAACAACCGCCCTTCCAGTGTAGCTTATTCCGGGATGCCCTCCCCAGGTAGCCCCTCCTCCTGCCATGCATGCCGTATGTGTGCATACTTCAGGAATTGGATGGCACTCATTCCATAGTCCTGTTGCAGCGAGGAGAATGGCCTAGCCCCATTTTCTAACAAATCCTCTACCTTGGAGATCTCAATGATGTCCCAGGGCCCGAACCACTGTAGCTTCTCCATCTCCGGAAGCCAGTTCTCTCCCACAAGGGTGTTTCTCCCATGGCCCTACGATACCATACCAGGCATTTCACAGCTTTGCCCCACTCTGTTACGGCTACTTGGGTGGCTGGGAGCAGATGCTATATCCCCCTACCCCATTAAGTGCTATGCATGTACGACCATGTCCCCTATTGCCCCCGTTTGAGTCTGAAGATGGAGTGACCTTGGGGGGGGCGAAGATCCAGTCATTTTTATTGAGTAGATGGTAAGATCCCCAAGTACTTAAAGTTGTCATCCGCTAATGTCAGGCGTGGGAGCAGGAATGTATGTAGCTATCTCCGGGGAAGATATATTACTGTCTTATCCCAATTAATCCTATAGCCGGAGTAAGTCCCATACTTCTCCAAATAATTAAAAGATTGGCAGAAGACTCGTGGTCGGCTCAGTGATATAAAGCAAGATATCATCTGTATAAAGCAAAACATTTTCTTAGTCTTCCTCTGTCTCTGGGATTTTGAAACCACGCACCGCTGGGTGGTCCCACACTATACACACCAAAGACTCTATTGTGAGAGCAAACAAGATGGGGAATAATGGGCATCCCTGTCTGCTCGCTCTACCAATGGGGAAGTCCGAGGACACCTCCCCATTCACCCTGATTGCCACAATCTGGGCCTGATAAAGTACACCCACCGACTTCTGATACAGGGGACCAAATCCAAACTCCTCCAGTGTTTGTTCCAAAAAGGGCCAGTGCACTGCATCGAACGACTTCTCCATGTCCAGCACGAGAAAGACATACAGCTGGGTGGTCCCTCACTTCGTTCATCCAGTTGTGTGCCCACCTCAGGTTATATCTTTTTTTTTTTTCCTTTTTCCTCATTCGCCTCCAACCCCAGACAACTAGGAAATTTGAAAAGTTGCCACTGTTACTCAATTTGAGACGTAGGCCTTCAAGATGTCCCCCGCCTACCAGTAGCAGACAAACCTCTTTCCTGTTGCTGACCTCTCGTTGTCGAGGAGAGGGTGGTCGCACTCTCTTCTGATTACTTAAAACCAGTAACTGTTGCTGAGGGCCCTTCCAAAATCGGAACTGGGGACCAAAAAGGAACAGCGAGACCCAACACAGCCTGAGAGCTTCACATGAGGCTTAATCATAGTATCATGTATATTATATGATTAGTTTTGTTAAAAACAAAATATATTTTAGCCGTTTTAGCCTGGAGTCCAGTTTATCAGGCAGTCCCAAATGGCTCTCTTCCTACTATCTTTCAATCTGGCCACATCATTCCTAGAGATTTTATACAAGGAGCACAACCAATCTGAGGATGTAGGATGTAGGAGGTAAGGCCTCAGTCCATCTCCTGCATATTTCTCGTCTAGCTAGCAGAATGGCATAGAATAGAAAACCTCTGCTCGGGCCCATAATTTCGCTAGATATACCAAAAATTATAAGTCTAAGAGAAATATGTATTGGGCGTCCCAAGATGTTCGTTAAAGTGCTCCCAATTTTCTCCCAAAATTCAGAAATTGCCGGGCAGGTCCAAAACATGTGTGTGTCTGGGGCATTTTCCATGTCGCATTTTTTACATCTAACGAGGGGCCCTTCGTCATTTTAGAGAGTCTCGCTGGGGATAAATAGGCCCTATGTGTGGTGAAATAATGATTTCTTCTGAGCCAGGCTGGCTTTACTACTGCAAACAAGGTGTTAAAAGACGTTTGCCACAGGTCTGCCCAGTCTATTTCTGGTATAAATTCTCCCCACAACTCTTCAGCTAATCTGAAGTCTCCATCTATGGCCTCTTCAATAGCCCAGTAAAAGAACGATACCTCTTTCTTTCCAACTGGCTTTTGTACTAGATGTTCTTCCAACATATTCCCCAGGCCTATAGGTTTTTAAGACTCAGGGACCAACTCTTTAATTGCAAATATTTAAATCTGGACATGCCCTCCTCCAATTTTTCATCAAGAAATACCCAAGGTAAGAGTGAGCCCTCTGCGGTAAGATCCCCCATACCAGAAACCCGGCTGTTTTTAAAGGGGCCGCCAATTTATCTTTCAAACAGCTTGGTGTCACTGGACTGTCCCACAGTGGAGCTAACTTTGAACAGTACTCTAGGCCTGTTAGTTTTTAATTCTGGCCCAAATACGAACCACGCTCTCTAGGACTTTCAGTCTTACTTTCTTGAAGAATTTCTGATCTCCATATTTAAAAAGAAAACCTTCATGAGGTAACCCCACTGGCTCCAACATAGCTAGGTACATTACCCCCCTCCCTGATGAATCCGGTGATTTTAACAGCATTCTTGAATGTGTTAGCTGAAAAGCCCAGGCATAGTATTGTATATCCGGAAGTGCCTCAGGTTATATCTTGTTGACTTGCCAGGCATGAAGCCCGACTGATCCCTGTGTATCAGGGGCATAATAACCTGAAGAAGCCTCGAGGCCAGTACAGTGGCCAAACGTTTTACATCAATATTGAGCAATACAATTGGGTGGTATGAGTCACAGTACTGATGCAGTTTGCAATCCTTGTGGATTACAACAACAGTGGCTTGCCATAGGTCTGGCGGAAGCACTCCCTGCGCTCCGGCTTCCCGAACCATATTCAGCAGATGGGACCTCAGCAATCCAGTGTGACGCTTCTAGAATTCCGCATGGATCCCATTTGGCCAGGGACTTTATCGGACTTCAGTTCCGCTATGGTGGACTGGACCTCCGCCAGTGTAATTTAGGCTTCTAGGGCATCTCTTGCCTTTGCATCAAACACAGGGATGGCCATAGTCGCCAAATATTGTGCTGTCTGCGGTGCCTTTTACAGTGATCTGGCCCTATAAAACATCCTATAGTATAGAGCGAATGCCTCTGCAATGCGTTCATCGGAGTCTTAAGTCTCTCCTTTCTGCCCCACTAACCTCCGCACCTACCTGGCCTCTGTTTTTTTCCTGCCCAGCCATGCCTTCCTGCCTTATCCTTGGTTTTGTACAGCCGATGCAATGTGGCAAGCATTTTCTTTTTTGCCCCTTCCTGCACCAAGTCCCAGTATTCGACTCTCAGGAGTTCTAATTGCCCGAGTGTGGGGCCGCTTTCCCCTTCTTTTGGGCTATCAAGTTCTGGGCTCTATTGTGGTGAACCGTCTTACATGCTTCCTACAACACCACTTTGGACATAACTGAGCCCTCGTTTTCCTTGAAGTAAAACTCTGTATCCACCTGAAGCCCCACGGCAACATCCTAGTCCAGCAGATCCCAGGCGCCGAGTTTCCAAACAGACCCCCCCAACCCTTACTCCGGCTGCCCAGCCTAACTAGCAGAGGAAGTGATCTGAGAGCCCCATGGCCAGGTATTCTGCTTGTTGTATGGCACCCACCTTCCCAGCTGGGGTCAAGAGATAATCCAGTCTAGAAAAGACCCAGTGGGTCCTGGAGAAATGGGACAATCTTCTATCAATGGGGTTTTGCAGCACCACAGTTCCGAAAGACCCAGCGTATCAGCAAAGTGCGCGAGCAGGATGCCATGTGTGGCCTTCCCTGACGCCCCGGACCTTTCTAAGTCTACAGCCATGACATCATTGAAGTCACCTCCCATTACCCGCAGCGAGGAGTTTGCCTCCAACAGAATCTCTGTGAGTTTCGTCATTGTGGATGCTTGCTGCCGTGGGAGGGCATATACACTAATCGGGGTGACATTAGAACGTTCCCAGTACCCTTTCTCTTCCACATACCTACCATATGAGTCTATCCACTGCTTCACTACCTGAAAGGGGGGTCTTTTTAATTAGGATAGCCACTCCCCTGGAGCCAGTAGTATAGCCGGCATGTGCCAGTGTGGTGTATGCCCCTCTCCCCAGAAATCGACAGTGGGTCCCCTGGAGATGAGTTTCCTGTCAGAGGATGACGTCTAGCTCCAGACGTTTGATTTATTGGGCCACCAAACCCCTCTTAACTTTGTCACTTAGCCCATTAACGTTCCATGACAGGATCATGAGTGCCCTGGTGTCTAAGGGTTGGTTACATGCCATGACTCTGTGTGGACTCATTTTGTGTATGCACCCCCTTCTAGGACCGCAGAACGGCTTGTAGTGTGGTTTGTGGCCTCATCGTCTACATTGCTAAGTTAGCTTAGGCCTGGCTGCCATGATGCCTTTTTTGCGCACGTTACTCTGTGACTTTGTTTGTTCAGTCCCTGCTTGTGCCTGGCTATATTAGAACTGTCTGCCTTTTTGCCTTTCACCTTTTCTCCTGTACCCTGTGGGTTTCGTCTGCACATCATGTACAAGGTCGAAAAACAACGTCCCTTGTTCTTGCTGATCTGGTCAGCCCCTCGCACTTAGACATAATACAAAATACAGCTGCAGTGGAGAAATTCGTGTGCTTTTAATATTGTGATCTCGCTGTTTGTGACACTTTTTTTAAGTTGTGGGCTCTGGCCTTGTTACCTCCTTTGAAACTATATTTGGTGTCATACCGGCTTTTATTCATTCTATTTTTTCCAGCGTCTTTGGCGGCTTTCTGTTACTCCTCGCCTTAGCGGCTGGTATATTGCTTTTGGTCTGTTTGCTGCGCAATGGCTGCACTTCCTGGGGGCCTACTCGACCAAGGTCGACTCCGGATGCTCCGTGAAGGCATGCTCATCAACTTCGGCATCCTACCATTGGCGACACTCAGTGTGTCCTATCGACTTTCTTTTCGCTTTGCGTATTTCACTTGCGTGCAACCTGTGATGTCTTGCTTAAGATGTCCTTTCTCTTGGTCCTTGGATGTTTGCCTCTCCAATGCGTCTGTCGGACCCGGATTTTGCCCAGTTGATGGGTCCCTTAGAGGTCCATGAACAGGACTGTTCCGGCACTGCCTTGATGGCGCGTGCGGCTGCACTTGGAATTCTGGCGCAATGGGATATCTGGGCGGCTGCTCAGAATCTCCTACAACACAGTTATATGGAGTATCACGCAAGTTGTCCCGCAATGCTACTCACTGCTCCCTATTATGAGGAACATGGGTGCAGTTTTGATTTGTTGAACTGGATGGCATCTCTTTTTTCAGACAATACCAATGATGTCCTCTTGGAAGGTGTGGCTTTTTTCTGCACTTACACTCTATTGGATTAGAGAACTTCGCTTTCTGCGCCTGCGTTTCTGGGATTTTTGTATCCTGTACTTTTTTTCCCATTCACTGTCCTTCATTGGGGACTTTTCATACATAGACGTTTGCATTCTGCTCCATCTATTTGAACTCTGTTTTCGTCCCATGTCTTGGCCTACGGACTGACCAGGGAGGGTGTAGTGTGGTTTGTGGCCTCATCGTCTACATTGCTAAGTTAGCTTAGGCCTGGCTGCCATGATGCCTTTTTGCGCACGTTACTCTGTGACTTTGTTTGTTCAGTCCCTGCTTGTGCCCGGCTATATTAGAACTGTCTGCCTTTTTGTCTTTCACCTTTTCTCCTGTTCCCTGTGGGTTTCGTCTGCACATCATGTACAAGGTCGAAAAACAACGTCCCTTGTTCTTGCTGATCTGGTCAGTCCCTCGCACTTAGACATAACACAAAATACAGCTGCAGTGGAGAAATTCGTGTGCTTTTAATATTGTGATCTCGCTGTTTGTGACACTTAGAGAAAAATCTTTCCAGGGAGAAGAGCTGTGCTTGTCTGATGATGTAAACCTTGCATCTAGATATTGAGGTATGGGGGTCCGCCTGACAAAGCCCAGAGGTCTTCTATTTTCATAATAAACTAGTTATTAGCACTGGGAGGGTGGTAAGGCCATCTAGCCCTATATCCACTGTCTTTATAAAATGCTGTCCCCGTTTGTATTCTATGGAATTGTAACCATGCTTATTATTTTATCATTATGCATTATGCTCATAGTACTGGCACGTGTACTTTATCTTAGAGCACGATAGTTGAAATAAACATTTTAAACTATACTGTGTCTCTTATTTACGCACGTTGTGGACAAGTAGGAGTGAGTTGTGAAAGAGTGTTCTTGCTCCTGCGAGTCCTGAGAGAGACTGTGTTCTGGGTTGTCTAATCATTGGTAGCTGCGCTGCGAATGAGACGCTAAAGCTAGTCGGATTGGGATTGTGGGTACTAAGGGGCATGGTTGGCTCACCACTATACTCCGAGGTCCTATTATCCTGTGCATAGCTCTGTGTATGTGCAGAATCCCTACAACATGGCGCCACCAACATGGTGGGCTTCTTATCTGCGAGACGCTTGAGTAGTACTTGTCCACAACACCCTTCGCATACGCTTCCGGAAATGTGTATGAGGGTGATACCTCCTATATTGATGTTTTTATAGGTTCTTTCAAGCTTGAAGTTATTAAAAGGTGTTCATGTTAACCCTATATTGCGCTGCCTCACATTAGGTTGTCGATCATTACTGGTCTTAATGGCGGATATAAATATACCGGCACATAGCCGCGCTGCGCTCCGGGCTCATTTATTGGCTTATGGAGTGCCCGACGCGGGTGTCGCACTAATCTTTGTGGTGCAGGCTGACCCGGCTCACCACTTTGAGGTGTTTTACTCTTGGGTCACTTTTCCGGCAGTGGACGGAGCTGACGACTTGTTTCATGTGTACGCTCCCACTGCCCTACCCAATGCTTAACGGCCTTATCAGGCTCTTGAAGTACCACTTACGGCATGGCAACACCGTATTTGGTTTAATGGCGCCCTCCCACATCCGGTCACCTCGGTTCGTTTAGGCCCCTTATCAATAGACTGGGCCACTTGGCCAGTCTTGGCCGGGTATAGCCCACATCCGCGTTATTTGATGCTTGCGGTTGATGAACTGCGTGTCTTGCATACGTCTTTGATACGCGTTCACAGAGCTTTGGTACAGTATGTTACAGGCAACGTCCAGGGAGCCCCTCCTGGAGTTGCGGCGCATCCAGCTGGACCGGGCGGTGTAACCATAAGTCCCGTCATGGTTAATTCGGTGATGGGCAAGCGCCCACAAAATAAGGATGATTTACCTTATTGGCTTGCAGAAAAACTTGACCAGCTGGAGGCGGTTTTTCCTAATACTTCTCCTGTGGATAAACACAGGATTTTGACGATTAGTTTGCCGAAAGACTTAATTCCCGAGTTGGCAGAATGCAACAACTGGGGCAAGGTATTCGCCGCAGTATATGCAAAGTGTTTCGGCACCCCTTCCATGACGGTACTCCCCTCTGTAATTAAACGAGTGCAGGATGAACATGGCCCTGAGGCGGCTGTGGAATTGGGGATGAGACTGGTGGGAGTGTTCGATGTGGTGGCTGATCTAATCCTTGCGAACGTCAAGGGGGATGCCGTCAACTTCCAAGTCGCTAATGCTTTGGCTTTGGTCCCGGAACCGGACAAGCCACGCGAATTACCAAAAATTATTGCACAGGCTTATAAAACCATTGGCCGCAATAGTCTGGGAGTTAAGCCTTTTGCTAAAATGCAAACTCAATCACAGCCACAACAAAAAACTCAGTCTGAGAAAGATGAGAAACCGTTCTTTACTAAAAAGAGCTGGAGGTTGAAGAAACCGGGTAAGCAACAGAAAAAACCAGGGTCGCGTGCCGTATCCCCGGTTTCCATATCTTCTGAACGCACTTATGATTTGCGCGACAGAGCGAGAATTAAATCTCCAGATAGATTTCAAGTCCCTGACCCGCGTTCTCCTTGTTCTCCACAGGCACCATCGACCTCCCAGATTGGTGGAGGAGATCGCCAGGATAGAGGCAGGGGTCGTGAGGCTCCACAGGGACGAGACCTACCTCGATAACCAGTTCGAGGGAAGCCAGAGGAGTTTCAACATTCTCGCCCACAGTTTCAGAAGAAAAAAGTTGCAGCATGAACAGCGAGGTATGCCACAGACAGTGAGAACGAGACTCCTGAATTGGACGTGGGCAGTGACGCTGCTAGACAGCGCCGCGGAAGTTACCATAGTGCGGGAAGCACTGCGTCCTCATGTGGAGGCGACAGCAACTGATACATTCATTACTGTTGAGACAGCTGACACCCGAGTGGCACCCCCTGACAGACTATTTAATATTGTCATTCAAATTGAAGGTGACATTGAGCGTGTTATTAAAGGGATTTTTTGGGAAAATCTGGCCTCTTCTTACGACATTTTGTTAGCGGAGGCGGATTGGCCGCCCCCATTGGTACTTGCTGCTCGTCAAGGGGAGGAGGTAATCCTTCCGAGCTTTTCTCGTCATGTCCCCAAGGACAAAGCGGAGGCTCTCACAGCTGAATGGGCTGGGGCCCTGCCTCCGGCGCTATACCATAACCACGTGGGCTGGGATGAGGATTCTCCATCCCATGATCTACCATTGCGGTCTCTGCCACAGCCACAACCCCAATATCCCATCCGGCGGGAAGCTAAAGGTCCCGTTTCTGACATTCTGACACAGTTAGAATATTAAGGAGTAATTGAAACATGCGTATCACCAATGAACAATCCCCTTTTTGCGGTTTCTAAACCCGATGGATCGTACCGTTTAGTTTTGGATTACCGACATTTGAACTCTCATTGTCGGACTTTTGCGGTACAAAATACCCACAGTTCTGCGCTAGTGGACAGACTTGTTCATAAAAAATATAAAACAACACTTGACCTATCCAATGGTTTTTACACGCACAACTTGTCCCCGGAGTGCAGCCAATGGAGCGCTTTCACTTCCGGTGGAAAACACTTCAAATTTTGGCGTTTGCCCATGGGCTACAAGAACAGCCCGGGTGTCTTCGCCGCTCGTGTTGTCTCTTTGTTGGAAAGCATAGACCCAGATGCGTGTTCGTACGTCGACGATATCTATCTGACAGACGACGAATTATGGCTGCATCTTTCACGTGTGGACCGCATTATTCTTCAATTTGCGGTCTTAGGATACAAATTTAATTTGACCAAATCTCACATCGCTGAATATACCGTTTTGTTTTTGGGCTATGAGCTCAACAATGAAGGTAGGGGCTTAGCTCCCCATTTCTTGGAGAAGTGCGCACTTTTGCGCCCTCCCACCACCCTGAAGAAGCTTCAGTCATTACTGGGTTTTCTAAACTTCGGGCGTACTTACATTCCCGAATATGCCCAGCGTATCAAGCCTCTATACGCCTTGATACAGCCCAACTTTTCGAAGTCATGCTGGCTTCCGGAGCATTCCTCTATACTGCACTCTTTGCAGTCTGATCTACTTGAATCTAAGTTCTTGTTGACTCGTGATAACCACACAAACCTGGTGATTAGAATTGTGCCAGGGGCAGTGGGTTTCACGTACTTAACCTTTAATGAAGGTGACACAGTACCAATTGCATATAAGTCGCATCTTTACACTTCAGCGGAGTTGCGCTTTTTGTCTGTGGAGAAAGTTTTGACTGCAGTGCAAATGGCGATTCTAAAGGAACGCGCACTGGCACAGGGAAAACGCATTTTGGTGGTAACACCATATCCTGCCCTTGAGGCAGTGACGAAGGCAAGTGTAGCAAACTCTAAGGCATTGCACCCCCGTTGGATACAATGGGCTACATCTCTGACGTCCCCGGATGTCTCTTTTATCTTTGATTCCTCTCTTCAGACACAGGAGTTCTTACAGTATGAATTTGTTCATCCTCCTCCTCTGTCTTTGCTCCCGCTTGAGGAGTACAAGTGTATTATTTACACCGATGGTTCGGCACAACCGGCCACGGGTTTTAAGCATGCTTATTCCGCAGCATGTGCTATTGTTGCAGGTACTATGGTGAACGGAGAGTTCAAATCGGATGTAGTGCACACACAGGCACTAGGAGACAGTACTGCACAGTTGGCCGAGCTGCGTGCCTTGGTGCTCGCACTTGAGTTCGCGAATCCAGACGTGACGACTCTTATTGTATGCGATTCTTACTACTGTGTTCAATCATTTAATGACAACCTCTTCTTTTGGTCGCAAAACGACTATAGAGATGCTAAAGGCAGCACAATTAAGCATAAGACGCTTTGGGTTCGAGTGGCAGATCTTAAACAACGTCTGCCTCTCACACAGGTGATTCACACTCTTGGCCACCAGCGTGTGGGCGCACACGCGGTCGGTAACAGTTTGGCCGATGAAGCTGCCAAATCAGCAGTAGCCACGTGCTCAGTAGCAGCAGTTACAAGATCCATGACTAAAATGATAATGAGATTTTGGCAGCTATTGCTGCAACAAAGGAAGGTGCTAATTACCCACGGGGTTTCCCTTCCAAATACTCTTATCACTTAGGTCCTGAACAGGTTCCTTACGTAAGAATTCCAGACGTTGGTGATCGGCTGATTCCCAACGCGGACCGCAGACCTTCCTTGATAATGGCCGCACACGAAGGCTTGGCTTCGGCCCATGCTGGCGTATCTGCGACTGTTTCCATCTTGCAGCAGCGTTACTGGTGGCGTGGTTTATATAAACAGACCCGTACTTATGTGCTTTCTTGTGACGTTTGTCAGCAAATTAAGCCTTCGACGGTTACACCACCACCACAAACACGGCTCTGCATTTCTAACAAACCTTTTGGGTGTGTTTACCTGGATCACTGCGGTCCATTTTCTTCTGACACTGCATATAAATACATCTTAGTTGCAGTGGATTCGTACACACGTTTCATCTGGGTCTGGCCACAACGAAGTGCTGACGCTCTAAATGTCATCAGGGATTTGCGTGTCTCTGTGGGGATTTTTGCCTGCGGCACCTTCCATTCCGACCAAGGTCCAGCGTTCGCCTCTAAGGCCTACAAGGACGCTATGGGGTCACTGGGGGTGCGGGTGCAATTTTCGTCTCCATATAGACCTGAGGGTAATTCAATTGTGGAGCGAATGAACCGTGACTTAAAGCAATCCTTGACAGCTAGGGTCTTAGGTACTGGCAGGAACTGGCTGGCCCACTTGTATAGCGTGCAACGTGCACTTAATAATCTCCCTAGAAGATCTCTGGGTGGGCGGACCCCATACGAAATGCTCTTTGGCATCCAAATGTTTGTGCCAGACCTTGATGGTCTAGACATGGCGGCGAGTGCCGCAATCTTTGACGTAGATAATCATTCTACTATGTTGCAGGACTTACAAGAAACCCGTGACAAACTTGCAAACAAACATTTACCTTCAGCCACAGACGCTGCGCTGCAGATTCCGGTTGCCGGCTGGCTTCCGAAGGTTGGAGATCTGGTCCAAGAGAAGGTGGAGAACAAAAAAGAATTTGGCCCCTCTTATCGTGCACCGGTTCTAGTCCTTGGCTTGAAGGGTACTCGTACTGTCATCTTACCACCGCTTCCTGGTCGCAAGGACAACGGGTACATCTCAGTGGACAATGTCAAGCTACAACATCTGGCCGATCCTGAATAGCGTAACACCTGCGGTCTCATGTCCAGCCATTTCTAGGACTCCTGTTTGTGGCCCTCCACCTTACACAGACACTGATGTTGCCATTGAGATGGTCGATTTGCCTGAACGCCTGCTCGAATTCCCGGCTCCCTCCTGTAACGAGGAGACCGAGTATACATACCCCGCAAACGAGTCGGTGGCTCATCTACCTACCACTCCACTGAGCCCTACCCGTTTTTCCTTTGATTCGGATTCCACCTCATCACTTCTCCCGTCCAGCTTCAGTATTTTTATACCCTGGTTCAGAGACAATTTTTTGGTCCCACCATGGACATACATCTGGTTGGTACTGTTTCTGATTTTTCTGTTCATGTCCATTGGCTTTGTGACAGTTTTTTTCTTGCTCATTAATGGTCATTATTTACCGGAACGTTCTGCGGTGAACTGTGTCGCTGGAACTTTTGCTCCGCATTCTTCCTCTCACAACATGAAGCGTGACCACACATATGTGAACATTTCAGCTTTCCCAGTCGCTGATGGCATCGTATGGGATGCAGTAGATTTCCAAATTCATGGACCAACCGAGATTATTAATGTACCAAATGTCCTCCGTGTTTAAATGGGTAATGTCGTTAAAAGTAATATTCATTCTGACGATTGGGATGTGCATGCTATTGAATCGTTATTTTCTGATTTGAAATATGCTGCTTTTAATACTGAAGATCTGTATTTAAATTCTGCAAGTTATGCTGACTTATATTGTTACCAGCATTGGGGCAACCACTTTCTCCATAAACCAAGTACACTTCGGGGTACTTTTAATTACACCCAATGGGAACATTGTCCGACCCCTTTGCCAGGTAGCTCCCACACACTTAAGAGTAAATTTACTTACTTTACAGACTTTGATAGGTCAAACCCTGGGTCCTATTATTTTAAATTGAACATTTTGTCCACTCAGAAGGTCATGTTGACCCACACCAAATTGCTATATTCGGGTTCCTTTTTGGCCGCATTAGCACTGGGTGGTTATGAGCACTGGCAGGACACCGTTGATTTGAAGTCTATTTGGGGCACCAAATCATGGCAGGTCCGAGGCACGGAAGCCTTACACCGTGCTTGCCTCATACCGGCCCAAATTTTGTTTTTAAGTCGTACGATCTATCAAACGACCTGTTGGGGTTTGGCTACTTCTAAACAATTGAATGCTCCCTCCATTCCCGCATTGTCTTCCACTCCCAACGAGAGCTTGCATTTCAATATTTCCCTTTCAAATTGCAAGGTTTGTTTCAAAATAATTCCTTTAATATTTCTACGTTTGTTCAGTCACCCTGGTTGGCTTGGCCCATAGCATCAAACGCCTGCCAACTGCGTTTTCTTGACTCAGCTCCTGGTTACAAACAAGATAGGCCAGATCCACGGTTTTCTGACTCTCGTACTGTTGCAACATATTCTGTTGGTAAATTGTGTAAACAGTGGTTGCAGCACTCTTCATTAGAATCTGTGAAACAACATTTATCCCTCATATCAGACAACATTGATCTGTCCGATTTTATTCTAAGGCCTCGTGGTTCTCGACCTAAGAGATTCATTTATGAAACTTACAATGAACTTTGGAAGCTTTCGCAAATTGAAGCTGCTTCCCGTCTCCGGGAAATCGATCAAGCAAATCTAGAAAAAGTGCTCGCTGTAGTTGACAATAGTATTAATACCCTGTCTTCCCGCATTTACACATTAGAGAATATTGTTTCCTCTGTTGTTGATATTGTACAAGATGATGTATCTGTGTTATATCATGGTCAAAATCAATTGCGTTCAGTAATGCAGTTTGCGTGGACTTTACAAACACTAAAAATGGGTTCCTTGGCAATTTCTGAACACCTCTGCCTTATTCTTGCCGTTTAATTTGACTGAAAAGCAGCAATTCATGTCCATGAAAGATGCAACATACACTCTCTTACATATCGAAAAGATAGAGCCATTACCATTCTCTGTGGCGGAGTTGGACTCTGCCGTGTGGCTAGTTCACGGGGTTATCGCTTTGCCTTTTTCTTTATTTGAGTTCAGTTCCTGCATGAAACATTATCATGTTGGCCGTTTTCAGCCTTTAGGCAGTGCCTTCTTGCATGAACTTTGGTCCCTGCCTTTCATGTTCAGATGCCTTAGGGACGGTAAAGAAGTTTTTCTCACAGGAGTCATGCGATTCTACTGTGGGTCATTCCCTGATTTGTAAAAACATTAAATTGCACGGGGCTTGTAATGTTTCGGCTCCGAATCTTGCTTGTGTTTTAAAGGGCATTCCTGCTCCTGTTATATCACCTAGTTTCACTGTGCTTGCAAATGGTAGCTATCTCCTTCTGAATAATCAGGACTGCTGTGGAATGCTGGCCGACATCCCCTATATTGTAACAGTTTCCCACCGGGTTGTGTGCTGCAAAAATGTGCTTTTTCCTCCCCCGCACGACATAATAGATAGTTCCATTTGGCCTTCCATTCCGACTTTGAAGGCGGATTTCAATAAATTGAGCAGAATAAAGGCGCTATTATTGAACCAGGAGGTTATGCTCACATCCGCACGGGAGACCTTCATCCTCCAGGTGGTTAGTACCCACAGTGAGATACAGGCCCTTTTGAACACTAACCTCCCACAACATTTCGGTGAGCTGATTAACCGTGTTTTCAATGCGTCTAGCACCGAAGGTCTTGTGCACTTTTTTAAAGTTGTGGGCTCTGGCCTTGTTACCTCCTTTGAAACTATATTTGGTGTCATACCGGCTTTTATTCATTCTATTTTTTCCAGCGTCTTTGGCGGCTTTCCGTTACTCCTCGCCTTAGCGGCTGGTATATTGCTTTTGGTCTGTTTGCTGCGCAATGGCTGCACTTCCTGGGGGCCTACTCGACCAAGGTCGACTCCGGATGCTCCGTGAAGGCATGCTCATCAACTTCGGCATCCTACCATTGGCGACACTCAGTGTGTCCTATCGACTTTCTTTTCGCTTTGCGTATTTCACTTGCGTGCAACCTGTGATGTCTTGCTTAAGATGTCCTTTCTCTTGGTCCTTGGATGTTTGCCTCTCCAATGCGTCTGTCGGACCCGGATTTTGCCCAGTTGATGGGTCCCTTAGAGGTCCATGAACAGGACTGTTCCGGCACTGGCTTGATGGCGCGTGCGGCTGCACTTGGAATTCTGGCGCAATGGGATATCTGGGCGGCTGCTCAGAATCTCCTACAACAGTTATATGGAGTATCACGCAAGTTGTCCCGCAATGCTACTCACTGCTCCCTATTATGAGGAACATGGGTGCAGTTTTGATTTGTTGAACTGGATGGCATCTCTTTTTTCAGACAATACCAATGATGTCCTCTTGGAAGGTGTGGCTTTTTTCTGCACTTAAACTCTATTGGATTAGAAAACTTCGCTTTCTGCGCCTGCGTTTCTGGGATTTTTTGTATCCTGTACTTTTTTTTCCCATTCACTGTCCTTCATTGGGGACTTTTCATACATAGACGTTTGCATTCTGCTCCATCTATTTGAACTCTGTTTTCGTCCTATGTCTTGGCCTACGGACTGACCAGGGGAGGGTGTAGTGTGGTTTGTGGCCTCATCGTCTACATTGCTAAGTTAGCTTAGGCCTGGCTGCCATGATGCCTTTTTTGCGCACGTTACTCTGTGACTTTGTTTGTTCAGTCCCTGCTTGTGCCCGGCTATATTAGAACTGTCTGCCTTTTTGCCTTTCACCTTTTCTCCTGTTCCCTGTGGGTTTCGTCTGCACATCATGTACAAGGTCGAAAAACAACGTCCCTTGTTCTTGCTGATCTGGTCAGCCCCTCGCACTTAGACATAACACAAAATACAGCTGCAGTGGAGAAATTCGTGTGCTTTTAATATTGTGATCTCGCGGTTTGTGACACTTGGAGAAAAACCTTTCCTGGGAGAAGAGCTGTGCTTATCTGATGATGTAAACCTTGCATCTAGATATTGAGGTATGGGGGTCCGCCTGACAAAGCCCAGAGGTCTTCTATTTTCATAATAAACTAGTTATTAGCACTGGGAGGGTGGTAAGGCCATCTAGCCCTATATCCACTGTCTTTATAAAATGCTGTCCCCGTTTGTATTCTATGGAATTGTAACCATGCTTATTATTTATCATTATGCATTATGCTCATAGTACTGGCACGTGTACTTTTATCTTAGAGCACGATAGTTGAAATAAACATTTTAAACTATACTGTGTCTCTTATTTACGCACGTTGTGGACAAGTATGAGTGAGTTATGAAAGAGTGTTCTTGCTCCCGCGAGTCCTGAGAGAGACCTTGTTCTGGGTTGTCTAATCATTGGTAGCTGCGCTGCGAATGAGACGCTAAAGCTAGTCGGATTGGGATTGTGGGTACTAAGGGGCATGGTTGGCTCACCACTATACTCCGAGGTCCTATTATCCTGTGCATAGCTCTCTGTATGTGCAGAATCCCTACAACAGGCTAAAGTGTCCTTAACCTCCCCTTGACAAAATAGAACATCGAACACATTCCCTGAACCTCCAAACCCCACAAGAACCCCCCCCCCCCACCCCAGAGTCTATACCCACATAACTAAACTACTACTACTCGGCAGGGGAGAATGAGAGGTCTGTAGCCCATCACCAACCCAACAACTCAAACCCTCAAAACGTTTGAACCCAACTCGAGCCTTCCGCCCCTGTATGTGGTAGACCGCTGTGCGATCTAGGACAAAGTACTGCTCTGGAGCCCTGAGCAATCTGCTCTTCGGCCCCAGATCAGGTCACAATTCCATTCGGGATGTTTCTGCATTTAATCCTGATGCTGTGGCATCTGATAGACTAATCTTAGGATCATGTTCCAAGCTGTCAATGGCCACAGCAAGTGGATGTAGGGCGTCGGACCCAGTCTCTTGGTCTTCCCCCATGGAGCCATGGCGGGTCTTGCCCAATCCCCCCCCACCCCCCGGAGCGCCTACCCTGCGCCTCTTGGTTAGCACTGTCCGGCCCCTCTCCGAGGAGACCACCAGCCATCTCCCATCCTGTTCTCCACGCCGTGGAGGCCCTTTCCCCATCTGCAGTGTCTGCTGGCCTCTCCTCCAGACCCGTAGTCTCTCCTCCGGCTGAGAACCCTCACCGCTATGGGATCGCAAACCAGTCCTTCGACCGGTTAGCCTGGCGTACTTCTCCCATACAGCAAACTTCAGTTACGTTAAAAAATCGTGCTATCACAGGTCTTTGGAGGGCGGGGGAAGGGGAGTGGAGGCTCTCCAGTACTCAATGGGCCCTTTCTATGACAAAGCAGGAGGAGAACTTGTCCTGGAGAGGAACTTTCGCAACCAAGTATTCAGAAAAAGTACCATGTTGGGGCCCTCAACCCCATTGGGGGAACCCCAAAAACATCAGATTGTTCGGTTTTCTGCCGCCTCCAACCTCCACACCAAGTCCTTGGTGGTTGCCCTGGCATCAGTCACCTCCTTCCAGAGCCCTTGGACTGTTTTCCAGCTCAGAGATTCTGTTTTCGACTGAAGTTACACTTTCGGCCACATTGCGGAGGTTCTGACACAGGAGAGAGTCCTCCGAGCGTACCTCTCCCACTCTTGGGGTAGAAGCGCTGCGTCTTAGTCCAGGCCCAGCACATGATTGGGGGCCCACTTCAGTGTTCAGGCAGCGGGTGCCCACCAGGCACACAGCAGGATTGTTTTGCCCACCAGCCCCCTGGACTCGCGGCACACTTTGTCGCCACACAGGCCCGATGGGTGCTCAATCTCCACAGTGTTCTACTCCCAGCGCAGTCTTGCCGCTGAGATGGGTGCTGTCAATGTTGTTGTGCCCTCCGCGTATTCTACCAGGGCTTGATGGCGGCACGTCGTCTTGCTCGAGGCACGGGGGAAGTCTCAGTCCCTGCACTGCCTCCTCTGCCCGCTGCTCCAGTCCCAAAGCAATGCAGGGATCTACTCCAAGCATGGCTGCGCCAGCAGCGCGGACTCCTCTCCCCCGGCAGCACTTCCCGCCAAAGGCCTTGTCACAGGCTGCACCTGGTGGGAGCCTCCATCATAGTAGCACTGGCTCACAGCTCCTCTTGGCAGTCTCAGCCGACATCTGCATTAGGGGGGAGTCGACACAGGCATTTTTTGTGTGATATCAAGTGGAATGGCTAGGATATAATTGGATTTAGTCACGGGCCGTCATGGAGCTCGTTCAAGAGAGTCCGTTGTGGTTGCCATCTCGGCCATTCTCCCCTTACGGAGCAACCTTAAGCAAATTGGGGCTTCTTGCGCTCAGTCTGTTACCTTTTTCTTTACAGCACTGTGAAACCTAAACCTTCCTTGCCTAGATTTCACCCCCTCCCCCCCCCCCAATTTTTTATTTTATTTGAGCTTGGTCAGTTACAAGGGCCTGCTATCCCAATCCCTAAATCACTGTATGACTGTGCCTAAAATCCTAGACTCCGAGCAGAATAGCCTTGTGAATGTATGTGCAGTCAGCTGGTGTTACATAATACACACACTAAACCTTTAGCTGTTTGAAGTTGTTAAGGGTTTGTTATTAAGTATCCTGCATGGAAACTATACTTGGGCACTCTCTCAAATGACTGTGATGTTAAAGTTTGACTATATTCGGTGCACCTTACAACCGCTGAATGGAAAAAGTGGGTGCACAAGGGCAATGGACTAAATTTCTCAAGGTTTGCTTTGCGGGACCTCTTGTGACGCCTTCTGCAGCCATCTTGGAACTCAGTTATTTTGTATCCCTCCCTACTTGCTATTGTAGCTTATTGTCTACTCTATTTGGAAACATTTGGGGTGTCTTGTGGTTCTTAGGCTTTTGTTTGAGTTGGTGTATTTAGATTTGGACAGTTCCAGAAGTGCATTGGGGTGTTGAGGCTCCCCTCTAAATGCTAATAATGCCCGCTCGTCTAGTTAAGAATGTTCTGTTGTGAAAACGTATGGTTCTTGAGCCAAAATTTAGGAATGCAAATCATTGCAAGCATATATATGCACTTTTATGGCATTACACAAAAAACTCAGTTTGAAGACTTTATCTCTTCTTGCTCATAGTAGCAATATGAAAAACGAATCTTTCCGAATATGACAGTTGCCCAGTAGAAAAATATGGTACAACATTTGACGTATGCTCTGCCTGAGTCTCTGTAACTATTGCCAAAAACATTTGATTTGCACTAGCTCAAATCAGGAGTCTGCTCTTTCTGCATAGACAAGTAGACTGAATGTTGCTAAGATACGATCAAGCTGTGTAAAGCAAGATGAATGGAGATTCAGGTAAGAATGGACAACAATTTGTACTAATGCTAGTCTTGATGTTTTAAGATATTAGTCCCTCTTAGCAGTTTCTTCCTAGATATCATTCGGAGTAGGCTTGTGGAAGTCTGATAAAAACTCACACTATTTCCCCATTCAGTTATCAAATTCCTAGTCCTCATTCCCTCTGGCCTCCCTGAGAATGCAGATTTCACTCCTGTCATGATTATTATGATGAATGTCCGTGCCATATGGAGGCGTATCTAAGCTGTAGTGACAAGATGAATCTGACACACAACCTTTGGCAGCATAAGAAAACACTGCAGAGACCAGAACCATGGCATTTCACAGCTGAGCTGGGTGTCTCAAGTTAGGATCACAAATTGACTGATGCAATAAAACAATACCGCTACGACACAAGTGTTAATCTTGTCCAGCAAAGCGAACCAAGACCCTGGAATCAACCTGAAGGCATACCAGAAAGTAAAACTGATTTGGGGTTTCAGGTACCTTTTTTATATTTCTGAGAAGATGGATTGCCGATAATATGGCGAGGTCCTGACAAAATTGCGTTCAGTGGGAGGCAGAACTGCTGAATCTAGTTAAGATTTAGCTTAATAGATCCGCTCAGAAGCTTTGGCCGGAGGAGTATAGATAGTTTTGTGCTGCAATGATGTGTCTTTTGTGTACGTTAGGTTGTGGTGGACTGATGATGTACTGTTGGCTTTGTGAGGGATGGTTGTAAGAGGCCAAATGTGCCATTAGAGCAGCAACGTTTTGCCAGTTAAGTGGCTGGGAGAGTTCTCTAATGTGTTGTATTGGAGCCGAGAGATATAAATATGTATTCGGACAAGAGTTACTAAAATGTTCTTTGGCTGGTACAAGTTGTTTGAAGCCTTGTGATAGCTGACTATATGACTGCAAGCCCTGTGGTTGCTGGCTACATGGTATATTCAAGCTCTGTTGGATTTAGTGATATGATCTGTCTAATGTACTGTGGTGGATGTTGGTCTTTCCTGTAGGAACTATGTAACAAAGGCAGACTACATCAGAATCATGTGTTAATTAGACCTTTTTGATTATTGCTTCGTTGTATGTTGTTTTACAGTTTGATCCGATACAATGGGTGATATTTGGTAACTGCATTAAGTCACACAAATGCCACTGAGTGAGGGGGAATGGTAGAACAAGTCAATAAGTAATCTAGTTAAAATAATAAAGTATATGAAGTCTAAACCAAGGTTTAAAATACATAAAGTTAATAAAATTGCAATGTGGAGAATAATGTGCTCGACCATTGCTACGGAAATCAATGATGGCAATCATTAGTATGGGCTTCAATAGAAATAAATGCAAGTTAATGCTGATCTTTGTGGAAAAGTATAAATAATGAAAATAAAATGGCTCAGTACTTTCATGGAACTTTTTACTGTTTTTACTGGAACCCAGGTAAAAGATGTACCTAGACTGATATAGATGCGTTTGCCAAGGACAATACTCGTAGAACATGCCTCTTCCAAATACCTTTTTACCCTAACCTAAAACAACCTCAATTCCTTCTTTGAACAAATGGGATGGGATGTCTGCAACATAACAGCCTTATAATACCGATAGTAAAACAAAATTAACAGATGCAGCACTATTCAGTAATACAACCTGAAAAATTATAATGAAAGCTTTTAATTATACCTGGAGTAGGTTGGATACTTTAAGTATTATACAATTCTCTTTAATCAAGGGCCCCAAAATCTTATATGATTGTATGTGCTTCGCTTTGGGTAACCTTTGAAAAATCCTCTCTGCATACTTTTCAATTTTGAACTGTGGACTGTTAATATGGAATTTATTTTCTACTGTTGATTCTGAATTCCTATTTTCTTTTACACACCTTTTGGGTTACTCCAGTGTGATCCCTTTTTTATTAGGGACTTAGTGCTTGAAGGTGTTTTTATGACAGTAGAGTATTAGGTGTCTACTCAATACTCCAGAGAAATTTGAAAAACAATAGCAGACGTGAAGGAAAGTTTTAGTTTAATTAAGGACACTGAGGCGAAGATTATGCTGACTCTTAATTTATTTTGCTCAGCAGCCCATAATAAACGTAACATCTTAATAACAATAGGACTACATTTCCCGTGATTCCTAAACAAACCTCTGCTGGACAAGACATCCCCTTTCTCAAATGGGCGGTCTTTATCCTCTGCAATGTACAGTAGTGGAGGAATCTGAAAAAGTTAATAAAATCAAGGATGCTAGAAGACCTATCATCCCGGTCAGTGTTTTAGTGTTGTCCACTTTAGTACCAAGGTCCTTCTCAGCTCCTTCTGGATGAACGCCATCTTCTTCTGAGGAAGGTTCAGTGTTTGCTGTGTGGAGGGTTGACCAATCTAGGAAAACTACACTTTGTGTAGGTGCACAAACCAACTTTCATAAGTTCATTAGAAATCCCATATCTTGGAGTAGTGTCATCGCCATGGTAAGGTCTTTGCATAACCACGCCGCATCCTTACCCATTATCAAGATCCTGTGTATGTAAATGTCAATCTGACCCACCACCCCCCCTTTTTTTTTTTTTAAATAAAGAGGTTGCATGACTCTCCTTAGCACCTTGGTAAAGCACAATAGAGAAGACAGTCCAAAAGGAAGTACCACAAACTCGTACAACTATTGTCTCAATCAGAACTAGAGAAATCCTTCAGATCCAATTGTACCATCCAGTCGTTTCGTAACAGAATGTCTCTGAGAATATGCATTTCTTTCATTTTTAAGTGGCAATATATCAGCCCTGGTTCTTTTTTTTTGTTTTCTTTATTCTTCATCTTTTTTTTTTAACCAGAAAAATGTTTTGTAGGAACCCATTGGGGTGTAGAGAGGATGGGACCACCACACTTTTTTCCAGAAGGGACCGATCTATAGGGACTGAATCTCTTTATGAAAAATACAGTGGCCTTTGTTTCCTTCTCTGTATTGGAGTCACATAAAAATCTATTTGAAATCCTTCAACAGTCTGCAATCTCCAGACATCCCCCATTACCTCCCTCCACTGGGGTAGGAACATTCTCAACCTTCCCTCCACTGTGGGTTGAAAAGAAACGGTATTCCTTACCTGAGGTTCCTCCTGAAGACTTGGCAGCACCCTTGAATCCTCTGACAACATGCTTTCTTCCTGCACCTCTGTTAGGGAAGAATCCCCGAATTTCTTCTAATCCTGCCACTGGTACGGCTTCCTACCCTGGTATCACTGGGAGCCTAGGGAGTAAGGATGGCCATTTGAGCGCCCCCTGCCTCAACCGGCCCTCTACCAAAATCTTTAGGCCAAAAACTCTCCTCGTCAATTGTTGTGCCTTGTAAAGTGTTGAGAATGCGGTCACAAACTTATTTAACTCTTTAATAAAGTGGTAGAGCAAGAGAGAGAACAGCGTCTCTGTGGGAAGGGCACAATTTGCGTTTCCAGGAATTGTATTGCATGCTGTGCACAGCCTGATATGTCAGGAAAAATTAGGTTGTCCGTCTCCCAGCCTCTTCAGCCATGTCAAGTATTATAGTTAATGGCCCAACAATATCCAGAAGCTTGATCTGGCATGCTCTCCAAGAGCGATCAATACCTTTCTTGAGGTCTTTCATGAATTTTGGCCCAAACATAGCTTTTTGCAATCGATCTCAAGGTTTAGTGTCATCTTACCATCCAGAGATGGCCTTGGGCATTCAGCTTTTTTCACCCCCTGATCTCCAGGGGCTTCAATATCCTGCCACTCGCGTATTGTCACTTTCGCTCACTTTGGATGGTATGTATCATTTTGGTCTAATTTATCCTGAATATCTTTGGGACCAGAGTCACCCTGTAAAGGGGTTTTCCATCCTGGAATGCTTGGGGCCCCTACCCTGTTGCCAAGGTCTGCTAAGACCAGGCTCAACCCCTGAGTTCTCATCCTCATCAGGATCCCTTAACTCTTCCCCATCTTTGTAGTTACCTAGATGTGTGAACCCTTTTTCATCCAAGGTGGTATTTCCAGAATTATCGTCTTCCCATGCCTCTTCCAGAGCATATGCCTGGCTTATAAAAAAACACTTCTGTAACATTTTGAAGGCGTCCAAGGGAGGAGAGGTGCTTGCAGTCTTTGCTTTAGTCTTGCCACTTCCGTTCCAGGCTGTTGGGGGTTCTGTGGCTCTAGTGGGCTTTCTATCTTCTCCCATCAGGGGGATTTCAAACTACGCTTGGTGGCCAACATCAAAATTTGTCTACCCAGAGGCTCCAAGGTAGATACTGCCCTAAATGGCATCCACAAAATCATTATCCAACGGACGCATTAGCCTCCCTTATTGTACATCCTCTGTCATAGCCTCCCAACAAGCTCCTGCTATGGTGTTCAGGAGCAGGTTCTCTGTTTATACTGGCAGGGTTGACTAAAGACACTTTAGTAAGTAACTGTTGCACCATATTAAATGCCAATGGGTGCTTCAGTTGTAGTAGGGCTTACCTCTCCAGAGGCACTGAACCTCTACTTTGGTGTGTCCTTGGATACATTGGGCCGCCTACTTAACTGTGCCTGCCTGCTGTAAAGCCCCTCAGCATATGGACTAACTTGCTCCTACAAATCCCAAGAAGAAAATCAGGATCTTAAGAAACTCCTGCTACTCCGCTGTGACTGCAGCTTTAGTCCAATATTCACTTATGCGTCCACAGCCCCAAGCCAGGTATTTGAAATCTGCCCAGAGGGCTTGACATGATTGTACCAAAGCGACCTGGATGGATCCAGTTTGTGCAGAAATGTGTGCGTCATACAGCCTGTTTAAATAATTGAAGTGGATCAGCTTGTATCCCTACTTTATAGATATTGTTTGCAGTTAGTGCAGTAATATGCCCATTTTCTAATATCCCAGAGCTCTCCCACTTCCTCCTTCTATAACGGCATAGTTTGGATAGTCACATTTACCCTGGCATAATTCGACATGTGATAAAGACGTGAGATCTACCTACTACCTGATAACTTTCAAAAGTAGTACCAACAACTGCTGTTCCTGCGGGAATGTTGAAGGAGCACATGGCTACTATAACATTGGTAGGCGAACTATTTTATATAGATCCCACTATGCCTTATTTGCAGCCGCTACAATGTTTATTTCCTGTCTGGGATATCCAATTTGGCAGAATAGGTCCGTCTTCCGTGTTCCCCTTTCCATATTTTCCCAAAACCGGTCCCAGGATGCTGGTTTCCGGGCCAGGGAGGTCCTGGCCTGGCAGTTCGGGCTGGACTTTTCCCATGAGGAGCAGGGTCAAGACTGATTTGCATACGGCTGGGTCCAAACTGGGGTGGACTAGTGAGGAAAAGAACGATGGATTAAACCCAGATCTCTTAACTGGGGTGAGTGGTTGAAAAGCTACAGCACTCCGTCCATCATCTTGTGTTTGCTATGTTTGCCTTAAGTGGCCATGGGTATGCCCAGACGTGGCCCCCTTGCTCCCTATGCCACTGGATTCAAGCTAGCCTGGCTGATGGGGTTGATACCCCGAAACCGGTCCCAGGATGCTTGTTTCCGGTCCAGGGAGGACCTAGCCTGGCAGTGTGGGCTGGACTGTTCCCATGAGGAACAAGGTCAAGACTGATTTACATATGACTGGGTCCAGACTGGGGTGGCATAGTGAGGAAAAGAACAATGGATTAAGCCCAGATCTCTCGACTGGGGGTGAGTGGTTGAAAAGTGTTAGCACTCCATCCATCTTCTTGTTGCGTTTGCTATGCAGACGCTGTATTGCCATGAGGACCTCATTGGGAGTGATATCTCTGTTGAGGGAAGAGTTGGCAGTCTGTGGGATGCTGGTCAGGGCGTCTGCAGCCAGATAGGTGTCAATATCGTCCACTGCAAGACCCTCGGCTGAATACAGGGTGACATGGAATCTCCCAAACTCTTGGGCAATCAGCTCGTCCTGATACTGCGGGCACCATCAGAACCTGTTAGTTCATTAACTCCGCGGTCTACAGCCTGAACTCTGAGGCGGTGGGCTAGTGGACAGCCTGCTTTATTCCCCCAACATAATACTTCTGTTTTACCCGTAGGAGAGCGTATTCCACCATACCCAAATCGAGTGCTTTGTTGTTTATGGGCCGCAGTCAACTGACAGTGGTTCACAAGTGAGCCTGTTCATTTGTGAGAGTCCTCTAGCTCCTGAACCATGGTTTCTAGTTGGGAGCGCAGGTCGTGTCTGTCTCTATTAAAACGAGCTGCTATATCAATGAAGTGGCCCTGCACAACAGCCTTCAGGGTTTCCCACAGGAGCGAGATTGAGGTGGCCGGTGTGTCATTAATCTCTAGGAAAGAAGTGATGGTGGTAGAGATTTCAGTGAGTATGTGATCATAAATGAGAAGCTTCATGTTAAGGCGCCAGATCCGTGGAGCCGGTAAGACGCTATGGGGGGGTATAACGGAGGGTAACAGGTGAGTGATCAGACAGGGCTGCTGCACCAATGTCCACCACCATCGTCGCCCCTGTAATACGAGCAGAGGTAAGGAAAAAAATCAATGCAGGCATATGTTTGGTGCGCTGCTGAAAAAAAAGTGTGGCCCGTGTCTATCAGGTGAGTATGTCACCATAGGTCTGTCAGACCTGTGCCCACTAACCACTGTTTAAAGGTAGGCGTAAGAGCGCCAGTCTGTTCTGGTCGGTGGATTCATCTATCCCTATGTGCCTCCATCACTATGTTAAATTCCCCCCTACAATAATATCCGTGTCTCGTGTGGAGAGCACTCAACCCGAGCACTCAACCCAAGGCATCCCGTATGAAGCCTCCTGGTGGTCATTGGGGGCATATATGTTTGCCAGAAGTGAGCCCATGACCTTTCAGATCTGTTCGCAAGGACAAAAGCCTGCCAGGTAATTCAGTATGGACTTGGGCAACCCGCCCTCAGCTTTCTTCACTGCTCCAGAGGAAAAATGTTGGCGCTCCAACAACTAGAGCGTAAGCGTTTCCAATCAGCTGAGCAAGTGGGTTTCCTGCAGTAGACAGATATCACATTTTGCATCCCTAAGAAAGGAGAGGAAGTGCCAGGCGTTTTACTGGAGTGTTAAGGCCTCTGACATCAGGGCTGGGAATAGTGATTATCCATGTGTGCGTGGGGTAACCTGGTGGGGGCTGAGCTCAGCCGGAAAGATAGGCCAGTCCTGGACATGGGTCGCTAGTATATGTTGTCAGTAGCGTGAAAGAACCGGCAAATGGCATCAGAGGAGAAGGGGGAGGGAGAACTGTTCAGCAAAGAGGTTCCCCCCCTGGGAAAAATAATAAGCAGTTAATGAGGGTCCATGTCATCGGCGACAAGTCTCTTCGATCTGTAACTCGGTGTAACTATGTAGCTCCGCCACCGTTAGTCAACATCAAAGAGGGAGGGAGGAATCGCTGTAAAAAGGGGTTTTAGCACCCAGGAAGGGTAAGGCTGGGGGTTCCTTCGCCAACCTAACAATGAAGACCAGGGTCTAGCCCGTGGAAAGGCCAGTGGTCGCTTTCCACCTCCGTGGCAGTCTCATGACGCTGTAGCTGCGGGAGTAGCGCAGCTCGTTCCTTGCTGCTTTCGGTCTCAGAGGGTTTGCATAATGTTTTCTTCTTATGGCGAGCAGAGCGGCACAGATCCAGAGTGGTGGTGGCTGGGTCTCTTGGGTGACGGGGCCTGAGTGTCCCCCAGCAGTGTTGATTCCTCCAGCAGCGATCGTGCTTCCTCCAGGATGTGGACACTCTACAGCTCGTTGTGCCAAACAAACTGGAGCTGGAAGGGGTGTCCCCATTTATATCTGATGCCTTTCTCCTGCAAGGAATCTGTCAAGCACCGGAGGGCTTTTCTTCGCTGTAGGGTTATTGGGGAAAGATCTTGATACAACCACAGTTTTAACCCTTCAAACTTAATTGCAGACTTACCCCACACCGCAGCCATGATGATCTCCTTTTATCTGTAGTAGTGGAAGCACATGAGGATATCCTGGGCCGGACCGGGGGCACTGGCCGGACAGCCCACTCGGTGAGTGCAGTTGAGGATGATCTCTTGATCCGTAAGCGCTGAAGCCACATGGCGAAAAAGACGGGTAACAAACTCCTCTAGCTTGCCAGGTATCACTTGCAATGGGGCTCCTTTAATGCGAATATTAGAGCACAGAGACCTGTTCTTGAGATCCTCCAACTGATAGCGAAGCTCCAGATTACTCCAGTATTGGAACTTTCATAGATTCCCATTGCTTGTATCATTCCCCGTCGTCGAGATGGGAGTCCCCGGTAAATAAAAAATACCATAGAAATAGGTACAAAAGAAGAAAAAGGCCTAGGCCTCATCTCATTTTGTAGCATATCCACCTCTTTTTGTAAAAGAGACCAAACGAAATGAACAACCAATCAGAACAGCCTCACCCCACAGAACCTTCCTGAGAGAGCCTCAGAGCCTCAGATTTTCTACCGCATGTTGTGCAAGGGAGTCTCCACTGAGCTCTGCTTAGTTTTTCTTCAACAAACTACTTTTTCATCTTCAAAATCTTCAATATGTCAGACAGGGAAAAGAAAGCTCTTTTCAAGGCTTGTGCCACCTGCTCCAAAAAGAGACTTTATGTTGAGGACAAACATAAAGACTGTATTTATTGTTTGTATCCGGACCATAAACCTACTGACTGCAAGATCTGTCGAACATTCTCAACCAAGACCTTACGGGACCGTGAGGGACGCCTGCTCACTTGGCTGCAGAAATTAAAGTCACGTAAAGATCCTGTTTCAAGTGACAGTGATGATGCTTCTTCTGCGACATCGTCGAGGAGATCGCAAAAAGGGGTAGGTCTTCTCCTTCTACTTCTTCAGAACCCCCTTCCAAAGCCTTACAAAAGATCTCTGATAGGTCTGACAGGCGTAGTCCCATCAAATCTCCTCACCGAGGTGTAAAGGAGAGGGAAGGACTTGCTGTGGATATGGCACCTGTGAAGAAGACAAGCCATGGGCCTTCTGCTTCTTCTCCGCCTTCTGAGAAGCCAAAAACTTTCAAGAAACCAGCTTCTGTCCCTCATGAGGGAAAAGCTGACAGGAAAGTTCGCCCGTCGACGACGACAACATCAATACCGTCGACGACGGCTTCAAAAATCTCACCGGTGTCGACTTTGCCTCCGCCGACGGGCTCGTCGACGAGATTTTCCTTGTCTCCAGCGGCTTCGTCGACGACGACTTCATCGACGACGACGTTAACAACTTCCACGTCGACGAGGATGTCGACGGTGATGGTGTCGACGACGACCACGTCGACGACGTCGACAGCTTCAAGCCTGATAATGACGACGGTCTCGACGACGGTCCCGTTGACGGTGGATCTTTCCTCGTCGACGGTTCAGGCATCGTCGCCGGCAGCTCCGTCGACGACCTGGTCGACGATACAAAATGTGGCAATTTCTATCAGGAGACGTCGCATTACCCCGGAAATGACTTCTCCAAGGAAAGTGACACCCCTGCCTCCGGCTCTCCTTTTGGAAGAGGAGTTTTCCGAGGACGATGAAGGTCCTTATGGTGATGCACATAGCCCATCTGAGCTGCATGTGAAATATCAAGATTCGGACTCTGAGGACTATTACATGGAGCAGCAACAGTATATGCCACAATCCAGATCTCAAGAACAATATCAACAGGGCATGGTCTGTATGCCTTCTTCCCTCGTTACAGACCTGCAGTTCATGCTTTCGGATTACAGGAAAAGGTTTCCAACTCAGTCCTCTGGCCAGGCGACAGGGCAAGTGCCTCCAACTCCACTCGCTCTTCCGGTTACGCCTCAGCCTCCACAAATTCCATTACTGGAGTTACCGGAGCCACAGCAGAATGTGGTTACAGTCCAGGACGACACATCCGATGATGACCAAGGAACTAGGACGATCCCTGACCCGGACAGGGAATGGGATGACTACATTATTCCTGACCCCGCCCTCCTGTTCCAGAACCGGCAGATTCTCCTCCAGCTGATATTGGAGGTTTTCACAATTTAATGGAGAGGGCTTCTAAGCGCTTCGATCTGCCTATTCCATCAGTGCAGTCGGAATGTTTTTTGTACGACTTCAAAGAACCTTACAAAAAGTCGGTTCGCTCGATCCCTATCGTGGACCATGTCTGGAGTGAGGGTCTAAAGGTTATGAAGTTGCCGGCCACTGTCATTCCTGTGCTTCCTCGTCTGGAAAAAAAGTACAAAGCTCCGGATGATAGCCCTGCTTGTCTGGTTAGCCATCCGAAACCAGATTCGGTGATTTCACAGGCGGCCCAGAGGAAATCTAAAAATCTAGCGGCACCTCTTACCACGCCACCTGATAACGAGGGAAGGCGGTTGGATAATGCTGGGAAGAGGTTCTCTTCATTGTTCAGCCTCCTGGCCAGAGCGTCTAATGCCTTGGCTATTCTTGGACGGTATGATCGCCAGATGTGGTGCGATCTGTCTCCATATCTGGACCAGCTGCCCGAAGAAGCTAACGCCAAAGCCAGAAAGATCCTTCAAGAGGGAGAACGAACATCTTCCGAAATGATTGACTGCGCTATGGACATTGCCACTACAGCTTTCCGCTCTCTCGCAGGGGCAGCAGTCCTTCGACGCTAAGGCTGGCTTCGTGCCACTTGGTTCCGGCCAGAAGTCCAGAACAAGATCCTGGATCTTCCCTTTGATGGTGAAGCGCTCTTTGGGAAGCACATTGATGATGCGCTGCAAGATATAAAGAAGGACACGGAAACTGCAAAATCCCTTGGGACTCTACAATACTGCACGGTTCCCTTCCGTGGAGCAAGAGGTAGAGGTTTTTCCTCATATAGAGGCGGATATCAGCAACAGCGCTATTCCTCTTATTCGCAGCCTTCCCAATCTTACCGGCCGCAATATTCTCAGAGACAAGGCCAGTCGTCTTCTTTCTCTCGCTCATCATCTAGAGGAAGACAAGGGCGCCAGGGGAGGGAGTCCTCTAAGCACCAGTAGCGGCTTCCAGGCTCTTCCTACTGTTCCTGTGTCCCCTGTAACACCAGTGGGGGGCAGGATATCCCAATACTTCCACAACTGGCAAGGTATAACATCAGATCAGTGGGTTCTCAATATTGTTCTGTCAGGCCATACTCTGGAATTTCAACATCAACCAGCATCCAAAGCCCCTCGCGCCACCGAATCCAAACATCTGCACCTTCTACGTCTAGAAGCCCACCAACTACTTCTCAAGGGGCGATAGAACCGGTTCCCCTATCCCAGCGGGGAAAAGGATTCTATTCCCGGTTTTTCTTGTTCAAAAGACCGTAGAAAAATGACGCCCAATTTTAGACCTGAGGGAGCTAAACACCTATCTCATAAAGCTCTCTTTTCGGATGGTCTCCTTACAGGACATTTTACGGCTCCTCAATCCAGGAGATTACATGGCCACCCTGGATCTAGAGGATGCATACTTCCATATCCCCATCCACCAGGCCCACAGGAAGTTTTTACGCTTTACAGTAGCCAAGAGCCACTTTCAATTCAAGGTCCTGCCTTTCGGACTCAGATCCGCTCCGCGGATCTTCACGAAGGTCCTAGCCCCAGTCGCAGCGTTTCTCAGGAAGCAAACGCTTCAAATTTTTCCTTACCTGGACGACTGGCTGGTGAAAGCTCCGTCTCATCACGCAACAGAAGAAGCGGTCAGGGCATGCACTCAGCTCTTCCGTCACCTAGGTCTTCAGCTCAACACGGAAAAGTCGGTCCTGTGCCCGGCCAAGTTCCTGGGAGCCATTCTGGACACATCCTGTTGCAAAGCGTTCCCATCAAAAGAAAGGCAAACAAAGCTGCCAGTCGATTGCAAAAAAGGTCAATTTCAGTTCGCCTCTACAAATCCCTCCTAGGGTCAATCTCGTCCTGCATTCCCTTGATTCCAAATTGCAGGTTACGGATGCGCCCACTACAAGAGCAACTGGATTTGCAGTGGCGCCAGGCAGAGGGCTCTTTCGAAGACAAGATCTTGATAACTCAGCCTATGAAGGAGGCGGCCAGGTGGTGGATGGTCAGAGACAATATCTCTCAGGGTCTCACCTTCAGAGTAACACCAGCTCCGCTAATAATTACAACGGACGCCTCTCTAGAAGGCTGGGGAGCAGTCTTGCAAGATCTTCTCCACATCAATCTTTTAGAACTGAGGGCGATTCGTCTGGCCTTACAGGCCTTCCTTCCGCAGATCCAACGATCCACTGTCCTGGTCCGTACGGACAACACGACGGCCATGCATTACGTAAACAAGCAGGGAGGAACAAGGTCTCGTCCGCTATCCAAGGAGGCTCAGGAGATGTGGGAATGGGCTATCCAAATGAAAATATCACTTTCGGCGGAACATCTTCCAGGTGCCCTCAACAAGACAGCAGACACGCTTAGTCGTCTCAAGTTGGTGAGCCACGAGTGGGAATTAGACCAACACACTCTGGACAGGATTTTCAATCTCTGGGGCACTCCACCCATAGATCTCTTTGCCACACCAGGAAACAATAAATACCGATTCTACGCAAGCAGGGAACACCATCCGGGATCATTGGGGAATGCACTTTCGATGGCCTGGTCAGGCGCCTTTGTTTACGCTTTTCCTCCGATCCCACTAATTCCCAGGCTTCTCAGGAAGCTCAAAGCTGAGCCCTGCAGAATGATTCTGGTGGCCCCGGCGTGGCCCCGCCAGTTTTGGTTTACGGAGCTTCTCCTGCTCTCCCTGGATCATCCAATTCATCTGCGCCCAATTCCTTCTCTGTTGACAATGTCCCAGGGCCAAGTGGTACATCCGGATCCGAGCTCACTTCAGTTGTCAGCGTGGCTCCTGAGCACCGAGAATTTCAGAATCTAAGTATCTCGCCAGAGTGTAGAGAGGTGCTGGCTCAAGCCCGGGCACCAAGTACGAACAAGATGTATCGCTTGAAATGGAAGCGTTTCTGCCTATGGTGCCGGCAAGAGAACATTCATCCTTACTCGTCTGCTCCTCATCAGATTTTGCCATATATTTTGGTATTGGCTAAGTCAGGTCTCGCTCATTCCTTTATCAAAGTGCACCTGGCAGCCATTTCTAGATTCAGACGAACTTCTTCTGGACCGTCCCTCTGGTCAGCAAGAATCGTAAAACAATTTCTTAAAGGTCTTTTTAGAGTTTTTCCACCAGTTAGACCTCCATCACCTCTGTGGCAGCTTAACTTAGTCCTTACTCAGCTCATGAGACCGCCTTTTGAACCAATTCATAGGGCGGACCTGAAATTTCTCTCCTGGAAAGTGGCCCTCCTTCTCGCCTTAACATTGGCCAGGAGGGTAGGTGAACTGCACGCTCTCACGACTAAGGAGCCGTTCTTACAGTTTAAAAAAGACACTTTGATTCTGAGAATGAATCCAAAATTTATCCCGAAGGTCCCTTCAGACTTTCATTTGAATGGACCAGTAATCCTCAAATCGTTTTTTCCTCGACCCACTACTCCAGCGGAGAGGACTCTTCACTCGATGGACGTTCAAAGGTGTCTGAAATTTTACCTTCAACGTACCAAGGACTTCAGAAAATCTACACAACTCTTTGTTGCTTTCAGTGCCCCTCGCAAGGGTTTCCCTCTTTCCAAGCAGGGAATTGCGAGATGGATTGCCAGCGCGATCCAATACTGTCACCAAGTGGCTGGTAAGCCCCTAGAAGGGCGAGTCCGGGCGCACTCTACGAGAGCCATCTCTTCTTCAGCTGCTCTCTTCGCCGGAGTGCCGATCAAAGACATTTGCAGGGCAGCGACATGGAGCAGTGCCCATACTTTCACGAAGCATTACTGCTTGGACTCCTCCACGCGGAGTGATGCTGCAGTGGGACAGGCAGTCCTGAGGAACCTCTTTCAATAAGTGGTGAGCTTTCCCTTCTAACCCTCCTTCCTTTTATTGTTTATTAGCACATTTTGTAAATCATGATGTTCACTGACTACTTTTGATGTCTTGTACCTCTGATAACTGTTTGCATTTGGCAAGGTTTATAACAATGTATTACACAAAATGTGCGTTCTGACTGCTAGCTATTCTGATACAAGCAATGGGAATCTATGAAAGTTCCAATACTGGAGTAAGAAAACAAGTTACTTACCTGTAACTTTGGTTCTCCAGTATTGGTAACTTTCATAGATTCCCATGCGCGCCCACCCTCCTCCCCTGGGAAAGCTCAGCCTTCAGCATATTCTGTTACACTGTTACACTGTTACACAACGGCTACGAAAATCTGAGGCTCTCTCAGGAAGGTTCTGTGGGGTGAGGCTGTTCTGATTGGTTGTTCATTTCGTTTGGTCTCTTTTACAAAAAGAGGTGGATATGCTACAAAATGAGACGAGGCCTAGGCCTTTTTCTTCTTTTGTACCTATTTCTATGGTATTTTTTATTTACCGGGGACTCCCATCTCGACGACGGGGAATGATACAAGCAATGGGAATCTATGAAAGTTACCAATACTGGAGAACCAAAGTTACAGTTAAGTAACTTGTTTTCTTCTTATCCTGCAGCTCCAAAAGTTCTCAGTGGTGCCCATCCAGTTCCTCTTCTTGGGAGTCGTAAGTTTGTTCTAAGGAGTTCACTCGTTGACCCAAATCAACTAAGTCTTCATACTTTTTATAGGACTCTGCAGTTAAGCCATCAGAGCCAGGGACTCTGACGTTTGCCATATTCTATATGGCATCCTTTATCTTCTCAACCGTCAGTGGCTTATTTGACGCCACTCTATCCCCTTGCTCTAGCCAAACTATAGCAATGTCATTTATAAAGCTCTACATTTGTTATACATTGAACTTGGTTTGTGCAGTATAGAGTTCCTTATAATATGCAACAAATACTTCTAGAATCTATTTTGAAGAGACAGTTGGGAATCCTTGCTTATCTTGCACACTGGCTATAAATACATTACTTTTAGATCAGTCCCTTAGTAGCCAACCAAGCGTTCTACTCAGACACTCACCTTCCCATACACTATAACTTGTGTTTAAGGAACTGCACTTATCTATCCGCTACGTCCTTGCACAAAGCCACCGTTATGTTAAATAAATTTGGCTCTTATTTTGGGGATCGCACCCTTGCTCATCTTCAACTCGAGATCACTTAGTTGCTTCCACAGTTGGCCTCTGACTGCTTTTAGTATGCTGGCCTGCATTACAGCTTTAAAAGTCTCCCCGAAGGTAGCTTGAGTTGCCACGTCGCCTTAATTTAACTTGAAAAATGTCTTTATGGCTAGTGCTACTTCTGCTTTAAAGACTGCATCCTCCGCCTCCACACGTCCAACTTACCTGCACCACCTGGGAGGGCTTTCCGCAGCAGTCTCCGGGAATGATCAGATCACATGCACAGGAGAGATACCTGCTCCAGAATCCATCCCAACATACAGTAGAAGCACAGCCAGAAGTATATTCTTGAGGAGGAATTGTGTACTATGGAATAGACTGAGCATGCTCGGTCTTCCCCATATTTGGTCATTCATGTGTCCTGTAGTTCCCAAAAAATCAGCGTCCTATTTCAGATTTATGCCTATGGCTCTCTTTTGGCTGAATGTTAGACTAGATCTGTCTCCGTGTCCATTACCAGGTAACAAAAAAAACACTATCCCAAACAGTCCTGTTCTGCTACAGTTGACACACAACTATGATCCTATCAAATGTGTTCTATGTCGTGGTGTTTGTGCCATTGATATTATTGCAGTGATAGGATTGTCACTTAGAAGGGCCACCACCAATTACATACTGCCCTTCAGGGTCTATTATTACAATTTTATGTTTTTCAAATTAATATGGCCACTCTTTGTGCAAAGGAACTTTAAGATGCATAGTATCTTTGTTGCTCCCACTTACTCGCAAAATGTTTTGGATCAATGTCTTGTGTTCTTTTGTAGCAGTACTATGTCCACTTTGCCTATTCATATATGCTTACACCAGGCATACTTTTTTGAAGTATTTGTGTATATAAATGTTGTGGGCAGGGATTCTCTTTATTTCCTTATCTGCCTGTGGTATCTTGACCAAGTCTGTTTGGTGGCTGCAACACAATACCTCATATGTGAACAGTATAGTACCAAAAGCATAACTGCAATATCATGCACCATTTTTTAAAATTCAAGCCCAGTTTTCCATGCATCTTGTATATCAACTCAACCACCCTCACTAGAGGTATCATTGCCTGATAATCTAAGCATATCCACTCTAAAACAAACTCGCTCACAGCACAATCGAATTCCAACCAAAGTATTAGAAATCCCAAATGTGCAAGGGGGCCAATCCAGCATGCTGCTGTTTGCCATTACAATTTTCATGGTACATAGAGGCCTCCTCTAACTTATCTTGGAGAAGTTTAGACATGATGTTTTCATGAACGAACATCCCCATATTACAAACTATTGATATTCTCATGCAAAAGCATGCAACCTTTTACTACTAGTCCTCTGATATTTTAGATTGCTATAATGAGCCTCCGTCACTTTACAGTAGCTTTGTTCAGTCATTGTCACTTAGCTCATTCTGTGCAGCTCTCTAATTGCCTGTCGGAGATTGCCCGTCCTTTTCATGAACCCGGACTGGATATAGCATGGCATCGGGTATCTTGATTCCTTGTAGCTGTTTTCTTGATCTGTAGAAATGAGAATCTGGCCTCCTGCACCTGCATTGTAAAATTAGGGTAAAAGGACAACCTAGAGCCTACGTATGTTCCCTCTCCTTTCTTATGTGCCAGTCTCAGCAACGTATCACTGTCACAATAGTTCATGATATGTGCTATAATCACCACGGGATCGCCTCAGGGATTGGCCAGGGACCTTGGCACGCTCTACACAAAGAAGACTGACGAAAAACTTTCCAGAAGATTGTTGTTAGAGTTTCAGTGTCGGTCGCCATGTCACCTATATTCTTT
The DNA here is from genome assembly GCA_963921515.1 of Calotriton arnoldi. Taxonomy (NCBI): domain Eukaryota; kingdom Metazoa; phylum Chordata; class Amphibia; order Caudata; family Salamandridae; genus Calotriton; species Calotriton arnoldi. The sequence continues at coordinate 801,328 of CAWUFW010006682.1, read as the reverse complement.
GAGTCTGTCACTTCTATCACTCAGTGTTATGTTTAGCGTGTTTCTAGGTCCGCAAATGGCCAAGATGCCTTTTTAGGTCTCGGCCTGCACCAGCGCTTGCGCTGGTCTGGCCGAGAGTTTTAGTAAGTGGGTTTTGGAAGTGCAAACCCACTGGCTTTCGGCTGGCGACCAGCTTGCGTTCACGATGGGCGTGCACGCGCGCAGCTGCCATCTGGGGTTTCCTATCTCTTCCTCATTTCCTCGTCATGGCTCATTAACTCTCTGGACTCTGATGTTTCAATCGCAGCAGCAGCTCACATTACCAACTGACGGCCCTGGACTACAGTCACATGAAAAACAACAGCGATTAGCATTGAAATGCAAGCTTTTTTTGTCTACTTAGAAATATTGCTTCGGTGGGTTGATTTCACCTTATATCGCTATTTGTTTTATATTGGGAGTCACAGCCTAATTGCCAGTATTTTTGTCTCACTCTGTTTTTTTAAAAAAATATTTATTCGCACAAAGCTATATTTAAGGTTACTTTTTCCGCGTCACTTCTTCACTCTATTTAAACTCCACCCCCCACTCTTATGGTCTCTCTCTCCCTCTCTAATTCTCTCTCTACTTAATTAACTCTCCCCTCTCTATCTTTTTTAGCCTTTCATTCTCTCTCACCCCTTTATCTGTTTCTCTTTCAAACTCCTTCATTCACTCTCTCTCCCTTCTTTCTCTCTCTCTATCCCGCTCCACTCTTTATTCTATGTACACCCTTTCTCTCTCTTTCTCTCTCACCACCCTCTCTAATTGGGCATTATATCTTCACTCTATCTCTCACTCTGCAACACCACAGCATCACTCAGCGCAACCACAGCATCAATCAGAGCCAGCACAGCATCAATCAGAGCCAGCACAGCATCAATCAGAGCCAGCACAGCATCACTCAGCACCAACACAACATCTCTCAACGCCATCACAGCATCACTCAGTACAACCACAGCATCACTCAGTGAAACCACAGCATCACTCAGTGCAACCACAGGATGACTCAGCACCACCACAGGATCGCTCAGCACCACCACAGCATCGCTCAGCGCCACCACAGCATCGCTCAGCGCCGCCACAGCATCGCTCAGCGCCGCCACAGCATCGCTCAGCGCCGCCACAGCATCGCTCAGCGCAGCCACAGCATCGCTCAGCGCAGCCACAGCATCGCTCAGGGCAGCCACAGCATCGCTCAGGGTAGCCACAGCATCGCTCAGGGCCGCCACAGCATCGCTCAGGGCCGCCACAGCATCGCTCAGGGCCGCCACAGCATCGCTCAGCGCCGCCACAGCATCGCTCAGCGCCGCCACAGCATCGCTCAGCGCCGCCACAGCATCGCTCAGCGCCGCCACAGCATCGCTCAGCGCCGCCACAGCATCGCTCAGCGCCGCCACAGCATCGCTCAGCGCCGCCACAGCATCGCTCAGCGCCGCCACAGCATCGCTCAGCGACGCCACAGCATCGCTGCGCCGCCACAGCATCGCTCATGGCAGCCACAGCATCGCTCAGGGCCGCCACAGCATCGCTCAGGGCCGCCACAGCATAGCATCGCTCAGGGCCGCCACAGCATCGCTCAGGGCTGCCACAGCATCGCTCAGGGCTGCCACAGCATCGCTCAGGGCCGCCACAGCATCGCTCAGGGCCGCCACAGCATCGCTCAGGGCCGCCACAGCATCGCTCAGGGCCGCCACAGCATCGCTCAGGGCCGCCACAGCATCGCTCAGGGCCGCCACAGCATCGCTCAGGGCCGCCACAGCATCGCTCAGGGCCGCCACAGCATCGCTCAGGGCCGCCACAGCATCACTCAGGGCCGCCACGACAATCACTCAGCGCCACCACAGCATCACTCAGCAACACCTGAGTATCATTCAGCATCACCTCAGCATCGTCTCCGCAACAGTTACCACCACCACTACTACCACTACCACCTCAGCATCACTCAGCACCACCTCAGCCTGCTCTCGGAATCTGGCATCTGTTGATTCTCCCCTAGCGTCTGGCTGCTGCTAGTGTTATAATACAGGTACTAGTTCCCAACCTTCACCCTCCGATTGTTTATGCCCCCTCAAAAAAAAAGCTTTAACAAACAACCATTGCAATAGGCAGAAACAAGTTGCCAGCATTGCAAGAACAAAAGAAAACTGAGGAAATTTTTTATTGTAAATACTTTTTTAATATGGTCGTTCAGTTTTACATAATGCCTTCTTGGTCATATATAAAGTAACAAAAATGCTTCTGACACTTTTTTATTATAACTTTTCAGCATGCCGCACAGCAGCCACACTTCTCTACAGCACAGCTTGAAGACATTGGCAAAGTCAATAGCTCTGGCTAAACACTTATAAGGCCCAAAAGGCGAGACCTATTGGCTATGCCAATGCTTGTTTCATATTGCCATGAAGATTAATGAACATTGGTAATAACTTTATTTTGCCATTGAAGGTTAGGACATTCAGTATTAATGCCTCAGAGCCAATTTCAACTGTACTCCAAGAGTAGCCAGTACAAATTCCACACCAGCAAGGTGTCCAACATGACCTTTACCTAAGTGGCTGGTTAATACAGATGTAAGTCTCTAGAAGATATATTAAATAACCTTCGGTATGCAATAGCCGAAACAATTTAAGGTTCTGTCCAAACTTAGAGCTCCCAGCTAGTCCCTTATAAAAACATGGGTTTATGAGAGTCTGCTTAAGACTTTTGTGGGAATGGCCAGCTCATATTACACCAAAAGGAGTAGGGAGCAATAAAATATCTGTGTCTCGTGGTGGCACGTGCTGTGTCTCTTAATACTGCCCTCACTCACACTATTGTGTGACATGCTTCATCATAGGGCTGCTTACAATACACCCCGGCGCAACCAACGCCTGGGGTGGAGCAATAGGAGTGGGGGAAGGCAATATAACACAAAAGAGAAACAATAACTGTTTCAAAAGTGACTGGGAACGCCGGAAGTGAAAGTGCAGTGTGGTGTAGATTAAAACTAGCTCGGAGGTGTCGCTGTGCCTGGGTCTACCGGTCCCAGTAGAATTGTGTAACTCTCTCACCTCTGGTTGAGATAAGGTGTCAAAAACCCTAGTTCCGTATCCGAGGGATTTCCTCAAAGATAATCGTGGAAATTACGAGTTTCACCCTAATTCATATTTGAAATGGTGGTGGTCAAGGAGAGACCCCCTATTGTCGCACTTACTCCAAGTGTGGTTCTCCTCTTATCTGCTGCTCGCCTGCTGCCGCCGTGTAGGTCAGCAGGCAAGCAGCAGATAAGAGAGTTACACAATTCTACTGGGACCGGTAGAGTCCTGAAGAAGGCCGGCGTGACCCCAATCGAGGGGCACAGACACACGGCCAAAACATGTCTACCACCTGGCAGTAAGGAGGGGTGTTAGGAGCACTTTGCATCTCCCAATCACCACCATCCTTCACGTTTTTAATCCTGGCCGGGGGGCTCCAGGAATAAAGTTATAGGCACAGCGACACCTCCGAGCTAGTTTTAATCTACACCACACTTTCACTTCCGGCGTTCCCAGTCACTTTTGAAACAATTATTGTTTCTCTTTTGTGTTGTATTGTCTTCCCCCACCCTATTGCTCCACCCCAGGCGTTGGTTGCGCCGGGGTGTATTGTAAGCAGCCCTATGATGAAGCATGTCACACAATAGTGTGAGTGAGGGCAGTATTAAGACACACAGCACGTGCCACCACGAGACAGATATTTTATTGCTCCCTACTCCTTTTGGTGTAATAAGTATTGACAGGGGGTTCGGAGTAGGTGAGTCCGTTACCCTCACCCCTTTCTTTTGTGTGTAGTAATGGCCAGCTCATCACAGTAGAGAGTTGCAGTAACCTTAGTATGTATAGTTCATTAGATCTAATACTTATTAGATAGTTAGTACCTAAAGACAATCAGACATATACCATTCAGTAAAACCTTTACATGAAAACTGAGTCCACTGATCTTAAATAATATCTCAACCCAACAGCAACATCTAAAAAGAAACACATATTTACTAAGAGTCAAGTAAAGATTTGTGATTAAAAATACTACATTAAAGGACATAAATATGTGTGCCTCTATCTTGATGGAAAAAATCAATTTCGTCAACAGATTACAAGGACAGATACCCCCCATTCTCCTTTATTAAACAATAACATTAAACCCAAAATTAGAGCTACTGCCCCTAGGACACACTCCTACCCTAAAAAGAAATAAAACTCTTCTTAATTTCATAGATGGGAGCTTGCTAAGAGATTCAATACCTTTCTGACTTTTCAGGACTGTAAGGTCATTGAGATCGACATCTTGTGTTTTTTATTTAGCAGACCCTCTTAAGAGTTCTTCCTAGAAAAGGGTCCACTCTTTTATTACGTCAACAGTACTGTACAATTCCGTTACAGATAAAATCTTATCTACTGCATTCATTATCCATAGCTATTTGCTGTGCTGAGCTTTGTGCCAAGAGAGAATTGAGATATTTTCCTAGACATCACCATTAAGTTTGTTGTTGAATAGTACGGCATGTACACTTGCCATGAATGACCAAGAGGTGAAATTCAATTCTAGACAGCTGGCATGGATCATAGAACACCTCAGAACATTAACTAAATGTTTTAAACAACTGCTCCCCAAAACACCCCAGGGTGTTTTACTGTTCAGAGCAAATAGTGTACTAAAGACCTGTTTTTCCCCATAAAAACAGTAAGAAAAGAACTAAAGGATTTCATTAAAATTCATGATTACACTTCAGTAGCCCTGCAGTTGAGACTAATGTATGATTGATAAGTGAAGGAAAGTGTTCTCGCCAACTCAGATTGTATGACAGTATGAGACCAAGGTATTTGTAGTTACTACCACATTCTAAAATACAGTCATTATGGAGGAGAGCTTGCTGAAAACCAAGATGGGCATGACCTTTTAAAGCCTTGGTGCGGCACTGGCTTATGGAGCAACTCCTGCTGCCACAGTCCAAGGGCAGAGTATCCAGTGAAAAGGGGAATGTTCCTGCTGAACTTGCTGTGTCCTGAAAGGGACCTTCGGCGGATCATGGTCTCCCAGTCGCCCCACGCAGAAACGGAAACAAGTGTCCCCTGGAGCTGGCAAGATGGTCGGCATCCAGTGGTATTGTGACTTTGAATAGGCACTTGATTCCTGTAGTGCTTGGGAAGAATCCGGAGATGCTCTGGTGAAACTGGCTGCCGGGGGTGCTTGTGGTGGAGAAGGTCGCATGGCAGCAAGGTAGAAGAGAGGCGTCATAATAGGGAAAATACTCTGCGACTTAGAGGTTGGAATACACTTCGTTCCCCCAATCTGCTTGTTGGGCACGAGTGGTGGGATTTGGTATCCCTACTTTGTCCCAGAGCACTCATGGCCCTTTAGACAATAAACTGAAGCTGGTGGAAGATAATGACAATCGTTCCTCCACAAGGTTATAACCATCATGAAACACCCATAAGGAGTTGCATGGTCAGGCAGAGTCATTGCGGGTGTTCCCCATGCGTGGGGTCATTGAAATACTGCAGTATTTATACAGATCTTCTTGGAGGATGGAGGGGAGACCAACATCCTCAAATGCTAGTTTCAGGGAAACAGTAAAGACCGTTGTACGATTACAGAGACAAAGCTGAGCCCTGCCCATCTGAAAGTTACGAGTGTGGAGGACAATGACAAACTACTTGAAGGGGCCTTCTAGAGGGCTCAAACATTCGAACACTATGCTTTGTCCTCCATAGTCCATTGTGAGAACAAAACGGAGATGCTGGATAATGAGGCCAAAGCCCAAACTACAAATTCCGGGCCTGTCTGCAACAGGCGAGGGGAATGATTTGCCCAGCATTTCTTGCATGCGGATGTCCTGGGTGACCCAGCTAATCATCATGTCTCACTAGTAAGAGGCCAATGGCTGGTCACCAGGATATCGAAGGGTCAGCGATTTGACACAGGAACAGTGTTGGTCAAGCTGGAGGCCAGTGACAGATTGTCACTAAGGTGGCGGCGGACAAGAAGGAAGACATGCTGTTCAGAGGTTCAAATATATAATATAATTGTATTAAGCCCCGCTGACATATTGGAGTGCAACTTTGTCAGAGCCATTTCCTCTATCCGGTCCCAAATCAAGTTCTGGAAAACACTGCCTTGACCACAATTGTGATATTGCCTAGATTGTTGTATTACTTTGCAAATCTTCCTGTTTATGTCCAGGCCAAAACGTTCCGATAATTGGAACAAATGATCTGAGATTTCAATTGGAACAAAGGACACCACAGAGTAGCGCTCTGGAAACTGTACGCACCTACAGACAAAGGCGGCTTGGCTGTTCCAAATAGGAAGCTTTACTACCTAGCCGCGCAGCTGCAATGGGCAACGAAGTGGCTGGCGGGATTACATTTAGCTGAAACTCCCACGGCACAGCCAGCATGGAAATTATACCAGGTATGTCAATTATTCCACCCAGTGGGCAGACCCTCCACCCCAGCGCCGACCTGCCTGGCCCTGACCTACCGATGCCACAAACGCAGCTTATACCTCACCAGACAAACGATTCCTTACGCAGCCGCACTTCCTCTCCTTGGCACCCCGAGGAGTAGAGGGGGCACATCAACCGGTGCTCTTGTGCCCTGGCATGCCGCTGAGGTGCGAACACTGGGCAATTTATGAGGACGGAATGTTGCTGCCCTTTGACAGGTTAGCCCAGGAAACTGACTTGCCAATTCATATTATATAACTCAATCATAAGGGCACTCACGGCGGCATGGGGGATATGAGCACTGCGTCCCAGTTACATCTGGTGATTCAATATTTGCACGTAATGGGGAATGGAAGCCATATAATCCATTGGCTAATAGAAGCATTACTACTGCATACCCTGAAACCCCTGACGTGTTTGCGCACAAAATGGGAAGATGACAGGGGTGGGCCGTGGACAGAGAAGGAATGGGACGCGACCTTAGCGAGCGCGATACAAATCCCACGGAATGCCAAATTTCGCATTATACAGACTTATATTATTCACAGGGCATATCTATCACAAGATAAAATAAATAAATATTTCCAACTCACTAATTCGGCATGCCCCCGCTGTATACAGGTGGGAGCAGACTTCCTCCACATGCTGTGGTCCTGCCCCTCACTGCGCTTGTATTGGCAGGAGGTGACAGCAGGCCTGTCGTAATGTACTGATCGCCCACAATTGCAGACATGGGAGGAATGTATACTGGGAGTATTCCCCAGACCCTAGAAGCACAAAGCCACCTCCAGATTCATAGATCTAGGGCTTATAGTTGCAAAAAGGCTAGTCACCCGAAGATGGAAAAACAAGCATCCCCCCACTCCGGAAAATTGGAGGCGCTCACTCTTGGTTTGGGCCCAAGCAGAAAGCCCCGCTCTTCACAGAGAAGACGTAGCCGGCCTGCGCAAATACCCCCTTGCACAATGTTGGGACACAATAATGGTGGCGCAACATCACACGGGGCGTGAACCAGGGGGGAACAATTCACAGGAAGGGAACGATGGTAGAAATGAAGTGGAATCCTGATTAACATATAATCCAAGTACTGACAACAAATGGGCTAACATTGCTGATCTGGTGGTACATCCAAAGGCGAGCCCGGGGGACAGATATATAAAAACCGCTGACACAACGACCCAAATTGGGAGGACTCGGGGGAGGAGTTGGGTAATCTCATGACGAAGCTATCAGGGTAGCATTGATCGGTTCATGTGTGTCGAGTTGTTGATTTAAATTCTTCTCATGTTAATGTTGCATTGTCCTAATCCACACAATAAGAACAAAACACAGGATCTGTGAAACCTGTAGATAACTAAATGCCAGGCAAGCTTAATATGTTTAGGGATAATATAGGATTGTTGTACACCTCTCCATTTTTGCCTCTCACATTCTCCTTGTATACCAGACCCTAGTATCTCAGTCAACTGAAAGCTGCCTAGACATAGTAATGTATCAGACCTGCCAGGCTTATGCAGTATAATACATCAAGTACATGCCAAATGTTGACATTCAATCTGTTAAATATATACTGGAAATTATGTACTTATATCCAACAGAAAATGCAAATAAAGAAATGTAAAAAATAAAATAATAACTGACAGTCGACCGTGTCTCTTGCTTTATCATAAGCATCAACCAGTGCTGCCAAGCACCACATGCACAATACCAGCTCTGGTGAAACAGACTTGGTAACTAACGTAAACAGTCCCACTAGAGGACCAATGATAAGGAATAAGGGAACCTGATTTATCAAATGCCACATATTCTGATTCTGGGATCAATGATAATCCAGAAGCTAAGTTTCCTTTAATAAAAGAACATAATTTACCAATTAAAGCATCAAAAGTTATATACTGTATTAAACCCTTAAACATTCCAAGGCAGGAAAGTAAGACCACGGGTTAGGCCTTCTAGTTAAGTCACTCACAGTGCTCCTTGTATTACAACTAGACTCCTGAAGTGTCCAATATCTTTTTTTTTTTTTTTTAATTGTTTTTAACCTAGACGTGAGTTCTGTGAGGCTTCTACAGTTGAATGGCACTGCTTGATACCAGTATTGGTAATCAGAACTATTACTTTTGATTTTGAAGTTGAAGGGCCACTCTCTTTTTGTCTCACTTGGGGATGCCTATTGTCTTGTACATAAGCCCTACAAACATATTCCAGTAAAATCACCTGGCTATGAACCAAACTCATATGGTTGCTTTAAACAGAACAAAACCTTGATACATTTGAATCTCATTTTCAGATACCAACTGAGTCCTTCTGGCCCAGGCCCATCCAGTATTAACTTTACCAACGAGAAGCAGAACCTTTCCTTGGCTTTCTTGCCCAAAAATACTTTTTACAGAACCCATTAAATCGATATCAAAAGAGTTCAACTGTAAACCTGGTATTTTGCAAAAGAATCCTAAAATGTTGGATTGATTAATAGGACAAATTGTATTCGCTTTTCCCCCCAAATGAATTAACCTTTAAATATAGTGTCTTGAGATTCTTCTTTAGAGGCTCCCGCTTTTCATTCCGGTTGCTATGTAATGTTGGATTTATTTCAGCAGTAGTGGTTGCCTCATCATCTAAGATTTGCTTGTAATTGATAGATTATCTCTTTTATCAGGTTTGTTTCCATTACTACCCATTGTGAACATCTCTTTATAAGATGGTATGGAAGGACAATTATGGGTAATTGACTGAGGTTGATTTGTTAGTGAGAAACCTTGGTGGTACAGCTATCTTAGCTGTAATCTTTTTGATACTTTTTCTTTTTTTTATCTTTAGGCAAAAGGCCCTGGTTTGCTTTACCCAGGTAGCTTTCAAAGTATGGTTCTTAAGCCCAAATACTGGACATGCCTATAAATTAACACAGGTTGACATGAGGTAAATACTGAAAGAACTGAACCTGCTGGAATTCCATCAACAGTGGTTTGCCCACCAGCCATATTAGTAGTGTTAGGTGATTTGATTAACTCAGTACTCAACAAGACTAATTTTGTGTTCTATAAAAGTTTAGTTTGCAGTTGCTGATTTTTGACTTTTACAGATGATTCCAGTGTACCCTGTAATGTAGCTCATGTGAGGAATGGGAGATCCAATGTAGAAGTGATGTCTGAAAATTATAATTGATTCATATATGTATCACCGAAGTATTACCATTGTTCAGAGAGGGAATGCGTAGCATGAGCCATTCAGGTCTTCACTTCTCATGGCAGCTGGTTATAACTTACACTAAAAGGTTAGGGGGGGGTGTGTTGATAGTGGGGTGTGTTGAAATACGGTTGGGGCTTGTTTAATATTTGCCCTAATTTGTCTACCTATTGCTGAGCTGTTTATAAAACGTAGTCATACTAATGCACATGACTTGCAGACGAATAGTATGTAATGAAAAATCATACAATGAGAAATATCAACTATTGTGTGTCCTTACTAATTTCGGTTTCAGGGTGCGGCTACATAACAGATTTGTCTGTCTCCTGTCACTCCCACTTTTTAGAGCATAAATCGGTGGGGGAGGGGTGGGAGACATCTGTCATTTCTCCTTTTCTGAAGGGCATTGCTATCTTTTGGGGTATAGGGCATGGGGGGGGGGGGGGGTCTACAGGATGTTTCCCCAATAATTTGTGGGTTACATAACATCATATTTAGAAAAACTTATTCTTGATCCTAAAAGTATTTGTACTTCCAACAGGTAGCAAACTACCCCTCTGCAAAGCTGTGTTTGGAGGTATTACATTAATTATTTTGTAATGTTCACTGCAAAGCTGAGTGCAATGACCGCTTCTGGTTCTTTTCCACTGCTTGCTTGTCTTAGTAAGTAGGGACATGTCTTTGAGTGCTTTTGAAAGTCCTTTACAGATGGCAGTTTTCGCAAAGAAACACTTTTTAAATTATGTATTTATTCACTTTTAACTGGACTTCATATCATCTCAAGATTTGTCTTTTTTTAGAACATGGATTGTTTTTTATCGCATTGTATGTTGTAACGGTTTTAACTAACCATACACAATAAAGATTATATATAATTCTGAGGGGAAAAAAATACGCTGTACTGACTGTAACTGAAATATTAGAAGGGGGGAGCACTGCTAGAGCTTGTTTTTGGTCGTGTAATCATTAGCAGTAACATTGATTTCCTTGAGGTGGCTTTCCCACTACCAATGACTGTGTTTTGTCTGTCTTTTATCAGCAGTTAATATTATCATGGAAGCTCTCATTTGGTCTCTCCTGAGTTGCATAGTGTGATCAGATGATTCACTTAATGAATAATAATCTTGAAAACGCATACATCACAGGCTTTTGCTAGCAATATAGTCCTTTCCCCTGATCACTCTGCAGTGATGTTCCACTGTGAATCCTGCAAGCATAAGGGTCTTGTTGTGAGGACCATTTTCTTGAAAGTGTAAGGCATGCTTATAAATGTATTGGGACAGCCACAATCTGTGTACAGTTTTTTCTCTGAAGAAAACGTTTAGGATTTTGCAGAATTTGACATTTGGAACTTTTCCACAGATTCTCTTGTTAGTTTATTTTTCACATTTCGGTACAGAAAGAATTTATGGAGTAAAGCATACGTTTTATACCAGCACATGAATTCCGTATCCTATTTGTAAAGTTAATAAAATCGATGTGAAAAGTGTATAGTAGTAAGAGCACAAATAAAACAGTATATTAGCATTAAATATTTACCGCTTTTTCAGTATAGTAATTCTGATCCCTGTAGTTTGCCAATATGAGCCGCATCCACACAAAAGTAAGAAGGAAAGAAAGGAGGATGTCTTTAAACATGTATCGAAGTATAAATCTTAACATGCATAAATTGCTATTAGCCCGTGAATAGGTCCTGTAAATCCACTTTGTTATTAACCAACAATTTTCCATTATTGCCTAAATTTCCAAATGGAGGGTGTAGAAAAGGATCAAGGTGTGAGGAATGGCTGGGGTCAAGAGACGCATCAGCAGGGTCTGCTTTCAACAAAGGTTTGGCTGGCACGGTTTGAAATTTATACTGCAGGTACACATGTGCGTAAGGGCACACACTCATAAGCTGTGACTGAGATTATAGGTGTATGAAGAGCAGAGAAGTTTGCATGACACAGGAAAGTTGTGAGAAATGTTTGCGAGGGGAATTGAGAAGTTGATTTGAAGTTCCATAAAGGAAGCAGAGGGAGATGTGTGCAGGCGGACAGTGACGTAAAATATTCAGGAATATTGACAGCAAATGACATGCGTGCTTTTTAGGTCGAGCCTAGCGCAGCGAGCATGCGCTGCTCTGCGAGACTTTATGTAAGGGCTTTCGAAAATGGCACCAGACGCTCGCACACACTCGTGCGTGTGCTTAACTGCTATTGGCGTTTGCGTGCGTCTTCTTTACAAAGGCAGCATGCGATTAGTCCAAGGCGGGTGCATGTCCCACCTTCCTTAACAAATGTACCCGCCCATTGCATATTGCTTGCGGTTACGCGCAGCTGCAGCATGTGTTTAGAATTAGTGGTTTCGCTTTGCTGCCGCGCTGGGTCGCTCGCTCGCCCCTCGCTCCTCTTGCGTGTTTTAGTATTTCCGCCAGCCCTTTTTGCTTCTTGCACGAGTCTAGCGCGTTCGCTTTGCTATCGCGCTCGTTCGCCCTCGCTCCTCTCTTGCATGCTCTTGCATGGTTTACTATTTTCGCAGCTACAAGGCAAAACACATAAGTTTTCTTTAAGATAGTACAGCGCTTTAATAGCATCGCGCTCGCTCTCTGTCTCGCTCATTGGTTCGCCCCTGCTCCTCTTTTGCATATTTTAGTATTTTTGCCGCTACAAGAGAAAACACATAAGTCTTCTTTAAGATAGTACAGCGCTTTAATAGCGTCGCGCTTGCTCGCCCTCGGTTTTCTTTTGCATCCTCTTTTTTCCCAAAACACGCAACACAGGTCCCATGAGGGCGTTCGCTTTGCTATCTCGCTCCTTTGCTCGCCCCGCTCCTGTTTTCCGTGTTTTACTATTTTCGCCACCACGAGTCAAAATACCTAAAATTTCTCTACATTATACTGCAGGGGCCGCATTTATACGGAGGGGGGGAATGTACGGAGTCTTAGTAAAAAAAAATACTAAAAAAAAAAACACGCAGAACAGGTGACATAACGGATATAAGTATTGTTTTTATATGTTTTAATATTTTCACCGCCACAACTCAAAACACATCACTCTTCTTTCTGATAGTACAGTGCTTGATCTAGCATCGCGCTTCCTCGCCCTCTGTTTTGTTTTGCATCATATTTTTTCAAATAACACACAAAACCGGTCCCAGGAGGGCATTCACTTTGCTGTCTCGCCCCTTCGATAGCCCCCACTCCTCTCTTCTGTGTTTCCCTATTTTTGCCGCCACAACTTATAACACCTAAGTTTTCTTTAAAATAGCACAGCGCTTCATAGAGCATGGCACTTGCTCCGCCCTTCCTTTTTGTTTTGCGATCATTTTTTTAAAGTAATATGCACAACAGGTCACATGCAGTATAAAAGTATTGCTTTCACACGCCTTGTACATAAACGCACGCAAAAAAACAGGCCCCAGGAGGCTCCTTTGATAAGTGGCAGCAACATGTGTTTACTATTTTCTCACAGTTATCTCTTCTATGTCACAGAACTCTCCCCTTCCCATCCTCGCTAAAATGCTATTACAAAACCAGTAGGTTGCATTTACAACTGTACGCCTACACATACAAACTTTTTGCTTTACGTCTATTTCCTATAACAAATACGCCAATAGGTATCGAATTCTAACCTTACAAATATTCAGCCATGCAACACTTTATATTACTGCACATAAAAATAGATGCTACCTAACTACACACTTACAACATACCAAAAGCGAGACCTATTGGCTATGCCAATGCTTGTTTAATATGCTTTGTTTCATTATATGTGGCATTAAATCCAGATCAATAGGAGCCTACTAAAGCTGGTGTAGCCATTTGTAAAATAATAGCTTCATGGGTTGGAATGAGGATTTGGTGCATTTCCGAAGGTTTGATTCCCGACTAGGAGAATACTGTTGCACGATTTCCCTTTGAAATATTGATTTGCTCTGTGGCGACCTCCTTCATCGCATTGGTTCTGTGACATTCTGACTTCCTTACTGTCTAATAAGAAGTGAATTGCCCTTGAGAAATCAGTCAGAGGAAATTGTTCTACACAAACTGGTATACAGAAAAAAAAAGAATATTTAAATTAGGTCATGTTTAACAGTAATTTAAAATAAAATAAAAAAAAACCTGAATACTTATTGTGCCATCCTTAAAAAGAAAAGTTAACTATAGTCCGGTAAAAAATGTGTATCTAACCACAATCCTTCCACTTGAAGACCAATTCCATGGTGACTGCAGTTTACTGGACTTGAGGTGAACTGTAAAAAATCATTCCTAGAGGAAGAACTAGTAGAAGGGGTTCGCTTCACTTGAAAGCACCGCTTAGTAAACAGCAAATATCCATTCTAGGCTGGAGGCAATTAAATAACCTTTGCATTTCATTTTTTATACTCCGTACTTGGACATATGAAATATGATCCGAAGGCATTGCATGTTATGAGAGCAAAATTAATTTGTGTTCCGATCAGAGGTCCTATGGAGAGTGAAAGCATTGATCGGTATCCGGAAGTTGGGGGAATCTTGTTCCCATATGGTGTAGATATGGCCTTGTAAGTTGATTGTGGACCTGAGTGACTGGACTGAATGGTCTATATGAGTGAGTTCTTTAGAGAGTGGGCTTTGGCTTGGGGATAAAGGTCGGAGGACACACATTGTTATTGCTCCATTAGTTGTTCTTACCATGCAGACAAGAAGCAGGCGGGTTGGTTGGTGCCAGGAAAATTACTTTGGAATTGCAAGATCCTGGCAAAAATATTTGCTGTCTCTTGTTAGGAGGATCTCCATTGAGGTGAAGTGTAACTTCACTAACTCACCCTCTGCATGGGGCTGACAACTATCAGAAAGTGTACTCTTTTGCATTTCTGTCTTTAGAAAACTTTTTTTTGTCTTCTATTATTTACTGTATTACTTCCAGCATATTTTGAGATAATTAATATATTGTAATATTGGATTTCTGTTTGGGGCAGGTGACTCATTTTTGGATTGTTCTGACAGCCAAAGATTTCAACCCTGAGAAATACGGAGCCTTCACCAGGATACTGTGCAGGTCTGTATTACACAAAATTGAGTAGTTTGAGTTAGTCTGTTGGATTCTTTCTTTGATTTTGGCTTTCGGGGTAAAAACAAGTTATGTTTGAACCTAACTGTGCCTTTACAATTCCATTTGAAACCTTTAACATTCTTCCTCTTGTAGGATGTATTTGAAGCACGGAAGTCCGGTAAAGATGATGGAAAGCTATATATCTGTGCTCATAAAGGGAGCCTGTCAGAGTGAAGAAAACGGGTCCTTTCTCAGTGCTGATTATGATGCTAAGAAGGCCTACCTTGCTGGCTCCATCAAAGGTAAATACGCTTACCCTATCCTGTGCAATTTAAGGTTTCTGAAGGACGCAATGAGTCTGCTCAAGGGGGTGCGATCTGTATTGTTACACCAACCATGCAGAAAAGAGAAAATAAAGTAATCTCATAAAGTCTAGAATTGTAAGATAGTATGACTATTTCTTGCATTGGTGGAAATAACATTTGAAGTGATAATGACTTAAAACACTTTATTTCAGATGTTGTTTCTCAGTTTGGCATGGAGACGGTTATACTGTATACAGCACTGATGCTGAAGAAGAGAGTGGTTGTTTACCACCCACGAATAGAAGCCCTCCAGGAGTTCACCAGGTACTGCATGAGCATATTTGGGCTAGCAAGACCCATCTCAGAGGCACTAATGGTCCTTACATTTCATTAACCTGTCTTATGCCAAGTCCAGATTCATCAATGAGATTTGCAGACAAAGTACTAAAGGTTTTCTTTTTAGCTTGGTGACCTTGTGGAGAACTCAAAAGAATCCCTGCTTTGCAGGAGCTGGGAACACGTGCACAATGGGAGGACAAGGCATGGTGAAGTAGGGAAATCAAGGGAGCATTTAGTAATCAAGTAATTGCAATACTGGCACACAACTTGGATTGTTAATACCAAAAATTACATCTGCACTAAATTCGTATGCAGTGTCTATTGCCTTTTCATTCTTACAATTTAACTGATTGAACTTCTCATCTCTCCCCCTTTTGTGTATGTACAAAACTAGATGTGCCTTGAAGTGTGATGTTTGTAATAGGTGTGTTTTCCTCTCCCTGTTTTTCAAGGGTCCTACCTGCATTTGCATGGCACCGACAGGACTGGTCCATTTTGCATCCATATGTACATCTGACAGACGAGGAGACGGAAGCCTTGAAGGATTGTACAGGTGAAGGGGTAATGTCTGGGACTGCAAGCTGCATTAATTGAATAATGGAGGAGGATGGGGGTTTGGCTCTGTATATTTGTACTGTTGAGGGGTTATATGTCAGATCACTGTATGTATTTATGTATGTGTATAAGTAATGGATCAAATAGGTGATCTTGTAAGCTTGGAAACTACTCCCACACTAGTTCCTTGCAGAGCTTACATCTTCTTCATTGCTGAATACAAATACTCTGCTTCCTGAGCTTTGGCTTCCTCATTTGAATCACACTGCATCCGCCTTCTATCCTGCAAACCCTCCTGACACCTGGAGCCATAGATCTCATTCCAAATGAGTCTTGATGCAAGCTTTGTATTCTTGCTAATTTAGGAGGGCAGATATCTAATATAGATCTCTTCAACATCTGCTAATCACCAACCGTGAATTAGATCATGAATGGCACAGAGTTTTGTGATGGATTCTTCTAACTGCGGATTCCTCACCCTAGAATACTCCCCAGGCACCAGACTGAGTCCGGAAATATTTTAATAGCACTGCTCCTTCATTCTACTAGGTGGCATTGCTCACTCCACGCGGTCTCCCAGCTGCCCTGGAATTGACAGGGCGAAGCCGTATATAAGCGCAACCCCTGTGCACTGTTGTCAGTATCATTCATTCTGCACCTTCTGACATGGATTCGGAGACCAACTACTGTTTTTTGTCGGTTTTCTGACAACTTCTAAATGATTTCACAGTTTGCTGCAGAACGATGTCCTAAGTGAAAACAAGTTTCAACTCATGTACAACCACAGGAAGCAGATGCTGGTCACGGAGGTATGTCTTTGGTTTGCAGTAAGTACCCCTCATGCACCCAAGGTGAAATTGTATATCACTGAACACAAGAGGTCATGGCCTTACTGTGACATTTAAGCTTTACACTCAAAGTCCTCTGGTAAATTGAAGTTCAAGCCCAAACTCCAGTATAAGAAAGCAAAGTGGGACTCGAACCTTCTTGCCACTCTGGCTCCAAAGAAAAGGAGCAAGGGCATCAAAATGTCATTCGCACTCCATTGAGGTCTCTGGTCATGGAACAGATTCCTCAGTTGGTCCTAACGCAACCTGAAATTTCCAGACTTTTTCTGACCCCACAATAGATTGAGGCCTTCAAAGAGCCCATGCTGCAAATTTTTAGTGCGTTTCGGATCTCTCTGGCCTGCCATTGGACCCCATGGAACCGTAGGGGCCTGTAGTTGGGTAACTGCCCGTGGGTCCATCCCAGTATCATTTGTCCCCTTGGTACCCATTCTAGGGCGGTATTGAGACCAGTGCAAAACTACTCTGACCCTGAGATCCATGCCGGTCCCTACCACCCTGACATTGGCATCACAGGATGATCTGGTGCTGATGCCAGTGTCGGCCCACAAACAGACTTTGGCTCTAGCCCAGCTGATGTCACGCTATGAAATCACAAAAGCGTAACTGTTCGTAATGCAACTTGACTCTAACCTAGTACCTCTGTCACATCGTAGCTACCAGCAGAGGCTTCATTATATTTTTGGTTTGGACTCTGATCCTGTGCCAGATCGGTGAGAACCCCAAAATGTTGATAATATACCGATGATCCCTTATACATTAATTTACAGAATGCCATTTGGCTTGACATCTCCTGAAACAAACCTTGACTCACCACTTTGCAGTTGTGGTTCGAAGGGCAGCTGAGATACCAGAATGGCAGCTACAATCCCATCAAGATTAAAACAAAAATGTGCTGACAGAAATTTTGAAACCTGGACTAGCTACTTGTTAGCCCTTGCCTCCTTTTAATGATGCCCTCTTAGATACGTTAATGGTTACTCGGTTGAAGTCTTGTTCTTGCCTTCCTGTTGACTCCTGCCAAACAGTATCTAAATCAATACCGAAATGTCAGAGAATATTCCAGAGGGCTGGCGTATAGACGGACGACCTTTCCAGCCAAAGATGCAGCATTCAACCCAGTTCTTTCGAGGGCCTGGATGCAGGTCTAGCAGGCAGCATGGGGTCCAGCAGGAGGTTGTATGACAGAACCACGCATGCCATTAACATGCATGCAGTTACCCCACGGTCATTACAATTACCACGCAAGTCTTTACCACGCATGCCTTTACAGCAAATTTTCGTTGTAAAGACATGTATGGTGAAGGCATATGCGTGGTAAACATTTAACAGGTATTACCCCTATCTATCGATCTATCTGTGTATTTGTGTGTGGGTGTATATATATATATATATATATAATACCCTTACCACCCAAAAACCCACCCCACCCTAAAAACACCCGTCACCCGCAAACACATACCCAACCAAAACCCTAAAAATACTCTTCCGCTCCAAAATCCATACCCACCCTAAAAATACCCTTGCCACCTAAAAACCCATACCTATTCTAAACCCTAAAAATACCCTTGGAACCCCAAAACCCATATCCACCTTAAATCCTAAAATGACTCCTGCCACCCAAAACCCAACCCAAAAAATTCCCTTGCCACCAAAAAACCCAAACCCACCATAAACCCTAAAAATACCATTAGCACCCGAAAAACCCGTAGACACCCTAAAAATACCCTTGCCGGCCAAAAACCCATACCTAGCCTAAAATACCCTTGCCGCCCAAAAACCCATACCCAACCTAAACTCTAAAATTACCCTTACCAACCCACCGTAAAAATTCCCATACCACCCAAAAAATCCACACCCACCCTAAAAATACCCTTGCCGCCCAAAAAGCTATACCCACCCTAAAAATACCCTTGCCACCAAAAAACCCATTGCCACCCTAAATCCTAGAAATACCCTTGCTACCCAAAAGCCCATACCCATCATAAACCCTAAAAATACCCTTGCCAACCCAAGCCCACCCATAACTCCAAAAATACCCTTGCCAACCCTAAAAATTCCCTTACCACCCAAAAAACCCAAACCCGCCGTAAACCCTAAAAATACCCTTGCCACCCAAAAACCCATACCCACCCTAAAAACGACCTTTCTCCAAAATATATATGTAGTGTGTGTGTGTAAAAACACTTAGTACTTACCTGTAAAACTTTTACAACACATATGCCTTTAGCATTCATGCCTTTACAACGAAATTCGTTGTAATGGCAAGAGTCGTAAAAGCATATTCATTGTAAAGACATACGTTGCAATGGCATACGGGGTTCAGCCTTTGTTGTAAAGGCTTTTTTCCCCAGCAGGAGCATCAATCTTCCATTTCCTCTTCCCCCTTCTACAACAGTCAACAAACCACTTTAGTTTGCCTTTAGTGGTGCATGTCCAAACAGCAGAGGTCCGGATTCAACTTTTCCTCCCAGGTTGGCATTCAATCACGTCCAATGGATGCGTCTTTACAAGACTGATCAAAATGGGTATAACCTGTCTTTTTTTCTGCTCCTCACTCACTACTCCTCCCACACCAGATCGAATTTCAAACTAACACTTGTCCATCCTGTTGCAAGAGGTGTCCCTGCTCCTCTCCAAGTGTGCTAGACTTGGAAAGAGGAGAGGGGGTTGATACTCTCGCTCTTTCCCCTTCGCAAAACTGATGGGGGCCGCAAAACTATTCTGGACCTTTGGCTTGTGAATGCCTTCCTGCAGAAGGACAAATTCAGTGGACCTATTAAACTTTAGTTTCCACTAACCCGTTTGTTGGGGTATTAAAGAATCCTCAAAGCGAGTCTGCACTGCCACTATGCAACCCTTTGTTTTGGTCCTAGTATTTTCACAGAGTTTACACCAATGATTGCAGCTCACTTGTTGTATTCTGGAAATGTTATGGCCTAACAGTTAAAACCTCCATTTTGACCCCATTCATGAGAAACTTGTGCTATGCACAGCATTTCTCTTTACTTGAGAGCTTGCTGAGAACGTTTAGCTGTTGAGGTTGATCTGAGACATACAGATGAGCTTGTGTGTCCTCAACCTGGGAAAACAGTTGCAAATGAGACCTGTAAGATGATGAATGCAAGCATAGAGCAGTAATTATTGGGTCAGAGAAGGATGCCTGGTAAATCCCCAAACTAGATTGTGAAGTGGAATACAAAGGATAACATGCTTATTACCTACAACCTGCTGCCTAGAACAATTAGAAATATCATGGAATACGTGTTAAGTTTGTAGGTGGCAGCTATTGGAAAGATACAAGGACTCATTCTGTCTTTTTAGGTCCAGCATTATCCAAGATCTTTTCCTTTTCATAAAATTATGTGTACTATACATATTTACTTACAGAGGCTTTCATTCATCCCTCTTCATCTATTGGCCTGATGTAGTGCCATTCATGTTTTATTTCCACCCACCTCAGCACAGAGCATGGGACACAGGTTCAGTACACTTCCACCATTTGATTGCTTGACTGCGAGTTACGGCATTCTTTTCTTTTTAAATTATTTTTGTTGAGGTTGTGCATCGGAAAATCAACATACAAGCAGCAATGACCCCATTTGAGTTATGATTCCAACAATATGCAGCAAATCATAATGTGCACCATGCTGCCGGAAAAGTGACCGTATTCTTTCCTTGCACAATGTACACATCCATGCTGTTAGACTTGGCATCTTTTGGCATGAGCTCCGTTTTTGCTAGTTTTAGGACTCTGGGCACTTTATCACCGCTGACCAGTGCTAAAGTGTATTTCCTTTCTGTCTAAAATGTATTGGCATTTGGTTTCTCCATGATTGGCATATATGATTTACTACTAAGTCCCTAGTACAGTGCACTACGTGTGCCCAGGGTCTGTAACTCAAATGCTACTAGTGGGCATGCAGCACTGATTGTGCCATACACAAGAGTAGCCCTGCAAACATGTCTCAGGCTTGCCACTGCAGAGCCTGTGTGCACAGTCTGTGTGCACAGTTTTAACTGCCATGACGACCTGGCAAGGACACCTACTTGCCAGGCTCAAACCTTCTCTTTTATTACATGTGCGTCACCCCTAAGGTAGGCCTTAGGTAGCCCCATGGGCAGGGTGCGCTGCATTTAAGAGGTAGGACATGTGCTTTTAAGTCTCATATGTCCTGGTAGTGAAAAACTGCTATATTCCTTTTTTACTACAGCAAGGCCTATCTCTACCATAGGTTCGCATTGGAGCTGCCTTGTAACCCTTTACAAGTTTATCTCCCAATTGGGAACTGATAGAAAATTGGAGTTTGGTGTCTCTGGACTCATAATTTAAAAACACATCTTTTAGTGAAGTTGTTTTTTAAATTGCAGGTCTGAAAAGGCCTCTTTTAGAAAGTTGGCATTTTCTTACTTTAACAATTCTGTGCCTCTGCCTGTCCCTAGAATACACTCCATGGGTTAGATGACAGTTGGGCATTGTGAATTCACTCTAGACAGTCGCACACAAAGGGAGCTGAAGTGTGCCCTGCATATCCTGATGGCCCATCACCAGGCTGATGAGCCTTCTCAAACTTGAGTGGTGGGAGGAGATGACAGTTGCACCTGAATAGGGATGTGCTTGTCCCCAGAGAAAGAGCTGCATACCTCCTTGTAGTGTGTCCAGAGCCAGGGCCAGGAAGGGTAGTGTCTTGTGCACTATAAAGACCTTTCTTTGAAGTCTCCCTACTTCTAAGGCTAAGATGGGTGTAAGTACTGGACCTCTGACATCATACACTCAGAACACTTTTGTATTGAGGGCATTCTGCCAGGAAGAGGAGCTGTCGTACTGCAAGGTGGGCCTGTCACTTTGCTGCTTGCTTTGCTGTGTTGGGCTGCTGTCTGCTGCTTCATGCCTGGCAGTGAGAGGACTTGGCTTTGCTCTCTGCTACTAAGGTTCTCCAAGGGCTTGACTGAGCTTGCCTCCTGTTGCTGAAGTCTCAGGGACATCAAAGACTTCACCCGCATATTGCTACCAGCACCTGGACTCCTCTGCTGTGAGTCCTGACTTGCCAAGTGGTACCAAACTAAGTCCTGGGCCTTTGGAGGTAGATTTGGTGCTGCAACCAAGAAACCGACGCATCGACTCTAAAGCATCAGTTCGGAACCAGCGCATCGCTGCGAAATCAACGCATCATCGCTTGCCATGGTCCCTGCTCGCTGAGTACGTGACACAACAACCGTGACTTACAACCCAGCCCTGACTTTGCTGCCACTTCTTGAGTCTTGAGCATCGCTTCACCCAAGTCTGTGACACATTGCTCTGACTCTGACAGAGCCCCGGCCCTGTGTGGCTTTCGACCCATGCATTGACCTCAGCCCAGCGGTTCGAGTTGGACGCCATAGAAGCGATGCGTCGTGCTGTTGACATCGCATCATCGCCGCGTTGTCTTCAGGAACCGAGACCTCGCACAGCAGCCAACGCATCACCTTCTCTGTGCAACGCATCGTCCAAGAGCGACAAAGCTTCAGCGACCCTGCACCCCCCTTAGGAACCGACGCATCACCTGCATCCGTGACCCCTCATCTCCTCTGTATGACGCATCTTCTTTGATTTCTGACGCATCCAAGGAACTGTAAGGGGATCTGCGTGATCCTGTATCCGGTCCGCACTCCATCTCGGGCGGACTGAACATTTAGATCTGTCCTGGTCAAGCTTGGCCAATTAGCCCCAGTTGGAGCTATAGAATTCTAAGCACTGCATTTTAGTTTAATCTTTAAAAATTCATTTCTTGACTTATGTATGTTGGATTTTTGTAGTTTTGGTCTTGATTTACTCAGATAAATGTTGGCCATTTTTCTAAACTGGTTTAGAGTATTTTTGTGGTGTTTTCTGTATTACTGTTTGTCCAAATACTTTACACATTGCCTCTGGGTATAAGCCTAACACTCTGTGCCAAACTACCAAGAGGGTGAGCACAGGTTATCTTTGGTGTGTAACTTACCCTGACTAGGATTGGGGGTCCCTACATTTATAGCACGCACAATATGTAGTACCCCTCAGTGCTAGGGACCACTGGCACATTGTGCTTTTTTTAACCTTAAAAAATAAAATATATACATATTTTGACTTTTACACAGTGCTTGTTAGGTCTCGCCTACGCATCTCGCATGCGTTGCATAGAAGGGCCTTTAGCCGTCGCTCTGCTCATTTTCAAGCACACACTCGTGCTTGTGGCGGCATCCACCTTGCGGGAGCGAGCAGCGGCGCGCGTAGTAATTGACAACATATGTCTCTCGCGCCGCTGCTGCTCGCTCCCGCAAGGCGCATGGCAGCACGAGTGCTTGTCCCTCACGCTTGTTTTCATGAACTTTCACGCACGTGCTTGTTTCTAGCCGGCTCGGGCGTTTGGAAACAGTGGCGCGCGCAGGGGCCATTTGTTTATACTTGTTTTCTGTTTCCTTGGGAAGGCTGCCCTCCTGCACAGCACACGCTCCCTTGCTGCTTCATCTCCTCCCCCACCCTTTCTTCTAGCTCCACCCCCCGGCACCAGTCCATGCCACCGTTGGGGACACGAGGTGAACATGTAGGCGCGGGATGCCACACTTCACGTTTGTTAACGTATTCCTAGCATGTTATGCATGTGTGATCAAACTTTGTTGGATGCCGTGCGCCTTTTACCTACACGTCCTTTTCATTGTTAACATCGCAGGTTTCAATATTTGAATTTGGAGGCGGCCGCCTTTTAACTAAATGGCCGCTTTCATTTTCACAATTGCGGCTTCTCATTATTTTAATTTTGAGGGCGCGCGCCTTTTAACTACAAGCCCGCTTATTGCAGCTCTCTTGCTCTTCCCTCCCCTCCCCTGTACGAAGGCTCTTGCAACGTCACAATCTCACCGCCCCACTATTCAGGCACTGGATTTCAGTTACGCCACATTTCGAAAGAAGGGTTTTGAAATCTAGCAACACTGCACAGCAGACAAGTTCAGATCCCTAATGGAGCTTTGAACTCTTTTGCCCATCACAGCCGAAATCTTGCTGTTTAACCTTCTGCGTCACTTAAATCATGAGTCAATCCTTACGTTCTGGCAGACGCACTGGGCTTGTGAGACTCTCACCCAGGGCTGCTTTTGGCTCAGTCGTTCAGCGGCTTCCAAGGAGGAGATGGGCAGGCTGGCAGTAAACTGTCCTATCCTGCTGTTCCCGGGGTCTGTGCTGGCCGAGGTGCAGCAGATTGTAGCCCAACACCCACTCTGCGGCAGTAAACAGCTTACGTACTGTAGGGTACCACAAGGTGCTCCCTCCCACCATGCCCAGGTGCTGGTTACCCTGGCTGGGGAACAGTAGCACGCAGTGGTCTGCCAGGGACTGGCTTTACCTCTTTTGCGTAATAGCATCCTCAGCGCCCTGCAACAACTATCGCAACCTCACTGGCCTCAGTCCCCCGGGGATGCTATCAGGTGCTGAACCAGAGAGTAGCTAGTGCAGGGGGGGATGGTCCCTACTATTAACAGCAACTAAAAAGTTATTTTGTTCAGTCCTCATTACTACAGGAAGATTTTCAACAGAGTCACAGAGGTAGGAAAAAAACAGGAAATCTGTCTGTGCTGTCAGACTACGTTTGTCTTCAGCGCCTCTGTAACTCCCACATTTTTTCATAGCTTTACAATATAAATGGACAATTCGCCATCCATTAGCGTGAAATCCTGTCCTTTCTTTGGTCTGAGATTGGCGACGCCATGTATATATGAACTGCATAGCTAAACACTTATAAGGTCCCAAAGGCGAGACCTATTGGCTATGCCAATGCTTGTGTTTTTTCTTAGGCAAGAGATTGGCAGCTCCCCAACATTGCTGCCAGACCTTTTTGTGTCTTGGACTTCATACAAAAGCCATTAACAAATTAATTAACCATTCGTAAAGAAAAATGATCACAAGCCAACTCCATACCTAGTGGCTTTGCCAATGGTTGTGTGCTCCGAGAAGTCAAGCTTGTGAGGGATCTCTCCCAATATTGAAGTGCTGTTGCCAGGTTTCCGCTATAAGCCCGGATAAGAAATTAAGTTAACCACTGCACACCAGTCCACTCCCCTAAGCCATTTAGAGATGGTCGGGGGGCAGGGTCTTTCCAGGCAGCTGCAATGTTTCTCTTGGCCACCATAGTGGCCGTCCCTAAAAAGGTTTTGTCAGTTCAGGAGCCATCCAATCCCTCCGTAACTCCCAGGAGAAAGGCTAGGGGGCTGAGTGGGACCTCCCAGCCCAGTATGGTGCTCAGCTCAGACACTATTGCTGACCAATATTGGGTGAGGGTGGTGCAGGACCAGACCATATGATAAAAGTCTGCGGGCTTACCACACATCGGTGACAAACGGGGGCAGGAAGAAAAACGGCTCGATGCAGGTGGACAGGGGTCAGGTATGCGCAGTGGAGGTAATATACCTGGATTAACCGGAGCCTGGTGGAGATGGTAATTACCCAGGGGGCCATCACGGCAGTCCTCCAGTCATCTTCAAGAGGGCCCAGCCATTGTTCCCTTCTGTTCCTGAACGAGTCCAAGGTAGATGGGGAGTTGTTAACTAGTAAGCGATAAATCTGAGATACTCCTCATCTCTCTAGGTTCCCCATAAGGATTTTGGCCTTTAGTGGGCTAAATTCTAGGAATGTGGTGCCTGTAGGAGAGTAGGGAGTTAGGGCATGTCGGAGCTGTAGGTATTTATAGAATTGAGTGGAGTGTAGTGAATAAGGGTTCTGCAGGTCTTGGAAGGAGCGTAGGTGTCCCCCTGTCCACACACCTCCCAGGTGCGTGATCCCGATCAAGTCCCACTTCCGAAATCCCCCCAGTGCCCCCACCTCTCCGAGCCAGGTGCCATGCCACAGGGATGTCTGTAGTGTGAGGTTAGCCTCCCATTGAGTGTATCGCATCGCGGAGTGCTGGGGGATTGGGAGAACCCGAGGTTCTCCAGCTTCAACCGGTAGTCCAGGTCAGACCATCCCCCAGTGAACCAGTTGTGTATCACCAGGAGGCAAGTGGCCAGATAGTACAGGAAAAGTTTAGTCATCCCCATGCCCTCGTCGTACGGGGCCCGCTGACAGTAGGCGAGGGCCATGCGTGGCCTCAAGTTTCCACAGAGAAATGTTGTGATCGTGCTTTCTAACTCGAGGAACAATCTACGGGGAGAGATGGAGTGGAAGGTTCTGAATTATGTATATGTACTGGGGAAGCACCATCATCTTGAACAAGGCGATCTTACCCAGGGGCTTGAGGGGAAGGGATTGCCATCTGTGGAAGTCTTCTTTTGTTCTTTTAGTAAGGTGGATTAATATTGAGTGACCAGGTAAGTTCCGGGAGGAGCGCAACCCAGATACCGAGATATTTAAAGGTTAGCCGTTGTATGGGGATGTTTGTTTGCCATTCTACACATTCCAGCGCCACATGAAGAGGCATTAGAGTTGATTTGGTTGGATTCAGGTGCAGGCCTGACACCGCTCCAAATAATCAAAGGATATGAGGCATCGTGGACCCAAGCGTGCCGGGTCTGCAAGGAAGAGTAGAACGTCATCGGTGTACAGGGTCACACGATCTTCGTGGGATCCCTGCCATTTCCACCCTTGTACTCGTGTGTCCGCGCGACTAAGTCGGGAAAGTGGCTCTATTGCTAGAGTGAAGAGGAGGGGTGACCGAGGGCAACCCTGACTCGTTCCTCTTCTGATAAGGAAAATGTTTGAGAGTGCTCCGTCTATGAGGAAATGTGGGCCAATTCCTGCGGTCATTAGCACATCTTCCAAGTACAGCCAATGGACCGTATTGAATGATTTTTCGAAATCGATCAGTAATAGAGCCAGCTATGGTGTGAGGAGGTGGCGGTGTGCCAGTGCTAGATGCAGGCGTCGCAGGCAGTGTCTCGTACTGCAATGTGGCATAAAGCCGCATTGGTCAGGATGCACGAGGCTATTAAGGACCAGTTTATGGCACGTGGCAAGGATAGTTGCATAGATTTTGACTTCGGTATTAATGAGAGAGAGCGGACGTCCGAAGAGGAGGCCGATGGGGGTTGTGTTTTGGGTATGACCACAACAGTTGCTATAACAATTTCTGGAGGAAGGCCCTTTCTCCGCCACCTCCTCGTATAGAGCATGCAGGCGTGGTATCAGGGTTTCCCTGAATGCCGCATAATACTCCGTCGGGAATCCGTCAGAGCCGGGTGTTTTCCCAGACGCGATGGAAGAGATTACCTCCTCTATCTCCTCTCTCGTGATGAGTTGGTCCAGGCTGTTTATCTCTTTTTCCGACAGTCTACGGAGGGGATACCGTCTAGAAAGTGGGAGCTGGACTCCGGTGCCCTAGACCGATCTGCGGAGTAGAGCGATGTATAGTAATCAGCGAAGGCCTGCGCGATTGCTGCATGGGTATGGTGTGTGCATCTTTGGTTGTCTAGGATCGCCTAACTATTCGGCTCGCGAGGGGCCATAAGGCCAGCCAATGGAGCAATTTACCATTTTTATCACCCCAGATGTAAATGCAGGCCGTAGAGGTCCGCCATTTCAGTGTGGCCGATTCAAGCGATATATGGCTTATTTCTTCCCGTATCAGTTCGAGTTGTCGGCGCTCAGCCTCCCCGTTCACCGCAGCAGTGTTTTGCCCCAGGCGAAAGGCCTGGGCCCCTAACTGAGAAAGGCGGTGCTCTTGTGTCAAGCGTTTACACTTGAGATACCCTTGGCATAGCCTCTGATCGTGGTTTTGCCTGCCACCCACAGTATACCCTGGGAGTGGACTGTGCCCTCTTTTAATTGGAAGTCTTGTTTGATTTCCTCTCCAAGGGCCCGCTTGTAGTTGTCCTGGAGGAACCAGGAGGTAAGTCTCCAAACGGGATGTGGGGCCCCTGTAGGGCCTCCCGCGTGGAGAAGGAGGGGAGAGTGATCGGATATGCCATGAGGTAGGATTTGGATATTAGTTGCCGCACGGCACTCGGGGTCAGGCATGAACAATAGGTCAATGCGGGAGTGAGTGTGGTGCGCGGCAGAGGTGTGGGTGTATTGAAGTGCTCTTTGATTCCATGTTCGCCACACATCACACAGGTCTAGTCTAGATGCCCAGTCTGTAAGTCACTTGGCGCACAGTTTCCTGTGGGAGGAGGGTGCCCCAGTGGCATCTCTGGTAGGCTCTAAGACTGCATTGAAATCCCCCCCAATCACTGTCAGACCCTGGGGAAGGGAGAATATTACACCTACAGTAGCACAGGGTGGGCTTGAGGGTCACTGGAGGCACGTAGAGCGACACCAGGTTAATGGTGGCATCCCAGGGTCTCGTGAGGGCCATGAATCTGCCTTGAGGATCCCTGATTTCACGGCCAGCAGTGAAGGGAAGTGAGCGCCGCAGAATCGCTACCCCCCAGGAACCTCGTGCGAACCCAGAGTGCCAAACTCTGTCAAACCCTTGCCTCGCCAGGAAGGGGCAATGGTTTCCCATGAGGTGCGTCTCCTGCTTCAAGAGAACATCCGGGGTGGTTCTCTGTGAATACCTTAATACCACTGTGCACTTCACCTTTTTGAGGACCCAGTTGACATTCCAAGAGAGGACCCGTAGGGGTTCCCCCTCACAGTGGGGTGCAGTCATGTCGCTTAAGTGCAGTTGCACGTGTCGGTTGTGTGGGTTATCTATGGGGCTTGAGTGTCCAGGGCTTGGAAATATCTGGGGGCGCTGTTCCCTGTCCTGAGTGGTGCTCGTGTGTATCAGGAGTATCATGCCAGATGTTGTAACCAAGAAGAAAACCTTAACAGAAATAGGGACAACGGTCCCAACCCCCTGCCCCCCAACCGACCTTGCGCCCTATACTTCTTTCGGAGAAGCATCTGTCGCCCAAGTAACAGAAATTCAAAACAAGATTAAACTGTCAAGTTTAATGTAGGAGCAGCATTGTGGACCCCTCCACATGACAGGATGTTAATGTCTCCAAAACACCATTCTAACAGATATGCGATCTTGAAACATAAATATTTCGCCGCAATGCCTAGGCTGATAATCCTGTGTTAGTGTGCACCAATATGCAAGTGTTTGTGCAGGATGTTGCATCTTCTGTACTTTTTACAAAGTGTTTCAGCTATCCAAATACAGGAATGTCTAAATTTATACCCTACTTTCCACATTACAGTACATGTTGTTCCTTCTCTGCAGGATACGTTGCAGGATTCACAGACTCAGATGTGAGTAATAGGCCGGATCTTTATGATGTGTACGTCAATCTTGTGGACAGTGAGATTACAGTTACTCAGACAGCAAAAGGTGAGTTTCTTGACAGTTTCCTATTTCAGCCATGTCTCATTTTGATGGTTTGCTAAGAAACAGCCAGTTGCCTTCATCAGACACTGGGTTTTATGCAATGTTTGTTGTTTTGGACAAATGGACTTTGGTCTCTACCAGAACCTGTAATCGACCTAAACGCTGCAGTGCCTTCCTATATTGTTGTGATGGAGATACTTTACAGATGTGTGGCTCCTGTTCACTGAATAAATATATGAACTGTGCTTGCTTTTCCTATTTTTATTATACATGGCTTACAGAACATCCCCTTATAGTTCTTTTTCCCTGGCCATTTTCAGCGCATCCTAAAACAGGACCTGACAAGTTTTCGTTTTTGCTATGCATGAATAACTAGAAGTCCTAACTTCATCTCTATCAAACCCCTTTCTCTCAGAAACATTCATGGTCTAAAAATCCACTGGCAACCTAAGAAAGCCCTGATGGAATATTGTTGGAAGAAATCTAAGTCTGACTGCGACTGCATTGCCTATGTTAAACTCCAGGGTGAACTTGGATTGGAATCTTCAAGTCAAGCAGAACTGTTTTGCAAATAACAATCAAACTGAGAGAACCAAACATTTCATGAATGCTCATATCGACTCTTGTAAGGTATTCCAGACCATTTCAACACTAAAAAGGCATCTTTGTAAAAGTTAAAATTCAGTCTGTACTTCTTAAACTAGTACCCAGCCATTCATGCCCCTTCAATTCGTAGCCCTCTCATCCGTCTCAGATCTTTTGGAAAACAGTTTTAAAACTAATAACGCTTCTTTCTCACATTACCCTTGTCCAGCATTTAAAATAATGATCAGAAGTCTCGCCACTGACACAAACGGGTCCTTCACAGAATAATTTCTAGCTAAGTTGTTAAAACATGCAGTTAGCACCCTCCTCCCAAAATGGGTAGGTCTTACTCCATACAAAACCCTTCAAGATTTAGAAAATGCACTCTATTGTATCTCTAAAGCAGTAATGTTATCCTGTGGGGAGGAGGAACATATACTTTATTTGGTCACTTAGCAACAACTTACAGGACTGTTGTTTTGGACTTACGATAAGTATGGGGCAAAGTCCAAGGCAGCACCAACAGGTCACATCAGTCGGCTCTTGGGCATCCGGGTGCACAGGTGCTTTTCGGCGTTGGATGCCCCGTTCAAGTCAATGGGTCAATGTGAAAGGGTCCTTTTGAAAAGAAGCTGAAAGTGGGGACTGGGAGGCCAGTCTGGTTGAACCCACAGTGGGCTCTGCTCCTGAGGGTCTCAGGACCACGTTTGCAAAGTCACCTCCCTCGTACTCGGGCTGTGGAGTGTGGGTGCAGGGGTGCTTTGAGTTTCGGGTCATGGTTGGTCAGAGACTCACTCTGGGTTTTGGAGCTGGTGGAGACGAGAAACAAGGCAGCAGGGCCACCCCCGGTGCCGGCCTGGTGGATCCTGAGGTCTCTCGACAGTAGGTCTTGCTTTGTTTTGGAGTCCAGACTGGACCACCAACAAGCCTTGGTTGCTGCAACTGCTCCGATACCCAGGGTATTGGTGCTGAGCTCCTCCTGCAGGTCCTGGCATCTCCAAACTTGGCAAGGAGGATGGATCTGACCTGCTGGAGCACAAAGACATTTATTCTGTTGTGCTGCTCATTCGGTGGACACAATGGCCAGCAACACAGTGGAATGGCAGATGCTTTGCGGTGCCTGTAGACGCAGGGGAGCAGCTCTTCTACTCCAGGGGAGATCTTTCCCGGTTGTTGAGAGGCTGGGCAGACCTCCAAGGGCTTTGGGGAGGGTGTCCAGTGTTTGGCGAAGTGTGTCCCAGCTGTGAGCGAAGTACAAGCAGCCTGGCAGGGTTTAGTGCCAGTCTTTGGTGCAGTTCTCGCTCTCTTCAGTCCTTCTTTTTTCCTTGGTTCCCAGTATTCTAATCTGATTTCCTCATGTCAGGGGGCATCTAAATGCTCAATTTAGGGGCATTAACAGGAGTGAAGTGTAGTACCTAATGGGCTACTTACCCCTGGGGTCACCATACTCCCTAGATGACCCCTTCCTGTGGGGAGTGGGCATCTCTCTGTCCCAGAGTTCCTAATTCCACCACACACAAGATGGTGGAACCCTAATTTTTGTGTTCACTTAAGGCTGCCCACCCTAGAGGTGTGTCTAGCCTGGCAGTGCAACACGCCTCCAGCAAAGCTAATTTCCTGCCTGTCCTGGTGCCAAATGGGTCTCCGGCCAGGGGATGGCATCCTCCAGGTCTGGAGGAAGCCAAGCTCGCTGTGCTATTTGAAGCTCCCTACCTTGACATGCTAATTTACTAGCCGTCCTGCTAGAGCAGGTGTAAACACCTCCTGTCAGAGCAGACATTGTTTCTGACATCTGAGAGCAGGGCTCCCACCTCCTAGGGGGTCAGAAAATAGTCTGTCGTGGCAGGCTGGACAGGACTAGTCAGCCAGCACACTGGAGGACTAGTAGGGTACAGAGGCACCTCTAAGGTACCCTCTGGGTGCATGTATTGATAGATCCTTCACTGGAATCTGTGTGGGTTTATTAATATGAGGTATTTAATACCAAACACCATAGGTTTCAGTGAAGCCATTATGTAGCTGGGAAACTCGTTTTGACCAGTGCCCAAAACGTACCTTAAGATGGCTTCCCTGTTTACTTGCAAGATCTAGTAACTACCTGAATGTTACAGGGTCATATCTTCTCATGCAGATGTGTCCTCACATGTATGATAATATACACTTCGGAGCCGCGGGTGAGCTGTTCGTAGCGAGGCAATGTCTAGCAGCACTATTTAGTGGCGAGACTCTCCCTCACTCGTTCCAGAGGCTCATGGGGCAATATTCCCATCCATACATAATTAACACTTTAGAAGTACAATTAGGTACTGTATGAAGTGCATGATTCTTTGCACTTTTCACTTTTTGTATATAGTATACCTCCACAATTCTTATACAACATAGTGAGCACTGAAGGGATCTTTTCAGTCCTGATGAAGAAGCCTTGAGCTTCGAAACATGTTGACTTTTTAGGAATATCTGCACATTATATGC
The DNA here is from genome assembly GCA_963921515.1 of Calotriton arnoldi. NCBI lineage: Eukaryota > Metazoa > Chordata > Amphibia > Caudata > Salamandridae > Calotriton > Calotriton arnoldi. The sequence goes on along the minus strand of CAWUFW010006682.1, from coordinate 769,282 downwards.
AAGATATTTCCGAACCACCATTTTAACAGGTCCAGCTTCAATGACCTATTAAATTGTCTTAAGTCTACGAGGCCAGGTCCTTTTTAACCTCACTCCTTACATTCACTCCTGACCCTCACTACCCTCACACCACACATAGTACTTTTTAGCATAGTGCTCCCGCGTAGTCGCAGATCGCAGCACGCCCCATCCCACAGTGGGATGGGAAGACCCCAATGATTGAAAGCACACGAGTGTATGAGCATGCACAGCTTGTGTTAAACAAAATTTTCGTTCTGTTGCGTGCACTGGAGGTATCACCCTCTGGAAAGGGTGTCACGTAGAAAGTATTGGGTAGTGCCACTCTTTGAGTGGTATCCCTCTGGGCACAGCTGGAAACCTGACTGGGCAGGTATCAAATGTTCCACATCATAATAATAATAAACTCCTTGATGGTTGCAAAAAGTTCAAACACTCTTGTTCAAGTTTATGCAGTGCATGAATTTTATTCATTCATGAATGCGTGTGATTCAATTAATTGATATAAGTGCCAATTACATTGTATTCAATTTCCTGATGCATTTCGGGCATGCAAGCCCTTCTTCAGGGGAAAAATCTAAAATCGAATGCAAAAAATAAACAGAGCGTCACTGTTACTCTATAAAAAGGCTACATATCTTTAACAGTCTAATCTCTAAATGGTGAGCTAGTAAAGGTGGACTGTACCAAGTGCGGGCATATAATGTGCCCAAAACGTGCCTCAGAAAATAATTCATAAAGCTAAACAATAGATGCAACGGTATCGACGTGATATATACGTGAATATACCACATCCCAGATTAAACATGATTAGAACCCGGATATGAAGACCAAAGAAAACTGTGAAGTGAAGTCAGTGAACGATGCATGCCATTCAAAAAGATGTGATGTCTACTGAATGTGTATACTTGTTGATGGAAAACAATTCATAAAATCTCATGAACAGATGATCATACCCCAAATAGTGCATAAATATTACAATGAACCCCGAAAAAACTTCGTGTTAGAATCCGGTGTACATGCCATATATCCCAAGGAGTTTAAAAAGTGCCAAATGATTGTGCGCGGTGTTTAAGGCGTACGATGTTGTACAAAGTGCAGCCACGTTTGAAAACACTCATGCAAAGAGAAGTACGCTAAGCGCTAGAAGAAACTCACTTCAGCCAAGTAGGTGTACAACGTACTCCAAGCGGTCTGAAAACATCGAGTGACTGTTTGCGGTTTGCTTAAAACAAACCGTACGGGTGTGTGCAGAAAGATAGAAAACGGACCATTCCCAGTGGTTGTCAACAGATTGGAAAAAAATCATGGGTGCCATTTTGAAGTGGTTACTAATCAATGAGTGACCGCAACTACATTAGAAAGAATAGAATATATACACAATAATGAAGACTAACGAATGCGGATAAATGGTATGTGAAATGACGTATAGAACTGGAACAAAGTCTATGGCAAATAATGTAAATGTTCAAATAACATGCAAATATATAACCAAAACATAATCTCTGTGTATGAAATCTACGAAGTGTGTTCCAGGAATTTGAGTTACCAATCATAAATATGCTGAGACATAAAACCAAAAAGCAGAATAATCCATTACGGTAAAAGCTGAATGAACCATTAGGGTAAAAGTAACTGAAGTTCTGAGACCTCAACTGGTGTTTGAAAGGTTAGTTGAAGTAGTAAAGACACCGATGGGTGATGAGGGTTAAATGTTAAAGGAAAGATAAGATCAACCATTAGGATAGGAGTGACTGGAGTACGGAAACCTGAGCTTATGAAGGAAAAAGAAGCTGGAAACATAAAAACACCAAAAGGTGATATAAATTAGATTTAGAAAGAACTATAGAAAAAGCTGAGCGCATGTTAGCGAAGAATGTAAGTGTATGAAAAGACCATTAGGGCGATATCATAGCGGAAAGAGTGATAGATGAGCCATATATATAGAAACGAGCACAGTAATAGAGATGTCACAGGTAGCATTGGAATTCCATCCGGTCATTGAGACCGTTAGGTTTCATCGAGTCCAAGAACTTGATCCAATAATTTTCCCTTTGTAAAATGAAATCGTTGTTGTTTCTGCCCTCTCGTCTGTTGATAGTTTCCAAGATGACAAATTGCAGTTGACTGATGTTATGTCGATCTGTAAAATGTACTGCTATGACTGATCTGATGTTGTTGGTACGAATGTTACTCTTATGTTCGTTCACTCGGATTTTGATCTTCCTCTCTGTCTTTCCGACAACGACGAAGCATGACACCAAGGGCCCTTTTGGTGTGTGAGGGGTATTTAAACAACTCCTGTGTATGTCCTACCAAAAAGTAGGAACACACTCCCCCACACGCGTTCGGTCCTTTTTTCATTCATTGAATAATCACCCTTGTGGTGGATCTTGATGTTTTGTTAACTGATAATATACCCTGCCTTAGGGGTGACTTAGATATAGCCCATTCAGTGTCTTTGGCATGGCGCACAGGAGTATGCCATCTCATGTTTTCAAACATGGTTTGCACCATATCAAGAAGCCTGCAATGGCAGCCTGTGTGGAATTTGTGTGTGAGTCCTTTAGAGTGGCATACGATATGCTGCAGCCCTTAGGGACTCTCTTTAGTACTCATGCCCTAGGTACCTGGGGTAGCATTTACAAGGAACTTAGAAGGGTGCTGGAGTCCTTAGCCAATTGTGAAACAATCAGACATCACTTTGATTTAAGGAAGGAGCGCCGGAACTGAGGTCTGGTTAGCAGGCCTCTGTGCACTGTCAGTCGAAAACCAGCCTCTAGTAGCTAAAAAGGGGGCAGAAAGTGGGGGGACAGCTACAACAAAAACCCAGTTTCTTACATCTACAACCTTACCAATAGAATTGAAGGTCACACTTTCTTGGATTGCAATTCAACTGTTTTACACCGGAGTCATGGAACAGACACTGACCTTTTTGTGTGTAGGTCAGCTTCTCCTAGGAGTTCTGAATGAAGGCTGTCTGGCAGGGGCCTCTTGGATCTTTCAGCAGCATTTGACATCATTGCACACCTTGTTCTCCTACAGAGATTCTGCTCGGGTCATTGGAAAAGCCTATAACTGGTTCGCCCTCTTCTAATCCAGGCTCACCCATCTACCACCCCAGTGAGAGCTGGTATGAAGAGTGCCCCAAGGATGCATTGTCTCTTCTCACCTCTTCAGCATTTACTTCATCTCAGTGTCTGCAATCATCAAGAACTTCGGACTACACCTCCACACGTGCTTATCAATGTTTTAGCTAGTCCACACCTGGACTAAGCATAGCTACTACTCCTAAAAGGAGATAAGACTGAAATTCTTATTGTGAACACCTGCCAATCATTTTAACTCCCATTCTTTTAGTCATTCACCATGTGCACTCCACCCCCATGCGATCCATACTGGATCCTCCATGCTGTGATGCATCTATACCCTGACAAGCATGCAACGCAAACCTAATTACATACATGATTACACTTTTCAGAGATGTACCTTTATCTTTCTCTTGTTTCTGTTGCCCAACATTGAAAATTAGCTTGTTGAGAGGCTACCATGTGGAATTTGCTTCCATTTTGACTCTATTCTTAAACCAACACTTTTCTCTTGTGCTCTTAGAAATGGTTCAAAGCTTGAAGCTGTGTGTCGGAATTCATTCATTCAGACTTGTTTGCCCACTCATGACGTCAGCAGTCTACAGCTGTATACTTCCCTAATTCTGTAGCTCAATACCTCAGTTGTGATCTTAGTAGAACTAACAGCAATCTAGAGTTACATTACATTGTAGACAGTGGTTAGGTTTTTTTTTACTCTAATGTTCGACATTACCCCTCCAGTGGTATTCCATTAGATAGTTCTGCTATTCCTATTTCATGTATTTCATCAAGATTGACATTTTGATGGGATCTTTTTTAAAATGCAGTTCACAATTGACGTTTTGATAGTTGGCAAGAACTAAGGTAACTTGAATTATTCTTTTTAGCCAGCTCCAATCAAGAAACTGATGGTCTAACCAAATACTAAAAACAAAGCAATCAGAAAGTCTGAGATATTTTCAAAAAATACTCATTCAAAACTGTGAGTTCCCATTTCTATTACAGTAGTAATTTGTGCACTGAATATTGCAGATATGTCAACAACCCCAATTACATAGATAAATGAAAAAGAGAGATACTCATGTATTTAAAGAAGTTAGGAACCCAACACATTGTGAAATTGCAGCATTTTCCCCTGCACCCCATGGAGTAACAATTGTGGAGCTCAATAATACACATACTGGCATTTGTATACCTTTGGTCCTTAAGGCATATGCTAAGAAGTGCCACAGGGATATGTCTGTGTTCAGTTGCTAATGAATATCCATCTTCTGTTATCCAACATCCTGATGTTTCCTTCCACACAAGTCAAAGCCACTGAAATGCTTAATTAGCATCAGCATAACGGGATTGAGTTTATACCTGTTGCTGAATTTGTCCGTAAAAACTCAGTACATTTCGAATGAGCCCATGGCTTTCATATGGATTTCATTTGTGAATGACTTCTTAGAACTTTTAGTAGTGTGAAGTTCTATAGAAAAAACATTCCTTTATCAACTATGCATGACAAGTGAGACATACAGGGATATGCTGAACAAGACAAGACTATTTTATCCCTGCCCTGAACCTCAAGTTAGAAACGGAGATCGTTTAGCAATTATTCACACTCTGCCTTTTACGTACTTTTAAGAGACCGGAGCTGGTTCTTAAGCAAATGTTTTCAAACCCTGTAAAGGTATTAGTTATTGGCATTAAGAGTTGATGAGTTGTAAAATAATTTTGACCCTCTAAAGTGTTTACTTTGCTGGACAGGATTCCTGCCTGGGTGAAACACTACTGCATAGTAGTCTTCTTCAAGCAATGGTTGTTTTTCGTGGGCTCTTTCTTGCGGGCCTAGGTTATTTTCCTTACGGTGTTGTTTCTTATTAATTCTTTGTTGACCAATTATTTAAAATGATCCTCCATGGTTATAGGCCATTTGCACCAATAATTTTTTTTGTCATATAGTGGATTGCATTAGGATCAAGCAAGGGTGTATTAAAGTCCTGCTCCTGATGTTAATCTGATTAGGATAACATTGAGATCTTGCGTGAATGTAGATCAACTACATAGTTTGTGAACAAAGGTTGGTTGCACTACGATTGATTTTAAAATTGTATAGAGCATGCAAATACCTGAAGGTCACCTGGCACTAAACACAGCTTAATGCTGCAGAGAGGCCACTAGCTTGCAAAGAGCGCAGCCTTCAGGAGGTTATTGAATGTCACTAACTGATCAGAAGTTCTTAGATGGAGACTGAGAGAGCTCACTCTACCTGCGGGACACGCCGCTACTTGGGGACAGCTAACGGGTGGGAATTGCTGGATTTCAGCTGCGGAGGAGGAGAATAATGAATTCATTTGTGCCGTAAACCGAATGGGCCTAAGCAGTGGTAAGCTTTGAATGTAATTTACATAGCCTTAAAAATGCTCTTGGAGAAGGGCAACCAGTGTAGCATTTTCAAACAGGCCAATACAGAAGCAGTAGGCAGGGCACAAGACGCCAACCTGGTAGTAAAATTCTGAAGTTGTTGAAGTCTTTAGAGTAAATAAAGGGGAGAATCAGGAAGCAACGCATTGTAGTAATCCAGGCCATCAATAAGCAACATGACTCGGAGGGGTAAAAAAGGAAGAATCTTGCACTAGACCTTCAGCTGAAAGAAGAAGATAGCTTACTAAGCTGCAGAGCCAAGGAGAGGTCACAATCAAAGAAACGGGCAGATTTCTTACCACCAAAGCAGGTATGCTAGTGGGGCCAAGGTGAGGAGGCCAGACACCAGCCAAAAGATTTTCGGGACTGTTTTTGCCTGAGAAGATAATTTTAGTTTTGTCAGTATTCTGATCCAGGCAGTTCTTCCTCATCCTGTGAACCTCAGCAACCATGCAATCATGGAAGGCAATATTGTCATTCTGCATCTGGTTCTCAAAAAAGACAACAATTTTTGTGTCAGCATAGCTCATGAATCTGCGAGAGGACAAACAAATGTTAAAAAGGGTCAGGCTAAGGCAGGAACCATGAGCAACACCATGCATAGCTTTGAAATCAGTTTGATAAGGAGAGCGATGAACTGCTTGAGGAGCAGTTGGACAGGTAGTTCTTAATCCAGTCCTAATTAGTATTGTTAATGCCAACTAATAAAAGACGGTAAATAAGAATATCTTGGGCCACTATCGATAAATATAATTAAACCAGAACAGAAGAATTGTCTTGGTCTGCCAGCATGTGCAAATCATCAAGTACTAAGACCAGTGCAGTCTCAGTGCTATGAGAAGGCCTGAAACCAAATTGGGTAGCGCCCAAGATGAAATTCGATTAGAAAAAATAGGAAGCCTATTTGCTCAATGCTCTTTCCGGGACGTTGATGGGGAAAGGTGACAGTGAGAGCAGACTAAAAATTTCTCAAAACCATAGCGTCAGCAGAAGGTTTCTTAAGTAGTGGTAATACTAAAACCTTTTTAAAAGCTTGATGAACAAAAAGATGTGGCTATGGATTTGTTGGCCTAAAGCATGCTGACCAAATGAAATGTGGCCAGTCTTCGAATCCTAGGCAGACCTAGATCAACGGGGGATCTAGATGAAAAAGTGGCCAGATAATCCCCAATAAAGTCACGCGATAGAGGCTCAGTTGCCTGCCACCATATGGTGTGCCTCCGGGGGAGCAGTCATAAGAGATGGAGCAGATGATTCTAATGAATTGCAAATAGAAGGGAAACGTTGTTTACCCTGCATTTTTTACTCCGCATGGCTTTACCTTGCATTTTTTACTCCGCAATAACTTTTACAACGCAGGGCTTTACACTGCAAAACTATTACAACACATTCCCCAAACTAACACCCCCCCTGGAGTTAAAATAGTAATTGCGTTGGAATGGGGAATGCGTTGTAACGAATTGCGTTGTAAAGCCCTGTGTTGTAAAAGATTTTGCGGAGTAAAAACTGCGGGGTAAATGCATGCGGGGTAAATGCATGCGGGGTAACGTCACATAACCCAAATAGAATAAATGTGGTCATTAAAAGTCAAAGATTGCAGCAAATGGCTCGAGAGAGGATTGGGGTGGACATCAGGCAATCGGGGGGGGGGGGGGGAGAAAGCAAACAAGCCACCCTTAAAATCTCTTTGGTCACATTATGACAGTTGACAATTATGTCTACATAGTGTTCGGGCCTCGCCTTATATACAAGTTTTCTGTAACAGCATAGATATGTCCATAAATCCATTTTCTTGGAAAGGGATTAAACCTTGTGCTATCTTCTCTCCGGCCTTCTACAATGAGCTTGGCTTCCTTAAGTGTGTTAGACTATGGAGGCAAATGGAAAAAGTAGCAGCCTTTTTAAGGGCAAGTGTGATTTTGTTCTTTTTTTTTTTTTAAAACCTAAAGATTTTTTTTCATTGTAGAAGTGGGCGAAAAAATATATAGAACACCCACCTTCTGCAGGAGCATTACAGTAACTCTCAGCAGAAAGTCTAGACCAAGCTTGCCTATGAGGAGCCTTAGCAAGTTCATTAACTCACATACATCTCTCCGGTAGGAAACTTCTTAACTAGATCTTTAAATGATTAGTCCAAGCCAAGAATAGGTGCATCACAAAAAGGACTTTTCTAGCCTGGGCAAATATAAGAGCCAAGCAATGCCCGGCATCATGTGTGGGGCCAGAAACTTATTGAGTGAAATAGCTTGATAGAAATTTGATTAAAAGATCCGTGGGCCCGCCCGTCCAAATGTTAAAATCTCCTACAGCCAGAAAGTATGAGTGGCTTAACGATTAAGGATATTAAAAAACAATAGCAAATAGGTTTCCAAATTTATGATTTATGTGGGGAGGCCTACACCTAAGAATGGCAGTGATGGATACAGGAGGAGAGAAAACAATAGGAAAACCTAAGACTTCTGCACTAGGAAATTGATCAGTTGGAAGATGGGGACACTGGTAAGCAGCACTTGAAAATATTTTTGCCAGATAAAAGCAAGATCAGGAGCAGAAGCTTTGGTAGTCCAGGTCTCGGTAACACATAAAATGCCCAGTTGAATATTTAGTAAAAGATTGTAAACTTCAGCTGATTGTTTAATCAAAGCATAGACATTTATTACAGCACAGTGTAAATGAGTTGGTTGTGTACCAGAAGTTAACTTAAGTCGCTTCATGTTCCCAACAGGTAGCCCTCTGCTAGAGGAGGAAAAGGAATAAAGGGGGCAAGTGTTAAAGCACATATAAGGATGTTGTGAATCTGACTCATTAGTAGTACTCGTGGTAGCACAAAGAAAGCACATGGCCTGCGTAGCAGGATTTCAAGAGAGTAGACATTGAGAACTTACCATTTGGTGACGGGCTAAAGACAACAATTGGAGCGTAAAATAGGCTTCATGGATGGAGTTGGTCGGTTCACAGATATGCACAGGTTAGCTTTCCTTTGCGCCCCTGCTGCGTGTGCCTGCTCCATGAAAACACAGCCTTGCGCCAAAGATGTGACTGGGGTAATATGGCAACTAGCGTGCTGGCCGCCGCAGACATCTATACCTCCCAAAGAGGAATAATTGTGGGTAGCTGTTGAGTACATCTCAGCAGATTAAATTCAAAACACCTGAAATCAAAGAACGCTAAGAGTAATGTGCAAAGCCCTAGGAAAAGTCGAAATGCTGGAATTTTTTTAAATAAAATGCTTAATTTATTTCATTTTTTAGCTAAAACTTGTCCCCTTTTAAATGTCTTTTGATTTACCAGTTTAACTTGAAAGGCCCATACTAACCCTAATTTAAAAAGCTATGCTGAAATCTTTGCTAAATATAACATAGAACCACTAGTTCCCTAAAGCTACCGGTTGAGCATGTTCATCTCTAACAGACCCTTTCTCGGCTGGTTGCATTAGAGATCAACTGGATGTGGATTGTTTATGCTGGAATCTCACTTGGCTATGCAGAGAATACTGTATTGGGATATCACTTAGTTGAATTCAGTTTGTGCACAGATGGGGGAGGGTTCACTAGACTCAACAGCAGATGTAAGTTGGGTGTACTATACTTTCTTTGTGTTTCTGGGTATAGTGAGGATTGGTGCAATAGTCCTACATGTTCCTGGCTCAGGCCTATAAATATATGCATGTTTTAGTTGGGATATCACTTGACTTGTATATTGGTTGTATTGGGCTCTTGTTCTGGTCTGGGAAGAGAGACTATCTATGCACCATACAGAAGTAGAGTTATGTGGTTATTACAAGGTTTTATTGTCGTTATTGTCATTCATACACAGTCTTTGGAGTATTGGGTCTTTCTGCAGAGGAAGATGTGTTATGGAGTTCTAACTTCAGATTGTTGGTTTGTTGCATTACGATGCTATTCAGACCAGAGTTAATTTGAATCCCATGCAGATGGAATTCAGATAATTTGTTCTGGAATCCTACTTAGCAGTGTAGTAGTTGCATTGGTTTTCACAGATAAAGAGAGGGTTTAATATATTCGGATCGGATGGCGTCAAATTTGTTTATAATAGAATATCATTCAGTTGTACGTTGGATTACATGCAAGGCCGGGTCTCATGTAGCTGTATGTTGTTTCCTTTGCAATATCTTGCAATGACAGAATAGGGTACTGCAACACTCATATCTGGGTTGTGTATATGTGATTCCCATCCATAGGTATACTGATTGTACCAGCATATCACTCAGCTGCACAGTAGTTGAGGTGTGTTCCAACTTGGGATTATGTTCAATATCTTGGCATATTGTGTATATGCAGGTTGTGTAGGGATATCACTCACCTACAGATTACTTGGATTTGGTCGCAGCTCAGGCCTGGGTGGCATATATTGGGGCCCCATGGTTGTTGGTTTGAGGAGGATATAACTTGTCTCTAGAGTACTTGACTTTGTGGGTGTTTTGGAATGGTATTCATGCCTAGCTTGTAGTATTGGGATATAACTTAGTTTTAGATTATTCAAATTAGTTTCACACTCAGCCCTGGCTTACATGCATTGGGATCAGGAGGAGATGTAGGTTGGGTAATTGGGCTGTCATGCTGTAGGTGAGCTGCATTGTGGGTGGCCTATTTAGCCTTGTTGCAGCAGTACCTGTTTTAGAGTTATGGTGCTGGTACTGCATTGTTTTCTATGCTGGTTTGTGAATCTCATGATAATGTGTGTGATATTTTATCCTATCTTCAGAAGCCCTTACTCTTGGCAAACTGCACAAAGACATTGGCCAACTGATTGTACAATCTGCAGAAGATCCAGAGAAATCCGAAAACCAAGTCATCAAGGTGAGTGAGCAGTCTTATTTATGTAGTCCCACATAACAACATGCAGGTCCGTTTGAGGACTGTTAAACTTTGTTATATTAAAGTATACTTGTAAAAGCACATGTCCACCAAACGATTTCTTGGCTCTAGGGAACAGTAGGAAATCCAAACCAAGCCGAATACACATAAGGAGAGAGTAAAGGCTAGTAGACTTGCCTAAACAGCAGCGTCTTAAGCTGTTTTCTAAATTTGAAATAATTAGTCTGAAGGCTTACTGTTAGAGGCAGTAAGTTCCAAATTGTGGGAGTTTGTACAGAGAACCTAGCACCGCCAATCCTTTTCCTGTTGTATTTTGGAATAGTCAAAAGATTGGAAGAGAAGTGTAGTTTCCTAGCTGGTAAGCATTTTACAATTCTAGTCTGCAAAAATTGAGCGCCCTTATCCCAGCAAGCCTTGAAGATGATGCAGCAGGCTTTGTAAGTGATCCTTTGTTCCAGGTGGAGCCATTGAAGATCTCTCGACAAAGGAGTGATATGGCAGTTCCTAGGTTGTTTCAACATACGTCTGCATGCCTGATTTTGAACAATCTGCAATCTTTGTAAATGGGTTTTAAGAAGGCCAAGATATAAAGAATTGGCGTAAATTAGCCAGGATGTGATTAATGCCAGAAGCACCAAGATTAAAGCATAGTGAGTGAGGTACTTGGATATCTTTTTCATTTTTCTAAGAGTCAGAAAACAGGTTGAAATCACAGAGCCAATCTGAGGTTTCAAAGTAAGCTCACTGTCAATGACGCTCAAACGTTTTGCAGATGTTTTGGGGGTAGGGGAGTTCCCCCATTTCAGAAGGATTCCAAGTGTTGGTTTTGTTATTCAAAATAACAATTTCAGTTTTTTCGGCATTAAGCTTTAGGAAGTTACTCCCCACCCAGTCCCAGATAAAGCACATAACAGAAGGGAAATTTCTCTGGGATACAGGGGAACTATTCAGTTTAAAATGTAACTGGGAGTTCATCGGTGTAATTATATACTTTGAAATTAATCATGCCCAAAGCTTGATTGAGGGGTTTAATATAAATGTTGAAGAGATGCTGTGATAAAGAATAGTCCTGAGGGATTCCACAGTCAAATTGTGCCACTGTGGCCCTAAAAGGACTCAACATGACAGACTGAACTGTTGCGGGGATTCTGCACATACACAGAACTATGCGCAGGAAAACAGGACCTCGGTGTATAGGGGTGTACCAACCTACCACCTTAGTACCCAACATCCCAAAACCGACTAGCAATAGTGTCTCATTCGTTCTCCTCCAAAATCACGAAGCTACAAATGATTAGACAACCCAGAACACAACACTCCCGACTCTCTCAGGAATCGCGGTAGCAAGACATACCCTTTCGCTCACTCACTCGTACTTGTCCACAATAAGAATGGTCAGAGTCACTGTTATAGTTCATAATGTTTATTTTAACTATCGTGCTCTATAATGCAGTATACAAGCCACTACCAGCAGCAAAATGCATAAACCTAAAACAATTAGCATTGTTACAATTCCATAGATTATAAAGGGGGATGTCATCATATCCAGACAGTGGAAAAAGGACTATAAGGCCTAACCACCCTCCCCTTGGTAAGGTGAAGTTTAATATATAAAGGAAGATCTCTGGCTTTGTCAGCAAACCCCATACCTTAGTGCCTAGATGGAAGTTTTACATCATAGGAACCACATAGCTCTTCTCCCTGGAAAGGACCCTCTCCAAGTGTGTGTCAGAACAACATGCCTCCCCGTAATATCAAAGCACGAGTTTCCAGTAGAGCAGCTGTGTTAGCATGTTTTGTCTAGATGCTAGGGACTGACCAGAACAGAATAACAAGAGTCATTGTTTATCGACCTTGCACATCGTGTTCAGACTAAACTCCAAGAACAGGCAGAGAACTCAGAAAGCAGACAGTTCTCATGTGAGAGGCACAAACAGAGTCTTGCAAAAAAAAGACATATAGTAAGGTGCGCAAAAGCAGCGTCATGGCAGCAGAGCTCATGCTAACTTAGCAATGTCGACAATGACCCTAATGGCCATATAACACCCTCCCCTTGGTAAGGTCATAGTATATAGACAAAAGACCAAAACAGATTTCAAGGGTAAGCAGAGTTCAAATACGCACGAAAAAACCAAATTGGAAAAAAAGTAGAGAAAAGAAAAGAAAAAATAATAATAATTTTGTTGTTTAAACATTTTGTTGCACGGAAAACGTGACTAATATGGAGGTGGTGAATCCATCAAAGTACGTGAACCTAACAATGCAATTCGTTCCAAAAGGTCATCCCTTTCGTTAGTAGAAAAAAGGGATGCCATCCAATCAAGTAGGCCGAAGGAACAGACCTGCTCCTCGTAATCCGATGCTTCCAAGAGCATATCCGGGCAACTTGCGTGATATTCAATAAAGCTCCGTTGCAATAGGTTCTGCGCAGCCGCACAGATATCCCATTCAGCCAAGACTCCAAGTGCAGCTGCACGCGCTATATGTCCATCCCTAGAACAGGCCTGGTCATGGGCCACTAAGGGACCCATTAACTGGTCATAATCCGGGTCCGAACATGACGTATTGGAGAGGCATAAATCCAAAGCCCAGTAGAAGGGGCACCGCTGACAGTAGAACACAGGTTGCACGCAAGTGAAGTAGGCGAAGCGAAAAGTTAGTCCATAACTCACGCTAAGCGTCGCTAATGGCAAACATCCAAAAAGTTGTTGCATTCGGTCACGGTACAGTTGCAATTGGCCTGGCCTGTGCATTACCACAAGATGAGCAGCCATTGCGTAGCAGGAACAGAAGCAGCAGGATTCCACCAGCTAGCGCCAGTATTAATGGGAATCCTCCGAAGACACTGGAAAAAATAGAATGAATAAAGGCCGGTATTACTCTAAATATCATCTGAAACGAAGTCACAAGGCCGGATCCCACCAGTTAAAAAAAATGAGCAAGGCCTTTGGTGTCAGAAGCATTAAATATTTGATGTATCGGCTCCCCAAAATGTAGTGGGAGATTCGTGTTCAGAAGTGACTGAATCTCGCTAGAAGTTCTAGCCACCTGCAATTCGAAGGTCTCTCGAGCTGAAGTGAGAGCCCGCTCTTGTTTAAACAATAGCGCTTTGAGCCTGCTTAATTTGTTGAAATCTGTTTTCAAAGTCGGAATGGAAGGCCAAATTGAACTATCTACTTTCTCATGTGGGGGCGGAAAAAGCACATTGCTACAACAAGTAACACGTTGTGAAACTGTTACTATATGCTGGTTTCCTGCCCGTAAACTACAGCACTCGTGGTTATTCAAAATAAGATAACTGCCGTTAGTAAGCAATGTAAAAGCGGGAATTATTGCTGGGGCGGGACTCCCTTTAAAAAAACATGCAAGATTAGGCGCGTAAACATTACAAGCGCTGTGCAACTTAACGTGTTTGCAAACTAGGGAATGTCCCACTGTGGAATCGCAGTCCTCCCCTGTTAGGAAAACGTCCTTATCCTCCCGATGACATCTGTAAGTGAAAGGTAGGGACCATAACTCATGGAGAAACGTACTACCCAGGGGTTCAAAGCGGCCAATCGGGAAATGTTTCATGCACGATTTAAATTGAAACAGCGAGAAAGGGAGAGAGATAACCCCATGAATTAACCATACAGCTGAATCTGTCTCCGCCACAGAGAATGGCAAATGTTCTAATTGTTCAATGTGTAATAGTGTGTATGTAGCAACTTTAATGGACATACATCTTTGTTTATCAGTTAGATTAAATGGCAAAAACAAAGCGGAAGCATTCAAATAATCCCAAGGTACTTATCCTATTTTAAGAGTCTGTAATGTCCAAGCAAACTGCATTACTGATCGTAGTTGATTTTGACCATGATATAACACAGATACATCATTCTGACCAATATCAATAACTGATGAAACAATATTATCCAAGCTATAAATTCGTGAAGACAGTGTATTAATGCTATTGTCGACCACTGCAAGGACTTTTTCTAAATTTGCTTTGTTAATTTGATGCAGACGAAGCGCTGCTTCAATCTGCGAAAGTTTCCATACTTCATTGTAAGCTGCATAGATGCATCTTTTTGTTCTAGGGGTCCTTGGACCTAGAAGAAAATCAGCCAAATTGATGTCGCACGACAAGAGTGACAAGTGTTGTTTAACTGACGATAACGTGGAGTGTTCCAACCATTGTTGGCACAATTTACTCCCTAATATGTGGTGACTGAACGGGAGTGCGAAAAACGTGGATCTGGTCTAGTCTGTGTGAAACCAGGCGTTATATTGTGAAAACGCAGTTGGCACGAATTTGAACTGGTTTGCCACAGCAACCAACCGGTAGGGTCAACATCAGAAACATTGAAAGTGCCATTCCGAAACTGAGTCTGTAAAACATCGATTGAATAATTTGTGTGTGTGCGCCAATTATCATACTCTGCCAAAGATGGAATGGACGGACTATTTAATTTTTTTGCAGTTGCCAGGCCAAAGCAAGTAGTTTGATATACAGTATCATTTAAAAATAACATTTGTGCTGGTATTAGGCAGGCACGATGTAAAGCTTCAGTTCTCTGAACCTGCCAGGCCTTAGTGCCCCATATTGTTTTCAAATCAATGGTAGCACTCCAGTGATCATAACCCTGTGTGGCCAATTCAGATCTAAAGGAATTGGAATAGTTTAATTTCGTGTGGGTCAGAATAAATTTAGATTGCGACGACAATTGTAATTTAAAGAAATAGGATTCAGGATTGGACATGTCATAATCCGTGAAATAGGTGAACTTATTCCTAAGTGTTTTAGAACTTCGTTGTAAAGGAGTTGGACAATGTTCCCATTGTGTGTAATTAAAAACAGGTCTTAACGTGTTTGTCTTGTGTAAGAAGTGATGGCCATAGTGTTGATAACAGAATAAATCGGCATAATTGGCAGAATTTAAATATAAATCTTCAGCATCCAAAGCAGCATAATACTTTAAATATGAAAACAATGAATGTACTGCTTGTACATCCCAATCATCTGAATGTATGTCCGGTGTTACCACGTCTCCTAAAGAAACGCGAAACACGTATGGTATGTTGAGGACCTCCATCGGACCATGAATTTCGAATGCTACTTTATCCCAAACGATGCAGTCTGCAACCGGGAAAGCTGAAATGTTCACAAGGGCTTGATCACGTTTCATTATATGGGACGATGTATGAGGGGCCAGAATTCCATCGACTAATTTTACAGCAGAGCGTTCTGGCAAATAATGACTATTGATGAGCAAGAAAAAGACTCACGAAGCCAGTTGACATGAAGAGAAAAATCAGGATAAGTATCAACCAGATATACGTCCAGGGTGGGACTAGGTAAGTCTCTTTGAACCAAGAGATGAAAATACTTATTTATGTCGGTGGAAGTGCCAATGTGGAAGACGAGGAGGAAGAGTCATAGGAGAAGCTCGCACGGTCCCCAAAATAACCGCTTGCTCCCATATTCATCAAAGGCGGTAGGGCGGCGTCAGTTTGATGTCGTCATGGACTGTTCGGCACTTCACTCTGGGACTCTTCCGTAGGATAAGTATACTTGACTTCGGCGGTGGAACAGGATGGGGTCAGGAAAGGTAAAAGGTCAGTAGATGTAAAAGGTCAGTAGTAGTTTCCGTCTCACCCTCCGCAATATGAGGATGAGTCGAAGTGGATGAATGCACCGGATTCATAGAGATAGCGTTGCATGAAACCGCAGGAGTTATACTATTCAGAATCGGCCAGACTGTGTAATTTGACATTGTCCACTGAAATGTATCTGTTGTCTTTGCGACCAGGCAGAGGTGGTAGAATCACTGTACGAGTACCCTTCAATCCAAGAACCGGGACCGGTGCACGATAAGAGGGACCAAATTATTTCTTGTTCTCTGGCTTTTCTCGTACCAGATCTCCAATCTTAGGAAGCCAGCCGGCGACCAGAATCAGCAGTGCTTTGTCATTGGAAGTGCGCAAATGTTCAGTTGCGTAGCTGTCACGGGTCTTTTGTAGGTCCGGTAACATAGTAGAATGATTATCTACGTCAAAGGTTGCGGCTGCCGCCACAACGTCTAGAACATCAAGGTCTGGCACAAACATTTTAATGCCAAAGAGCATTTCGTATGGGGTCTGCCCACCCAGAGATCTTCTAGGGAGATTGAGTTCACGTTTAACTCCATAAAAATGGGCCAGCCAGTTCTTGCCAGTACGGAATACCCTAGCTGTCAAAGATTGCTTTAAGTCATGGTTCATTCGCTCCACTATAGAATTGCCCTCAGGCCTGCATGGAGACAAACTGCACCTGCACCCCCATTGACTTAATCGCATCCTTGTACGCCTTGGAGGCGAACGCTGGACCTTGGTCAGAATGGAAGGTGACACAGGCAAACATCCCGACAAAGACACGCAGATCTCTGATGACATTTCGAGCATCAGCACTGCGTTGTGGCCAAACCCAAAGGAATCTAGTGCACGAATCAACAAAAATGTATTATTATGCAGTATCAGAAGACAATGGACCGCAGTGATCAAGATATACACAGCCAAATGGCTGATTAGAAATACATAGCTGTGTTTGTGGTGGGCGTGAGAACATAGACGGTTTGATTTGCTGACAAATGTCACACGAAAGTACGTAATTACGGGTTTGTTTATATAAACCACGCCACCAATAACGTTGCTGTAAAATAGAGACAGTCGCAGACACTCCGGCATGTGCAGAAGCCATGCCCTCGTGTGTGGCTACGAGCAAAGCAAGTCTGCGGTCCATGTTGGGAATCAGCTGATCCCCAACTGATGGAATTTTAGCATAAGGAACTTGTTCGGGAAATAAATGATAAGAATACTTTGAAGGGAAGCCCTGCGGATAAGCAGTTCCATCCTTCGTAGCAGCTACAGCTGCCAGAATGTCATTATCTATCTTAGTCATGGACCTTGTAACTGCTGCAACGGAACACGTGGCTACTGAAGATTAGGCCGCTTCGTCAGCCAAAAAATTACCAAGAGCATGTGCTCCCACACGCTGATGGTCAAGAGTATGTATAACCTGTGTGAGGGGCAGACGTCGTTTAAGTTCTGCCACTCGAACCCAAAGCGTTTTATGCTTGATTGTGCTGCCTTTAGAGTCTCAATAGTCATTTTGAGACCAAAACAATAAGTTGTCATTAAAAGATTGAACACAGTAGTAAGAATCGCATACAATAAGAGAGTTCACATTAGGATCAGGAAACTCAAGGGCTAGAACAAGAGCACGCAGCTCCGCCAATTGTGCTGTACAGTCTCCAAACGCCTGAGTATGCACTATAGAGGACTTAAATTCTCCATTTACAATTGACCCAGCCACAATAGCGCAAGCCGCTGATTAAGCGTGTTTTGAACCGGTGGCCGGTTGAGCCGAGCCATCGGTGTAAATGATACATTTGTACTCATCCAAAGGAAGCAACGACAATGGAGGAGGATGAACGTGTTCATACTGTAAGAACTCCTGTGTCTGAAGAGCAGGATCAAAGATAAACGTGACATCAGGCTATGTCAAAGAAGTAGCCCATTGTATCCAACGGGGATGTAGTGCCTTAGAGTTGGGTACACTTGCTTTAGTCACTGCTTCTAAGGCAGGGAAAGGCGTGACCATAAGAATGCATTTTCCCTGCGCCAGCGAGCGTTCTTTCAGAATCGCCATTTGGACCGCCGTCTAAACCTTTTCAACATTTGAAAAACGCATTTCAGCCGATGTGTACAAATGTGATTTGTATGCAATTGGTATTGTCTCCCTCATTGAACGTCAAGTAAGTGAAACCCACCGTCCCCGGTACTATACGTATCACCAGGTTCATGGTATTATCACGCGTCAACAAGTAGTTAGTTGCAAGCATATCAGATTGCAAAGGTTGTACAATAGTGGTATGTTCCGGAAGCCAGCTGGCAGAAGAATATGTTGGTTGTATCAACGCATAAAGCGGTTTGATACGCTGGGCATAATCGGGGATGTATGTCTGTCCAAAATTCAAAAATCCCAGCAAAGACTGAAGTTTTTTCAGCGTAGAGGGAGTTTGCAATTGTGCACATTTCTCCAGAAAGTGGGGGACTAACCCCCACCTTCATTATTGAGCTCATAGCCCAAAAAGAGCACCGCTAAATGAGCGATGTGTGATTTAGCAAAATTGAATTTGTATCCATAGTCGGCAAACGATAAAATGATGCGGTCGACTCGGACAAGATGCGGCATTAGTTCTTTCGTCCGTCAGATAAATATCATCTACGTGCGAGAACGCATCTGGATCTATGCTGTGCAATAAAGACACAACACGCGCAGCAAAAGCCCCGGGGCTGTTCTTATACCCCATAGGCAAGCGCGTAATTTTTTTCTGATTTCCGACGGCGGTGAATGCTGTCAAGTCACAGCTCTCAGGAGCCAGATTATGACTGTAGAAACCATTGGATATGTCCAGTGTAGTTTTGTATTTTTTATGAACAAGGTTATTCCCCAGCGCAGAGCTGTGTGTGTTCTGTACCGCAAACGTACGACAATGATTATTTAAACTTCGATAATCCAATACAATGCGATCTGAACGTCCGGTTTTGATACCGGAAAAAGAGGATTATTCATCGGTGATGCACAGGATTCAACCACTCCTTGATACTCCAACTGAGTTAGAATGTCACAAACGGGAGCCTTAGCCTCACGTCTGATTGGATACTGCGGTTGTGGTTGTGGCATAGACCGTAATGGTATTTCATGTGCCGGTGAATCAACATCCCAGCCCACCTGATTACGGTACACCGCTGGGGCAAGGGCCAAAGCCCATTCAGCTGCGTAAGCCTTTGCATGTTCCTCAGGGACGTAACGTGAAAAACTCCGAAGTATCACGTCCTCCCCTCTAGAAGCGGCTAGCACAAATGGTGGAGGCCAATCTGCCTCCGCCAATAAACGGTCATATGAGGAGGTGAGATTCTCCCAGAAAACCGCTGTGATTGTACGCTGTATATCGCCTTCAATTTGGAAGACAATCTCATAGAGTCTATCCGGGGGGGCAACCCAGGTATCTGCTGTTTCGACTGTAATGAATGTATCAGTTGCTCTCGCCTCCAGACAGGGATGCAGTGCCTCCCGCACTATGGTAACCTCCGCTGCGCTTTTGAGCAGAGTCACTGCCCATGTCCAGTCTAGGAGTCGCGTTCTCACCGTCTGAGGCATACTTCGCTGTTAAAGCGGCAACTTTTTTCTTCTGATACGGGGGTCGAAAACGAGGCAGATCCTCTTGTTTGGCTTTAACGTCAAACTGTCGAGGTTGATCCCCTCCCTGTTGTGTGGTCGGACCTTTGCCACGATCCTGGCGTTCCCCACCACCGACTTGAGAGTCCGATGTGTCCTGTAAAGAACGAGGAGAGCGCTGATCAGGGACGTGAAATCGATCAGGAGTCTTAATTTTCGCGCGATTGCGCAAGTCATAAGTACGCTCAGAAGACTCGGGTGTCGGTGAACCAGCACGCGAACCCTACTTCTTTTGTTGCTGCCCCTGCTTTTTATTCCTCCAGTTCTTTTTAGGAAAGAACGGGTGCCCATCTTTATCAGTCTGGGCTTTTTGTTGAGTTTGAGATTGAGTTGGCGTTTGAGTAAAAGGCTTAATTCCCAGACTATTGCACCCTAAGGTTTTATAACCTTTAGCAATAATCTTTGGCAATTCGCGCTGTTTGTCTGCGTCTGCCACAGCCTCCAAGCGTTGCGCCACTTGCAAGCTTACAGCATCACCCTTAACATTAGCAAGGATCATATCGGAAACAATGTCGAACAACCCCACCAGTCTCATCCCTAACTCCAGAGCCGCCTCGGCCCCATGTTCATCCTTAACACGTTTTATCACATAAGGGAGTACGTTCATTGAGGAGGTGCCGAAACGCATCGAATATACCGCTGCAAACACTCTACCCCAAGTGTTACAATCAGCTAATTCGGGAACTAGGCCTTTAGGTAAACTCATGGTAAGGATCCGGTGTTTCTCCACAGGCGTGGTATTTGGAAAAACAGCTTCGAGTTGTCAAAATTTTTCAGCAAGCCAATAAGGAAATTCATCCTTATTTTGCGGACGCTTGCCCATCACGGAATTAACCATGACAGGACTGATGGTTACACCACCAGGTCCAGGTGGTTGCGCAGCAACGCCAGGTGGTCCCACCTGGAAGTTGCGCGACATGAACTGTATAACGGCTCTATGTACACGTATCAATGAAGTATGTAATACGCGGAGCTCTGTGAATGTGAGATAATTTGGGTGCGGGGTATACCCAGCCAAAACGGGCCACGTGGCCTCATCTATCGATAAAGGGCCTAAACGGACTGGCGTTATTGGGCGAGGAAGGCCGCCATTAAACCATATTAGGTGTTGCCAAGCCGTTGGTGGAACTTCAAGAGACCTATAAGGCCGATAATTCTGAGGAAGGGCCGTGGCAGTATATTCATGAAACAAAATATCTGTTCCATCTACCGCCGGAAAGGTGACCCAAGAATAAAGCACCTCGAAGTAGTTTGCTGCATCCGCTTCTACCACAATAATGAGCGCAACACCAGCATTAGGGACCCCATGCCGAGTCAAATAAGCTGTGACTGCAGCCCGGTTAGGCGGTGCAATGACAACCGCCATAATCAATAGCAGAGAATAACAACCTATATGTGGTAGCGCAATAACGGGTTAGTAAGAAAGAGAAAGACCTTTTAAAATTCAAGCTTGAAAAGCCTATAAAACATCAATATAGGAGGCTAACCGTCACAAATGTCTCCGGAAACAGATGTGAGGGGATTGTGGACAAGCACAAGCATTACTCAGGAGTCTCGCAGATAAGAACCAGACCAAACGTTGGCGGTGCCATGTTGCGAGGATTCAGCACATACACAGAACTATGCGCAGTAAAACAGGACCTCGTTGTATAGGGGTGTACCAACCTACCACCTTAGTACCCAAAATCCCAAAACCGACTCGCTATAGTGTCTCATTTGTTCTCCTCCAAAATCACGAAGCTACAAATGATTAGACAACCCAGAACACAACACTCCCGACTCTCTCAGGAATCGCGGTAGCAAGACATACCCTTTCGCTCACTCACTCGTACTTGTCCACAATAAGAATGGTCAGAGTCACTGTTATAGTTCAAAATGTTTATTTTAACTATCGTGCTCTATAATGCAGTATACGAGCCACTACCAGCAGCGAAATGCATAAACCTAAAACAATTAGCATTGTTACAATTCCATAGAATATAAAGGGTGATGTCATCATATACAGACAGTGGAAAAAAGACTATAAGGCCTAACCACCCTCCCCTTGGTAAGGTGAAGTTTAATATATAAAGGAAGATCTCTGGGCTTTGTCAGCAGACCCCATACCTTAGTGCCTAGATGGAAGCTTTTACATCATAGGAACCGCATAGCTCTTCTCCCTGGAAAGGACCCTCTCCAAGTGTGTGTCAGAACAACATGCCTCCCCGTAATATTAAAGCACGAGTTTCCAGTAGCGCAGCTGTGTTAGCATGTTTTGTCTAGATGCTAGGGACTGACCAGAACAGAATAACAAGAGGCATTGTTTATCGACCTTGCACATCGTGTTCAGACTAAACTCCAAGAACAGGCAGAGAACTCAGAAAGCAGACAGTTCTCATGTGAAAGGCACAAACAGTGTCTTGCAAAACCAAGTCATGTAGTAACGTGGGCAAAAGCAGCATCATGGCAGCAGAGCTCATGCTAACTTAGCAATGTCGACAATGACCCTAATGGCCATATAACAGAGCGTGGTTCTTTAAAACCAGTCTCATCCAGTCAAGGATCAGGCCTTGAAACCAAGCAGCCTTCACATGGTCCACCAACAAATTGTGGTTGACCATGTCGAAGGCCGCTGATTAGTCCATCAGGACAAATTCAGAGGTCAGACCTTCATCGCCGTCTTTACACAGCATCTACCACTAAAAGAACTAATGATTCAGTGCCATGAGCTGGATGAAACCCCACTTGACGCAAATGCAAGAAGTGGGAGTTTTCAAGAGGGTAAGCAGAGAAACTGTTATGTTATGGCGGTTTGTATGGCTCACAAATCACTCATGAAGGTATTCAGGCACTTGAGCAGGTGTTTGACCCCCACTGGGCTGTTGTAAGAGCCAGGTCTTACCCTTCTTCCCTTACTCAAGAAGTGAGGAGGCTCTGATGTGTTCGGGGATGTTGTTCCATGTTTTGGGTGCGAAATAGGAGAATGAGCGGCATCCTGTCCTGCTTTTGTGAATGCGGGGGTGTTCGGGGAGGTGGCGTTGTATTTTAAGCTGCCGCTGGTAGTGAAGACTGGGTCCAGTGTGTGTGATGGTTCTGAGACAAGCTGGGTCAGCCCAATGGCACTTGAGGACTGCTGCGGAGCAGGGTTCGATCTGGCTTCCAGTTGGAAGTTTAGGTCGTGAGGAATATGTAGGCTCCGGAGTCGATGGTGGGTGGGGCGATTAAGTCGGTGATGTGGCTGGTAAAGGTGGCTCGTGGTCTGGGTGGACGGTACGCGAGTGTCCCATTCAAGGTGAGGTTTTCAGAGATTTGCAGCTTGAAGTGCAGATGTTCCAGGAATGGGGTGGCGTACTCCCTGAATGTTGTGCATTTGATGGATTTCTTGTAGAGGATAGCGAGTCCTCCACCTGGCTTGTGTGCGCAGTCCTGAGGACTGTCGAACAGCTCTTACTTTCATTGGTCTTTAGATTTATGAACCACCTTATGCTGAAGTAGACATGTGCTTTCTGACCCAGAGAACTTGCCCAGTATGCACACAACATCTTGTTAAATGGGATGTATATAAACGTGGGGCAAATTTTCTTTACAGCAGTTGTGGTGAGTTCTTTACATTGTCTTAATTTCAGTGCTCTTTCTTCCTTGCTGTAGCTTAGGAGTGTGACCTGCATCATCAGGGACTCAAACCTTGCTTGCCTGTGTTTCCTCTATGTGACTGTGATCACTAATGAGCAGAATCTGTCTCAAAACAGTGATGCTGATGAGTAAGTAAAAAGTTTAAGAAGCAGATTTTGGGGGCAGTATGTCAAAAAAGTCTGAAATACTTCAACTGACAGCTTAAATGCCAGTGTGCTCTGTGTGCCCCATATGCTAAAAACTTGGGCAGAAGGAGACACTGGGGTATTTAATGCTGCACACTTTTTTTTGTGTAAATGTATTTTATTTTGAACTTACCTTCGTGTACAACCCTTTGGTCGGCGAGGAGCTTGTAGAAAAGAAAAGAATACATTATTCAACCTTAAACTACCCAACTATCCCGTGATCCTCAGATATTCCTTGAAGTATTCAAGGGTGGTTTCCACTTTACTACTGATAGAGCGTGAAGAGGGTCTGTTTACACAAGTGTGGGTTTCAGGGGAGTGCCTCTGCCCTCTACCCAGGCAAGAGCTGGGACACTTTTTCTGGGATGAGCCTTATTTCCTTAAGGTACCGTGGGCAAGGGAGTTTTCTAAAATCATGTGCAAAGATTTGGATAAATAATTTCCAGCTCACCTCCTAGTCCTGTAGTTTCTTCTTCATTGCTAGAGCCATCTTTTCCATTGTCAATGTGTTCATATTCCTTTTATCCAAGACGAGAATATTGGGGTTGAAGTCTTTCCCCATGATATAAGGAAGCGTTGTATCCCTGCTACTAATGCCATTACCACTTGTTTGCCTCTGAGGGATTTTGGGGATGTATATGTCTCTTAGGGCCGGTCCAGGAGCATAACACGAATATCTGTGGTAATTTGGGCTTCGAAGACTCTATTCAAATCATCTATAATCTTGTCCCAGTAATTGCAATTCCCCAGTTTGGGGGCAGTGCCATAATAAATGTTATAGGGTGCCAGCCGATCACACCCTCTCCATCATCTATCCCTTATTGATGTGCTCCATTTCTCAACCTTTTCGAGGGTTCTGTACCAGTAGGTCAGCATCTTATATTGTGTTTCAAGTTGTTGCACATCCGATGCGAGTGCGCGGGCTCTGTCAAATAGTTTTCCCCAATTCTTTTGTGTGAATTCACAGCCAAGTTCTTGTTCCCACTGTTTTTTGGTCTTGTGCGGTGTATATGAGAAACCTATACAGAGTGGAAATCAAAGCCCTGCTGTGTAGTCCATTTTTTTTATACTTGTAAGTGGTATCGAAGCCACTTCTTTCATTGTTGGGTGGGGAACCCAATGACGGAGTTGCATGTATACGCAAACCTTTCAGTGTGCAAGAGGCTGAACTCCTGTTTGAGTTTTTCAAATGGAATTATTTATTGGTTTGAGAAGAGGGAGTCCATCATTAGGCATTTCCTCTCTCGCCAGATCCTGAATTGTGAGGTAGTCGAAGTTGGTGTGAAGTCAGATTTGTAGGAGATTGGTTTAGAGGGTGAGGGAAATTAAGTAAAGACCGTCTGATGGATGTAAGAAAGTGCCCCTTTTTGACATGGTTACCCCCTCTTTTAGCCTGGTGTCTGATGCAACTTTCACTGAAAGAGTACTGGGTTTCCGCTAACCAGGTCCCCAGTACCAGTGTTCTTTCCCTAAACTGTACCATTGTTCCACAATTGGCACACCTTTAGGCCTCATGTAAGTTTCTAGTAAGTGGTACCCCTGGTACCATAGGGCATTGGAACTAAAGATGGTTCCTAAAGGGCTGCAGCACGAATTGTGCCACCCTAACGGACCCCTCACCAAGCTCTTGCAAACTGCCATTGCAGCCTGCGTGTCTTGGTGCAGAGAAAAACAAATGGTCCACATGGCACACATCTCTGTGGCCCATGCCTACCCAGCACTGCATGTGGTATAGGTAAGTCAGCAATACAGCAGGCATGACAGCCCTAAAGCAGGGTGCACTATACCCATGTGTGGACATATCTGCTTGAGTGGATGTGTCCCTGTGATATCTTAAGTTCACCCTTGGATACCACAAGTGCACAGGGAAGCGATGCCAAGTACATGGGCTGAACACCTGTGATTATGTTTTCCCTAGGCTTGACTGTACCCCCAGATGTTTGGTACCAATAAATAAACCCATACTGATGCCAGTGTTGGATTTATTAAGAAATGCACCCAGAGGTCACCTTAGAGGTGCCCCCTGAAAACCTACCGACTACTAATGTGTTCACTGACTGGTCCCGGCTAGCCACCCTAGACAAGCTTCTAACCCTCTGAGATTAGAGCCTTCACTCTTGGAGGCCCTGCCACCTTTGTTATGCGACATAGGCCTCTCCTGATAGTGGAGGTGCCAACACCCCCCTGTCCTGACCCCACTTTTTGACTGCAAGACAGGCGGGAAAATTAATAATATTAGGAGGTGTTCCCACCTTCAGCCGGCACCACCCCTAAGGTGGACCAGCTGATGCGGACCCCACTTTTCAGATTCCCCCATCTTGATTTGGGCAGGATTAATATTCTAGGTTCATGGTTATGCCCACTTCCAACAGCCAGTCGTCATATAGAGGGTGTAGACACCCTAAAGGTAGGTAGCATATTGGCTACTACCTGTCACTCGCCTAAAACTCCCCTACATTGAGTGTTTAGGTGGCACCCCTGAACCCAAGAACTCTGGTTCGATGGATCAAGAGAAGGACGAAGAAGAGTCACTGCCCAGTGAGAACTGCAGAAGAGGTGTGGACTTTTGGCGCGAAACCCTGCCTGCTCGCAAACTCTCTCGACAATCGCAACAGAGTGAGTCGTCCTGCTAGCTGGAGGACTACCAAAGCTTTGGATAGTCTTCCAGCCAGAGGAGCTACTCCCCTGCAGCTCGCAGGCATCGACAAGCAGAGTCCGGTCCACAGCCTTGCAGCTCCCTGGCCCAACCGATGCCGCAGATGACCAGGAGAAGGTACTCCTACGCTGGAAGCTCAGATCTGTCTCCCCACCGAGTGTGAAGACACCAGGACCAACCGGAGCCATGCTGCACCAATACCATGGGTGTCGGACACCCTGCTGCACCAAACACCAGCAGTGATAGTCCAGTCCGGATTTTCACTGCAATACGACCAAGCTGCCGTCAATGGATGTCAACATCACTGAGACCCACTTCATGAGTGGCCCAGCTGTCCTGATTTTGCCCCTGCCAGCTGTTTGCCCCTAACCGCGAGGAGACTCTTTGTGCATCAGCCTAACTGCTCTTCACCTGAGCCGCCCAACCTGGATACCGAAGAACTGGCTGTGCCCCCTTGCTCCAAGACACCTTGCGACCCAAGCCCCGGTTTGGGAGCTCTCAGACTTGTCCCCAAGTCCCCCGGTGCAGCAAGTTTCCAGGTGGCCCCCCCCATCAATGTAGCATGCCCAGTTACAACCTCACCAGCACCCTGCTCCTTGTGAAACCTGGGCAGATCCAGAAGAACTGCTGGTAGTACTTTGGACCTTGGCCCTCTACAGCTGTAAACCCAGAACGTGAACCCCTGAAACCGACTGTACTTACGTTTATTGCATTTATGACTTTTCCTCCCATAGGATTGCATTGTGCATAAAGGCTTTAAAAGTGTTACTTGTAGAAATTGATAACTCAAAAGTACTTACCTTTGAACGAAGTTCTTGGTTTTGAAACATATATAAAAAGAAGTGTTATTTTTCTAATCGGGTCTCGGATTTATTCTTTTAGTGTGTGTCTCATTTATTGCCTCTGTGAGTGCAACAAATGCTTAACACTACCCTATGATAAGCCTAACTGCTCACCCACACTACCACAAAAGAGAGCGTTAGTATTATCTACTTTAAGCTTTGTAAACCAATTGGGGACCCACTGGACTCTCTGCACAGTGCACTTCTTTTTAGTACACTATATAGATAGCCAGCTTCCTACAATGGACACCTTATCCCGGGGAGGGGAGGTGTTATTTATGCAGTGTCTTTTGACTGTATGCCACTTGCGATTCGTGCCTCTTGTGGCTCTTTGGTGAGAACCACAGCTGTCATGTGAGACATTGGAGAGGCCCAGAATCCTCTGGGCTTCCTGTGTTGTTTTAACATGGTCTCTGGCCTCCTATACAAAGATAAGGTGAAAGATATGACCCGATTGATAAGAGGTATTATTCTTTTGACAGTTTATTTGCTTCATGTTGCGCGTCATCTATGAAGTGTTGCAGCTGCAGTGTCATTGTAGATCATCAGTTTGTGCCCCTTGTATAAGATGTGGGGTGAAGAGCTCAAGCAAGCCATTATGTTCTCTTTTTTATCAAAATAGTGAACTTGTGGCGGAGTGGCCTAGCAAGCCATGATGGCGGACGTGTGCTAGGCGAGCTCCGTCCAGCCTTGGCTAATATCCTGAACGTATCCTGCTTCTCCGGTCTGCTTTTGTGCCTCGACCGTGTCCCGGGTGGGGCGCGAGCGGGGGCTGTGCTTTAAGCCCCGTAGTGACTCTGGATTGATGATTTGAGGGACGAGACGGCGGCGGCCTGGTGTGCGGCCTGTGACGGCAGAGCTTCGTCGCCTGGCGCAACGGCTGGAGGGACGGATCGTGCTGCGTCTGGGATCCTCAGCGGGGAGCGGAGCCGACGACGGAGAGCCTGGGTGATTTCCTTGCGGCGTTGGGCTCTCGGAGCAGAAGGGAGCATCCGAGTCTACACATTCGCCCTCAGGCGAGTGGTCATCTCCTCCCCCTCTCCCCCTCCCTACGAGGAGCGGCCTGATTGTCGGCGGCCGTGTCGGGCCGAGGGTGGTGCTGTGCGGGAGTGCGGCCGAATCAAGGGGCCGGTGGGCGCTCCATTGTCCCTGGGCCGGAGCGGTGATGGCGGCCTTTCCTGATCCCCGGCCCCTGGTGGGAGGCCTTCCGCCTATTCTCCCCTTCACTGCGCAGTGTACTCGCATCGGCGGCCTATCCGGCCGCGCGAGCTCTTCAAAGGGATATTGGTGGTGGACCCGGACCGGAGTGGTGTTTGTAACCGGTCCTGATTTTCGGCGCCCGGTGGGAGGCCCTCTGCTTACCCTCTCCCCTACCGTGCGGCATACTCGCGTCGGCGGCCTATCGGGCCGCGCGAGCCTCGGCCGCTGTGTGCAGGCCCTTGAAGGGGCGAAACAAAGCCTGTGGGCCCTCCCCGGAATACCGGCTGGTAGCTGCAGCAAGAACGGCGCCAGAGGGTGCGTGGCGGTCCTGGGGGTCGGCGCGGCGGGCCCCAGCTGGGCTTGGAGCCGCCCCATTGGTGGATCCTACCTGCAGCTGCTGCTTCAGTTGTGCTGGGCTCCCTGGCCCCCTCCCATCGTTAACGGTCCTGTGTTTCGGCGGTCAGATCGGGCCGCTCGGGCCGAGACCTCATATTCCTGCTGCCTCCATTCGCCTCAAATAATCCCTGGACCCCGGTGTTGAGGCGGGTTGCTGGCATAGGGGAGCTTGCTTACCCTCGCCCTTCACTGCATTGGGGGGCTCGCTGTCTCCTGGCGGACCTATGCGGTGTGCTGGTGTGAGGATATCCTGGGAGCCGGGGGGGTTCGACGGCCGCCATGACGAGAGACAAAGCGGGAGGGGGCTCGGCCAAGCAGAGTATGCTGGGCAAATTTACAGACCCTGGGGCCTCTGCAGCGGCGCCTGGGGGGCTCATGGAGACATGCCGGACAATGCCGCCCTCATGGCTGCCATCACACAATCTAGAGATGCCCTGGACGCTAAAATTGGAGCGGTCGGCTCCGACGTCATGCTGCTGCGGCAAGACCTGCGCAACGCGGTGGCGCGTATCACGGAGGCTGAGACGAGAATATCTGGGGTGAAAGATGTGGTCGTCACCCTGCAGAAGCGAGTGGCCTCGCTGGAGACTACCCAACGTGGACTGGCGTCACGAGTGGAGGATGCCGAGGGTAGGGCCCGGCGCAACAATCTCCGCTTTGTTGGTTTCCCGGAGGGTTGTGAGGGGGGAGACATGGAGCGGTTCCTTACACAGTGGCTGGAGAGCTGGCTCCCCCCGGAGTTCCTATCCCGATGTTTCATGGTGGAACGCGCCCACAGGGCCCTGATGCAGAAGCCTCCGCCTGAGGCCCGAGATCGCAAAACTGCTGAACTATCATGATCGGGACGTTATCCTGAAACAGGCTAGGGCCAAGGAACCGTTGCTATTTGAGAATACCCGCATTTTGATATTTCCCGACTATACGAAGTTGGTCCAGCAACGGAGACCATCATTCTTAGCGGCCAAAGCTCGTCTTCGAGATCTCAAGCTTCCCTATGCTTTGTTGTATCTGGCCAGGATGCGGGTAGTGTATCAGTCCCGCACCCACTTCTTTGACTCGCCGGAGGAGGTCTTCCATTGGACGGATGAGACGGTGCGGCTTCGTCCTCACACGCCGCTCCGGAGGGAGTCTGACTCTTCGTCCAGCGAGGCGGCTCGGAAGCAGCCCAAATTGAAGTCAAAAGGAAATAGACGCTCCAGGTCCAGACGTCAATCTCAGTCGGCGGTGCCTCTTCCCAGGCTGGGTCGGCCCCACAGCAACACACATCGGCGGCCTAACTGATGGAGGTGGCCGCAATCCCATGGGTCTTTGACGTCTTCGCCTTGACCGGAGAAGCACATATGAGGGCCGGTATCTCGGTTGGACCTTATCTGACAGGGAGAGTGCCAGCTGACAATGGGCTGTAAGTTGAGGAACCATTGGCGGGTGAGGGGCGGGACCTCCTGTTGGTGTCTGCAGGCCACACCTGCCGCAACAGGTACTTCATTGTTCTTGAGGTATAGGGTGGGGGAGGGGGGTGTTGGGTTGTTGTGGTCTTTGTCCTCTGGTCGCACTGTCCTACACTAGTCTAGAGTCACCGTGCACATACCATGTACTGTTCCACGCACCAATGATCTGCATGAAATGAAATGAAATGAAATTAAATTAAATTAAATGAATTTGTACTTGTAAAGCGCACTGATACCCCAACTGGGGTTTCCTGGCGCTGTACGCATACCGCTGTGGAACCCTTCCTGGCTTTTCCCTGTGTAATGTCCACTCCTGGGCACCCCCAAGGTGAAGCCAGGCATCCCAGCGCTGTTTGGGCCGTTGTGGAGATTAAGCAAGCTATTGCCCAGAGTTGCAGAGTGGGACCCATGATTAGAATAGGCACCGAGGCCAGAATTATCAGGTCCGAGGAAATTGAGCCCAAGACCCGCCGAGGCGGGAATTGAACCCTGGTCCCGGGCCAGATCTCTGCATCAGGGTCTGCCGCTCTAACCATTGAGCCACACTTCTCCACGAGGCCCTGGTGGGGGCCATGTGAGGCATCAGGGCCTCACATGGCAGCTCCGTCAGGTAGCCAACGGATCCCTCCGGGACCCTTGGAATAGTAAGCCGGAACCTCAGGGGGGCACTGGACAAAATTAAACGTGGGGCTATACTCAAGCAGGCCAAACTGGCCCATGCTGACATTCTTATGCTCCAAGAAACTCACCTCATGGGGACCAAGGCACTATGCTTTCAACGCTTTGGCTACATCCAGGTGTTCCACTCGGGGATCGTCAGGGGGTCTAGGGGGGTTGCAATCTTGATTCATCGCCGGGTTCCCTACACACATGTTAAGACATGGGTGGACACTCAGGGCAGGTATCTGTTCCTCCAGGGTACTGTGGGCGAAGAGACTATGGTACTGGGTGTGTCTACGCCCCCCCCACCACTCTCCTAGGGTCTGGTAGAGAGACTTATGACCCTGTGGGCGGATATACCAGATAGTCTGTCCGTAGTTGGGGGGATTGGAATGGCGTAATGGATGTGGCTAGAGACCGCT
This sequence comes from Calotriton arnoldi, assembly GCA_963921515.1. Taxonomy (NCBI): domain Eukaryota; kingdom Metazoa; phylum Chordata; class Amphibia; order Caudata; family Salamandridae; genus Calotriton; species Calotriton arnoldi. Next base: position 738,245 of record CAWUFW010006682.1, on the reverse strand, counting down.
GGAGGCCTGGGGGATCTACTGATGTCCGCCAATCCACTAAACTGCACTCTCTGGTGATGGGGCTTGATTGGGTGGACCCTTGGCGCCGACTACACGGGACAGCACAGGGATACACATATCTCTCGGCGGTTCACGATTCCTATTCCCGCCTTGACTATCTATTTGTCCCCCGGGCGGCGGTGGGCAGGGTGGTGGAGTCGGATATCCTTCCACGGGGACTATCGGACCACTCGCCGGTGGCCCTCACCTCACAGGCGGGTCGGGCACATCAGCCTTTTCGGTGGCGCCTTTCGGCCTGGAACCTACAGAAAGATGACTACAGGGAGCACATGGAGGGTGCTATTGATCAATACCTGACACTTAACATAGGTTTGGTGGATGGGGCTGAACCTCTGTGGGAAGCAATGAAGCCCACGATTCGGGGTGTGGACATTTCCTTCTGTGCGGCAGCCCGCAGATCGCGTAGGGAGTCCCTTGTACAATCGGAGGCTAAGATTATCGATCTGGAAAGCCGCAGTAGGGATGGCGGGGACAGCCAGGTCCGTCGACAATTGCTGCTGGCACAACAGGGCTATGCAGACCTCCTGCTGGACGAGGCCCGCCAGACTTGGTTAGCGACCCGTAGCAGGATCTACCAGTGGGGAGATAAGTCTAGTAAGCTGCTCCACAGGCTGTGTCGGAGGATACTGTACCCTCAAGCCCTCCCTGGTATTGTGGGTCCAGATGGGGTGCCCCTTACGGATTCCTCTACAATCGCTGAATGTTTTGCTACGTATTATGCCGAGTTATATGCCCCCAGAGACTGTCTGCATGAGAATGTGATAGGTCGTTTTCTGGATGACCTTCCGCCTAAGGTCTTATCTGACGAGGCGAGTGCGGAGCTAGATCTTCCACTCACAGAGTAGGAGCTGGGTGCCGCTTTAGGGGACCTACATACTGGTAAGGCCCCAGGGCCAAATGGCTTTCCATGTGAATTTTTTAAACGATATTTTCTGCAGCCAAGGCCCCATTACCGTGGAGTGGTGGAGGAGGCCAGGGAGCGGGGCTGTCTGCCTTGGGATTGGAGACACGCGGAAGTGGTGGTGTTCCATAAACCTCGTAGACCTCCTGACCAGTACACGTCATATCGCCCTATCTCTCTCCTGAACGTGGAGGCCAGGATTCTGGCTAAGGCTTTGGCCAACCGCCTTCGGTCTCATATCACTTCCCTAGTACATCCCGACCAGGGTGGTTTTATGCCTCAGCGGGCGACTCGTCATAATATTCGTCGAGCGCATGTGGCTCTAGCGGCCGTTCAAGGATCGGGAGAACGAGCGGCGTTGTTACTGGCAGACATGGATAGGGCATTTGACTCCCTCAGTTGGGTATATTTATTCGCGCTCTTACGCAGGCTGAACATTGGACCTCGCTTCCTGTCCTATCTGACATTGCTCTATACCGACCTTACCGCGTCAGTGCGCATAGCTGGCTCTATCTCCTCCACGTTCTCCATTGGACGGGGCACCAGGCAGGGTTGCCCCTTGTCTCCATACTTGTTTGCGTTGGCTATGGAACCCTTGGCCGCCTGGGTGCGGATTGACGCACAAGTGACGGGTTTTGAATGGGCGCACGGAATGTTGGATCGTATTGCTTTGTACGCCGACGATGTGCTATTCTTTCTCACCAACGTAGACAGGACGGGCCGAGGCTGCTTCGCATCATGCAAGTTTTCGGGGAGTCCTCTGGCTTATTCATGAACCCTCGAAAGTCCACTCTCTGGGTTCTTGGGGGTGCGGCGGGTCTCGGCTCCTGGGCATCCTCCGTTCAAGTAGTCTCTAGGGGGATGAAATATCTGGGGGTGTTTTTATCAGACTCGCCTACCATTTCCTGGGACAGAAATCTGGCTCCGGTATGGGACCGGGTACGGGAGGATCTTAAGAGTTGGTCCCATATGCCATTGTCTATATATGGCAGATCGGCCATCTTCAAGATGGTCTCGCTCCCCCGCTTACTCTACCATCTACAGAATCACCCCTATCCGATCCCTCCCAGATGGTTTCGACAGGTTAACGCGGCCTTAGGACAGTTTCTGTGGGCCGGTGGAGTGGCGAGAGTTGCCCTACGGACCTGTTTTCAATCTACATACTGTGGGGAACTGGCGACCTCTGATATTTTATCATACTACATGACCTCGCACCTGCTTGTCCTAAATGAATGGTGGTATGGGGATAGAGCCGACCCTGCTTATGCTGTCGAACGGAGGTGCATGGGGTACTCGCTCTACACACTATACTATACTCTGCACCACTGCGTAACTCCCTGCCGTCTGTCACGAAGGTTGTATTCCAAATCTGGCGACAGGCTCTACGGAGGATGGGCTGGTGGAATAGGTTGACGCGGGAGACTCCCCTCTGGCACAATGGGCGACTGCCGCAATTGGCTACTCTACATGGGTTTCATCGTTTGGATAGTATTGGTATTTCTACCCTGGGTGACGTAATGCGGGGGCCGGTCCTGAAGTCCTTTCAAGATCTACAGAAAGATTTCCATATGCCGAAAACCCAATTCTATAAATACCTTCAATTCCGGCACATCATTTCCCCTAGTCTGGAGGGCTTAGAGTCACTAGCCGAGTTTAGCCCGATTGAGGCGAAGGTGTTCATGGGAGATCTCCAAGACCACAAGATCTCAAAAATTTACCAATCCCTGGTAATGCATAGCTCCCCCACGTTGCAGAAACTTAGAGAGGCCTGGGAAGGTGATGTGGGCCCACTGGAGGAGGAGGACTGGACGGAGGGCCTGGCTTCCCCGCGGGGGGCTGCCATAGCCGTAAGTTTACGCCTCATCCAGTTCAAATACCTTCATCGGGTTTACTTCACTAGGGTTAGGTTGTGGAGGGCAGGGTTAGTGGCCTCCCCTGTGTGTCTCAGATGCGAGCGGGAGGAGGGTACCCTGATACATACAGTCTGGCACTGCTCTGCTTTGGCACGTTTCTGGAGGGGAGTTATGGCCTGTAATTCAGAGGTATTGGGTTGGGACCTTCCCTGCTCACCGAAGCTGGTACTCCTACACGTTATGGACGGGGTTGGGGGCAATATATACAAACGTCATCTTATGCTACTGGGGTTTACTCTGGCTAAAAGAGATATTGCCAGGGCTTGGAAGGCACCAGTAGCGCCCTCAGTGTCCGCATGGAAGAACGGTCTGGACTTCTGCATGGGCCTGTAGATTCCCATCTTCACGGCAAGAGGGTGCCCCCTTAAACACTTTAAAATCTGGAAGCGTTGGGCAGACTATCGAGGCTTGGAGTTGGAACCTGTCTCTACGGCAGGGCCCCTTGACCCGGCTTAACTCTCTATTGTGTTGATGCAGGACATGGTGTCATGTGCAATAACGGACTATACATTTCACAGAAGGTGCTTTTTCTGTTAATGTGCTGCTCTGGAGTGGACGTTAGTGTGATGGGGGGGCGGGTTGTGGGGTTATAGTTATTTTGTTGGTTCTTTATTTGTATTGCTCTTCATTTCTTCTTGTTTTGTTCATGTAAACAGTCAAAGTCATGATGATGTACGTTTCTTACGCAGAAGTTTCTGGGGTACAGAGCTCTGCTCTATATGTGCTATTTGACGAATAAAATCTGTTTAAAAAAAAAAAAAATAGTGAACTTGTGAGGATGTTTAGAGGTGATTCTCTGCGCTGTCTCCCTGGATTCGTTCTATGCATGTGGACAAATCTGCAAACCATTTGGAAGGTTCCTTGTATGTTGGAGTAGCTGATGAAGCTAGGTCTGGCAGTTGCTGCCTTCTCCTCCATGCGGTAGCCCCCTAATCCTTATATTATTATGCCTGGACCATTTTTCAAGATCCTCCTGTTTGAGGGCAAGATCGTTGTATTGTTTTTACAATGTGAGGAGTCTGAGGCTGGTGTCATGTAGCTCTTCAGCTCGTTCATTCACTGTATGTTTAAGGTTGTCAACTCTAGAGCCTAGAGATGCTATGTCATGCTGCATGTCCCTCAGGTAGTCTTTAAGATCGCTACAGATCGTGCACATTTCTTCCTTGATTTCTTTCAGGAACCTCTGTAGGAATTTCTCAGTGATGGTGACCCGTGGTCCTGTTGTAAGTCTCCACCTGACGGATCGACCCCTGAGGGAGCTTTTCCTGCATTGTCAGACCATGGGCCTTTATTTGTCAGCCTGTGGAGAAAAAAAACTGCTGTTTAGTAGGGAGTGCACCAGGTCTTCACTGGCTCTTAATTAAAAATGTCTTCGCCTAGGGATGGGCCCCTTAAGCTAGGCAATTGATCCCCTCTTCAAGTTGGCCTCATCACTTTTTCATTAGGCCAATAGCGGGACGTGCTTCTTGCTCCCAAAAACAATCGTCACATCAGTGAAGGTAGGTGCAGTGGAAAAGTAGGGTCTCAGTAACCGATGCCACCTACTGCTGTTAGTGGCCTCAGCTCAGATAACACCCCCTCTGCCTCAATCAACAGGTCACTCCGATCAAAGGAGCTTGCCTGTGTGTTAAGGGTGTCTTTCCACGAGGCTCCTGCCCTATGCGCAGAATATTCAGTGTCCCTTGGGGGACGCCCCCTTTGGCTCCTGTCACACATGCGGTTTCTTAGCATTCTTTCATGCAGTGGGTGTCCTCAGACTGTACCTTCACAGACCCGGACTGTGTGACCAACCCAAAGGCAGTCCCACGTGGTTCGGTCCTTCAGACCCCCTCCCCGTTGCACTCACGCCTTCCTGCAGGGTGGAGCCTCTCGAATTAGGTTTTCTCTCTCTTGTACCAATCCCTGTTCAGTTGTTGCCCTCTGTGGATGGGGTTCGCAGCCTTCAGATCTTCTTGGGCCAGCCCTCTCTATCTGGGGAATCAAGATGACGTCCCTCCTTCAGGCTCAGGTACCACATCCGGTAGAGTACCTTGCTCTGTGTGGCAGCTGAGTGCATGCTTTTGGCACTTAGGAATACCACAGGAGGTTCCTAGCACTTCCACTTTCATGCTTCGTGTCAAGGCCTTTCCTCATGTAGCGCAAGCTCAGAGTATGTACCTTTCTGGCTTGACACCGCGGTCCCCACTGCTCGTTGAGTCAAGCGGCAATGCTCCAGGGCCCAGCTGCACAGGCTCGTCCCGGCAATTTTTCTTCTGCTAAGCCAGGACCATCGGCCATGCTGAGGAGCTCCTTTTGTGGTTGTCACTCTGTGCTCAGTTCTCAGGCCATACCCCTGCGTTTGGGCCGTTTGAGGAACTACAGGCCTCTCCTAATACCCACTGCTGCTCCGGCTGGTCTAAGATGGCGGGCGCCCTTTGAGCTCCAATTCATCCAAGACCCGGCTGTGTCTGTGATATTCTGTTGCATTGTGTGTCCGCGGCAGGTGCAGCTGTGTTCCGCTGCTCCAAGACGATAGCTGGACCTACAGAGTTTTGTTGCAGATGATAGGCATCAAGGTCTAAAAGCCTGGGGGTGTAGCTGATTGTGTGCATGTTCACTCTATTCCCCTGCTGGCCACCTTTTGTTCAGAATAAAGTGCAGAATTTTGTCCGCGACTTTCTCAAGGCTTACAAGAGTCCAAAATGTTCCTTTATCAGTGGTGATAATTCCATCCCACTGGAAAATTAAAATCTATGTTCCGATGTCCACGTCGCATTTAACCGTGGATCTTCGTCATGAGCCAAACCTAGAGCACGTAAGAAGGACGTGTAGGTCCCCACATCAGCGCCGTGTTCTCGAGTGCGACGTGGACATCGGAACATAGATTTTAATTTTCCAGTGGGATGGAATTATCACCACTGATAAAGGAACACTTTGGACTCTTGTAAGCCTTGAGAAAGTCGCGGGACAAAATTCCTTTGTGCGACGAAACACGTGTTGGCTGATGCAAGAACAAAGAGAATAAAGAAAAGAAAGCAAGCTCGAAAATTTCTCTATCATTTATGCTTGACTAAAACAAATTGGATAATTGCATATTACTTAAAAGACGTGTGCTGAGGATTGTGTTTATGAAATGATATGATAGCCCAGGATGTGTAGAGTGTGGCGCACGGGAGCTCTGTGTGGTAATATATCTATGGCTCTAAGATCGCTGGGGTGGCGTCGGGGTGTCTCTCGGGTGTGTAAGAAGGTAATTTCTGAGAGGGTCCCAAATGTCTCTTGGCCGGGAAGCCTGGGGGAGCAACTCAGCCCCATCTACAGGCGACACGACGCTTAGCCATCAGCAAGGCAGTAGCGGTGTACCGGCGGTATGTTTTAGCAATGAGCGCAGTGTAGCCTAATAAGGCAACAAACGGATTGCGATCTAATGATAACATTGTCATCTGGTCTAACGCATTGAAGACCTGATCCCCATAGTCATACACTCCGGGACATTCCCAGGCTAAATGGAGGAAGTCCGCCCCTGGAGTGCCACATCTATCGCAGCAGTCTGAGTCTTTCAGCTTATACTTCTTCATTTTGACTGGAGTGTAGTATAAACGATGCAAAAATTTAAAATGCGTAATGCGCAATCGGCTGCTGGCAGAGATTTGTTCTGTTTGTAGACAGCAATACATCCAGTGTTCGTATCCTAGTTCTGAGTTCCAATGCGTGCGAGAGGAGCAAGGGGGTGCCTCTTGCGTCGTGTGTATGGAGTGGTACAGTGCGGAAACCATGTGACCTGGGGATGTTGCCTGAAGTATCGGGTGCAAAGGGGCCAATATGGGAGGCTCACGGGGGAACCCTGGGGTAATGGAGCGCATGCCTTGTCGAAGCCTTACATAGAGGAATAGGTCCAGAGGGGATGGCTGGGTTTCATGGAACATTTGATCTAATGTCCGAAATTGCCCATTGTGGTAAAGGTCACCCCATGTTTTGACGTGGATCCGCTCCAAGAGCTTGTGAAATCCACCCTCCTGGAGTAGATGCATGCGGGGATGGTATGATAATGGAAGCAGCGGGGAATAGGGCATGGGACATTGCAGTAGAGTCAGGATTCGATTCCAGGCCTCAACCGTGCAGGTGACCGTGGTTGGTGCCGTGTCACGAGGCTGGGGGGTAGTGTATATCGCGCCGTCTAGAGGTACCGGATCAGCCGGCCACTGTTCTGTGGCGACCTGTGTCATGTAGCGGGGGGGACGAAACCAGTAGTAAGCATAGTGTGCTTGGGCACATGTGTAGTAAAGTTCGAAGTTCGGGATGTCAAAACCTCCTTGTGAATAAGGCCTGGTGAGAATGCTCCATTGCAGTCGCGGTTGTTTGTCTCCCCATACTAATCTGATCATTTCTGATCGTAGTGCTTTAAGAAAATGCCTCCCAGGATGGTACGGAATATTGAGGAATAAATACAGTAGCCGCGGGAGGACTACCATTTTTATCAATGAGGCGCGGCCTGCTAGGGAAAGAGGCAATGTTATCCAACGAGTGACATTATCTGTAATGTGGTCCAAGGCGGTGCCATAATTAAGGCGCATTAATTCCTCCCTGTCGCTGGTGATGGAGATCCCCAGATATTTCATATCTGAGTGGCACCATTCTAGTGGGAAATCCAGGGGGAATGGCTGAGCGGCAGGAGTGAGAGGAAATATTTGTGACTTGCCCCAATTTATATGGATCCCAGATAGTTTCCCAAAAACAAATTCTCGTAAAAGGGGGTTTGTTATCTTGCGGGTCTCTAACATAAAGAGTAATGTCATCCGCATACAGCGAAATCAGTATCTGGCGTAGGTTGCACCGTAACGCCTTGTCCTGATGGTGCTGCCGGAGTTTGGCCGCCAGTGGCTCTACCGCCAGGGCGAAAAGCAGGGGAGAGAGTGGGCACCCCTGCCGGGAGCCTCTAGTGATGGGAAAGGCTGGAGATAGGTGACCATTAATTAGGACTTTGGCTGTAGGGAGTCGATATAGTAGCCTAATCCATGAGAGAAATAATGGAGGGAAGCCCATCCGTTGTAATACTCCTAGTAAGTAATCCCACTCGACTGAATCAAACTCCTTCGTGGTGTCTAGGAAAATCGCCGCCAATGGCAGGTCTGGATCAACATTGTGGTAGATTGAAAAAAAGGTACGAAGGTTGTGTGTGGTCGCCCGCCCGGGAATGAAGCCCGCTTGGTCAGGGAGAGCAAGTTTCTCCATAAGCAGATTCAGTCGGTTGGCTATAACTTTAGCCAAAATTTTAGTATCGCAGTTAATGAGAGACAATGGTCTGTAGGAGTCACAGTGGAGCGCTGGTTTCCCAGGTTTGAGTAGAGAAGTGATGAGCGCTTCTCTCATGGAGGCGGGAAGTGTGCTAGTTTCGAAAGCGTCTTCGTACACTTCTTTAAGGATGGGAGCTAAAAGGGCTATGTATGTTTTATAGAATTCAATGGGGAGCCCGTCAAAGCCGGGGGCTTTGCCTGATTTCATTTGCATTATGGCCTCCCGTATCTCATCGAGCTCTAGAGGGGCACAAAGAAACTCCCGTTGTGGATCGCCCAACCATGCCAATGACACGTTCTCCAGATAATTGTCTAGGTCAAGGGCGTCGCGTCTCTTTGATGTGTACAGCGAGGAGTAATGTGTAGAGAACGTGCGAAGTATGTCGGCGGTGTCTCTATAGAGGACGTCTCCCTGACCTATCTCTAAGACGTAATTTGAATTTGAAAACCGGGGCTTGCGTATTGTTTCAGCCAGGGCCTTCCCGGGGCTTTCGCCCTCGCAATATCTGCGGGCCACCCAGTGTTTACCCCTGAACTTCGCCTCGGGGTCCGCAGTGTCGGTATACTCTGTGAGCTTATCTCGGAACTCATGGCGCGTCTGTCCATCCGTGTCCGTAGTGAGCCTAGTCTCTAGTGTCTTGAGCTCAGTCTCAAGCTTTTTCAGTGTTCCCTGTATGTCACGCAGAACACCTGAGCACTTCGAAATACAGAATCCTCGCATTGTGACCTTGAAGGCCTCCCAACCTGTTTCAACACTATCGACAGATCCTTTATTTTTCTGTAAAAACTCCTGTATTTCTTGTCCCAGCTTGTCCTGAAATACTGCATCTAACAGTGTTAAGGGGGGCAGTCTCCAAATGCTGCGTGAGACGCCATACCCCGGGGATGTGAGTACTACTCTCACGGGGGCATGGTCGGAATAAGTTCTCGCTAGGTGCGTGACGGTAGTGATTAACGGACCAAGCTCTCGTGTAAGCAGGAAGTAATTTTAGCCGGGCCCAAGACGCATACTGAGCAGTAAAGTGTGTACCTTCAGTGGTGTGCGGGTTAAGGTGGCGCCAGGCATCTAGCAAGCCATTGGCTGTCACTATTCCATGCAGGGCTTTGTGTGATCTGTTGTAGTGGTGTGCCGAGGGATTCGACCTGTCTGCAGCGGGGTTGAGAGTAACATTGAAATCCCCACCCCATATTATGTGAGTGGACCCTATCGCAATAATCCTTCCCCAGAGCGTATTAAAAAAATCGAGGGAGTCAACGTTAGGGCCATAGCAGCATGCCAGGGTGACCGATTCCGTGCCTAGCCTGCCCCACGCAAGACAGTATCGCCCGTGTTGATCCTGTTCCGACCCAGCAAGGGCAAAGGGAGTATGTTTTTTAAGAAGTATGGCCGTCCCTCTGGAGTAAGAGGAATAGGAAGAGAACAGTCTGTGATCAGCCCATTTGTGTGCGAAGGTGTTCTTATGCTTGGGATTAACATGAGTCTCTTGGAGCATCGCGATTTGGACCTGGTGCCTGTCTAAGTATGCCAATATTTGGCGGCGTTTCCTCGGGTCACCCAACCCCCTGACGTTCCATGTAAGGATCTGCAAATTCTGGGAGTGTGTTAGATTAGCCATAAGTCTTAGCGGGTGATGTTAAGCGAGAGCGTGGTTATGCTGTGTCTATAAAGCAAGCGGAAAAAACAACAACAGTGCGTCTGTTTGTCACATGTGTCTCGTGTGCTGTGGAAGAATTTCAAGAACAATCCCGATCCCTCCCCCTCCCACTGAAGCATCCCAAACATGCCAGTATTATGTTCCCTACCCCCCCCACCCAAATTCCCCCAACTTCATTAACAGGCTGCGTGTTACTACGCAGTTTAGAACAAAGGGGGAGCACCCTCGGGGGAGGGGGTGGGGGGGCTCCTTGGTGCAAGCACGTTCACACCCCCGCCCTCTGAAAGCCAATGCGATGGGTTGGTCAAACTCAGAGAGGGCGTGGTCGCTCGGTGTTTAGTGTCCCATAGTCCCAGTGTGTCACTTATCTGGTTTACGATGACGAGTGACCAGCTCTGGAGGATGCTTGCTTCCAATTTCAGGACGCGCTGTGTCTTTGTGTTGTCGTGGGTTACTCAATGAGGGATTATATCTCGGCATTAGTACCAGTCACTCAGCGTCCGGAGATCTCGGTCTGGGTGATGAGATCGGGGATGCTGTTGAGCTGTTGTTGCGCTTAAAACATTTCAGAAAGTCCTCCACTTGGTGCGGCTTAGTAAAGAATGTTTGCTTGCCTTGGTGAGTAACTCGTAGGCGCGCCGGGTACAGGAGAGCGTAGTCAATTTGGGCGTCTCTCAATTTTTGTTTAGCGGGCAGGAATTTGCGCCTCTCTTCCTGGACAGCTGCTGTAAAGTCCGGGTAGATAGTGAAGCTGTTACCTTCAAAAGTGAGTTGGTGTTTCTCCCGAGCTGCCTTGAGGGCGAAGTCGGGCGATGATGGGGCGAGGTGCACTTCCCGGGCCCTAGGGATCTGTGCGCCCTTTTGACTATAAATTGGGATGAGAAGGATTCAGCACCTATTGTGTCGCAGAGTAGCCGTTCTATGTACACCTCCATTTTCCCAGTATTGGTGCTCTTGGGAATGCCAAGGACGCGGATGTTATTCCGTCTGCTTCGCGCTTCGATATCTTCGTTTTTTGCTGCGATGATTTTCAGCAATTTATCCATTTGCGCCATATTAGCCTGGAGATGAGAGGTGGTATCTTCAGTGTCGGAGATGCGACGCTCCGTTTCTTTGATGCGTTCTTCATGCCCCTCCAGTTTGTGTACAATGGCGTCCAGCTGGTTGTGCATGTTGTCCATTTTATCTGCAAGAGTTGTGAGGCTTTGGCGCATCTCTAAAAGCAATGCTTTCATGTCGTCCTCCGGTGTAGGTGAGGACCTGTTCACGGATCCATTTCTGGCTGTGTCTGGTTCGTCCTGCTGCATACGGCCACTCTTCTTGGTTTCGAACATCAGCCGCGGTTGCCTTGTGTCTGCTTTCCCCATGTTCGATATGGTGGCGCCCCAAGAGCGATACCAGTCGATGTGTGCGTGATGCCCAGTCTCCTCCGGCGTAGAGGGTTGGGCGCGTGCCTCCACCTCCGATTCGAATCAGCCAGGCAATCTGATAAGGTTGGCAACGTCTGGCGTGAAGTCCAAGCAGGGTGCCTGGTGGCGGATAACTGCGTGCCACACGACTAATGCCTGGCAAGGGTAATACTAAGCGCCCAGACCTGTGGGCCTGTGTTGGCGCTTCACTGTACAGAGCGGGTTGCTCGCTGCAGCGGCGGTGCACAGGATTCGTCACTCAGTGGGGGAAAGTGGGTCGTGGTTTCAGGATGAAGGAGCACTGCAGAAGCGATGTCAGGGGGGGGTCCAACCCTCGGTTCACCGCCGTCAAGAGCGAGCTCCGGGTCCGCTCAACGCTCGCCTTATTTTGAAAACGCCTGGCGGGGGCAGGACCACCATGCGGCTGCGGGGTTACCAGTGATTCGTGGGAGAGCACTCTCGGTGTCCAGAGGGCAGGCAATGCTGTTTGAGTGGCCTTGCGTGACGGTGCAGTGGGGGTACAGGTCCGAGGACCGAAAGCTGCCTGAACCTCAGCACCTGCGCCGCGATCTGTTAATAGTCGGTGCCTGCTGCTCGCGGCTGTTCCCGGCCGCGGGGGGGGGGGTCAATGGCGGTTTAGCGCCCGCAGGGGAGTCAGAATGGTGATGGCGGCAGCTATGTTGCAGGAGTTCAGGGCCCTCGCCACTTCAATTGAGCGGGGAGACAATCCAGGCGCTTAAGCACTACGGGTGGAATACTGGCGCACTCACCGCTATCGTCTATCGCGCCAGGGCTTACTGTCCGTATCTGCTGTGAGGCCTAGCCACCTCGTGGGCGTCGCGGTGCTCGCGTGATTGCTCCCGCCAGATGTCAGTTCCAGGCACTTCGGTCTCCTGCAGCGCCAGTCGTCAAGCGAGGCTCTCAGGATGAAGGAGCACTGCAGAAGCGATATCAGGGGGGGTCCGCCCCTCAGTTCGCCGCCGTCAAGAGCGAGCTCTGGGTCCGCTCAACGCTCGCCTTATATTGAAAACGTCTGGCGGGGGCAGGACCACCATGCGGTTGCCAGTGATTCCCGGGAGAGCACTCTCGGTGTCCGGAGGGCATGCAATGCTGTTTGAGTGGCCTTGCGGGACGGTGCGGTGGGGGTACAGGTCCGAGGTCGAAAGCTGCCTGAACCTCAGCACCTGCGCCGCGATCTGTGAGTAGCCGGTGCCTGCTGCTCGTGGCTGTTCCTGGCCGCGGGGGGTCAATGGCGGTTTAGCGCCCGCAGGGGAGTCCGAATGGTGATGGCAGCAGCTATGCTGCAGGAGTTCAGGGCACTCGCCACTTCAATTGAGCGGGGAGACAATCCAGGCGCTTAAGCACTAGGGGTGGAATACTGGCGCACTCACCGCTATCGTCGGTCGCGCCAGGGCTTATTGTCCGTATCTGCTGTGAGGCCTAGCCACCTCATGGGCGCCGCGGTGCTCGCGTGAGCGCTCCTGCCAGGTGGCAGTTCCAGGCACTTCGGTCTCCTGCAGCGCCAGTCGTCAAGCGAGGCTCTAGCGGCGGTCAGCCACGTTTTTCACGCCCCAAACTCACAGCCCTGATGCTTGTGGCTGTAGTCACTCGGATGCTGTGTTCATTGAGCGATTGTGACTATCTGGGCAGGATTTTTGGGCGGATTATTGCGCCAAGCTGCAGGAGCCTCACTCCAGTGCGGCCATTTTGCTTGTGCGCCACCTAGCGCCCCCCTTCTCAGGATCCTTTGAAAGAAATGTAGATGAAAAGTAGTACTAGTTGGAAAAAGCAGTACTAGTTGGAAAAAGCAAACATTTACTAACAAAGCACTCTTAATTCATGCCACCTTAACTTCCCGTTCCATCCACAGGCCAGCAGAAAATATAATGAAGTCTATTGATCTTCCAGAAAACCTGGTACCCTCTGACGGACCAACAGTAGACTCTTGCATGTAGGTAACAAGATTACATTGGATTTATTAAGTGTTTTTGGCTTAACTGCCTTTCACACAAGAGTCTCCAACAAGAATACATATCTAAAAACATAGGAGTAAGAGGAAAGAAAGAGGGAAGGATAGAGAAAAACAACTTAAAGTTCCTTTGGTTTTAACTTACATGGGGCAGAAAGGAGACATGCAGGGCAAAAGGAGAACTATAGATCTCAAAATGTTTGTTTCAAAGTCTTTTTATAATTTTATTCTGATTCAGCAATGTTTTCGGTCCTGGTCTTCAGTTTTCGATCTCTTCTGTCAGAAATTGTAACCATACATGTAGACATACAAAACCTTGGTCTACCTTTAAGAGACCCTCTCTGAAACCAGGCTGATGAGTCGGAATGATTTCTGATAATGTATGTGCCCTTCTCGTCAGTTGGGCGATGGGGGGGTGATGATACTGTTTAGTCATTATGTGGGGCAGGTGTCTGTCTGAAACCTCTTAAAAATTGCAGTTAACATTTTTGACCACCATTCTGGTGAGGATTTGAAGACTAATGGAGGCTCATGTTTGGACCAGGTCATTTGTGTTTGAGAGCTCTTCAGTGGCTGACTATATTATCTCCTTCTTAAAGATAATTTTGTAATTGTCCAGATTGTTGCTTTAGGCCTCATCCATTGCTTCTTTTGGAGGGGAAGTTAGATGGGGAGTTGTGTTTGAGGCATTGCAGCTCTGAGAATTATCATGGCTACATTATGCATTTGAAGTGGGGGGTAATGAGGAGCCAATATTACTTCTCCAGTGCAAACCCTCTTTCCACAGAACTTTCTAAAAGTACACAAGCTGTTTAAAGGTGTGGGTAGGTGTGCATTGTTTCCTTCTGTTTGTGCTGAAGGCAATCATTGCCTGACTCCTTCCTTGCTCATTAACAAATGCTGTTCCAATTGGTGGATCTTCTACATGCCCTGATTCAAATATTCTCTTGAGCTATTTTGTGACCTCCGGTCTCCAAGTCTCACACTTTTTTTTGCAGCGTGGATCTCCTCTGGATTCACACGCTGTGAACATTTTCATCAGTGCCGCTGCCCACCTGATTCTAGTCACAGCATCGTTCTACCGCAACAAAATCGGGGGGCAGGGAGGTTGGAGGAATGAAACTAGCAAAGGAAATTTGCATGTGTCAATCAGACCAATAGGCATGGTGGTGACAGGTTAATCAGGAAAGGAGCACCACATGAATGGGAGATGCATCAAGGAGTTGTAGACACGATTTTGAAGACAGGAGACCCCAGAAATAGAACTGTTCACAACAAAGAATGCAAATTGCCTCAAATTCACATCTCTGAATATCCACATCCCCAATTCAGGGGGGATGCACAGTTGATAAGTTGGCATCAACTATATCGCTTGTTCCTTTTCTGCCAGTCAACTGATACGAGCTGTGATCATCAAATGCAGGTACACACATTTGGCAGTGGTACTTTTTGCCCCGGAGTTGGCAAGTCAAGCATGGTACTTACACCTAATGGCAATGGCTCAAAGCAGAATAATAACAATTCCAAGGATCTGCTAACAATGTAGTAGAGAAGAGTTTTCCTTTTTCAGCCAGTCAGCTATCACCTGCCACCATGGTTCCTGAAGACAGAATTTGGTAACTTCCATTTACCTTGAGAGTGCATATAGGTGATGAAAGACAACTTGAAAGTGTCAGGCTTCGAAATGGACATGCCTTGTTATGGGATGTGCACACCTAGAAATTCAGGTGGAACTAACAAATGAGACCTTGATTGTCAAATACTGAATGTGTTTGCTAAAATCTAAACTGACATGGGCTTCTTTACGAGTCCACCTGTCAGCCATAGTGGTGTAAACAAACACAAAATGGGAAGAACCCTTTTTGCTACTCTAATATTCAAAAGATTTTTGGAAGGTACTAAGAGAATCCGCCGCCTAGGCGCATTCAGCTTCTAATATGGAACCTTACCCTACTTCTGTTACACCTGATGATGCAGCCTTTGAGCACAAATCCAATGGAAAGCATCTCACATTGCCCTTGTGATCGAAAAAACATCCTTAAACAGAGGTGGTGTACTGCAGGCACTAACTATTCAAGACCCAAGTCTTTAAACACACAAGACGAAGGTGGAGAACCAATACACAGTTTGTCTCAATGTTGACCATGTTTTCCAAGCTATTCATATACCCACATTCTGTCAGCAACCAAAGATGCAGGCTGAAAGAGCATCCGCTCCTTAGATTTAAGCGGAGCAGTCATGTACTACACTCGAGATTAAGTCAGTAAGAAAGGCAGATAAATGCTGTGTTGCAAATGTGAGGGAGAAGGGTTACACGACTTCAAGGGAACCATTGCAAAACGGATAGAGACGATACAAATGTGTTACTACTTAGTAAGAAAAATGTTAGAAGTAAGATCAAGGTCACACTCCAAGGAAAAAAGGAGCCACAGTAGTATATAATGCTAATGCAACTTTAAATTATATATATAAAGCAGCAACTCCGTCATCAGGATACACCTTGTCCACATTGTGTGGATGGACACTCCAGGAGGGGAGACCAGTTGGGGCAGAAGAAGTTAAAACTTTAATTTCTATCTATCAGCAGTTCACCACCTTGTCCAATAATCCACTATATAATCTATGCACAGCCATTGCGGTATGTAACCAAAAACCTAAACAGACTATTATCCATCCAAATCAGGGCAGTGCACTAAGGACCAATTGGTACAAGACCTTTGCATATGCTTTCCCATCATGATTCCAGTGATAGTGCAGGTCAGCCAAAATGAGGTTTCACTTTGTGGTGGAGCTTCCTTCAGATTCCTAACCATGCGAACATTCCTCCAGTCATAGGAGTGGTCTGTAAAAGCTATTCCCCCAGCAGTAGCTCTCCAGCACCTTCAGCTGGTGGTATGTGGCTCCATATTGCCAAATATTGGCAGCCTGTGTTCCAGTCTATATATGACTTATCTTAGCAAATCCAGAGAGCGCTCTCCGAATACTTCACAGGCAACATTTCCTCAACTAGGCCAAATCTCTCATCTAAGAGGTTTCGGGGTTCAAGGCCTGCCTTAAGTGCTGCAAGTGAATGTCTTCATCAGATCCTTACAAGATCTGCATGTGGTATCTTGGATCGGACGATGACGCCACAGCTTGTCATGTTATAAGAGTTATACAGTGTGTAGCTGCCCCAGCAACGGGGCATCCCAGCACGAGCCCTAAAAGAGCAAACTGCAAGAAGCGACCTATTGCAAAGTGCTGCAAGGAGCAGCTAAGAAGAGAACAACCAGGTCTTCAGGATTTTCCTTAAAGACCAGTGATTCTGGATGCTCGAAATGGATGGAGGGAGCGAGTTCCAAAGGGCAGGGACCATAGCACAGAAAGAACAGCCTCCAGCTCTGACTCTCTTAGCACGTGGAACAGAAGCCAAAATACGATTGGCTGAATGCAGTGACCGTGGGGGCATGTACGGGTAGCTTGCAATTCACGTTCCCTGATGCTCCCGTTGGCCATCATGAAGCGGGAGGCCAAGTTGTTCTTAGCCAAGGCCCAAAAGGATGCAGCTAAACCTTATGTGAGGTAATGATCTCTCAAACGGTTTTCACACTAAGTACAGAAGAAAGGAGAAATCCTCATCTTCCTTGAGAAAACAGTCCTGTTTCAAGACTGATCTGAGTCACGGAGGAGTTCCCCAATGCCAGGCTGTTGTTCATTCTCTGAGCTGATTCCTAAGTTGTAGAAGATTCACCCCGAACTTCTAACATTTTCTGCTGACTGCATGCCATGAGGCCGCATTGGGCACCAGTACAATCTGTGGTAATCCTCAAAGCCTTCAGGCTTGATGACTCAGGTGACTCTTACCTTGATGCCACCCAGTTCCATGCCTCTACAGGCTCCAGTCTCTGCACCTAAAAGAGGTTCCAGACATCCCCTGTTTGTCTGACCCATCCACAACAGAAGCCCTAAAGGTGATCTCTACTCTGTATTTTGAGTCATTACCAGTGCTGCCTTAAAAATATAAGTTACCCAAGACGCACAAGTGACTGTGAGCACTTGCCTTGAGGACGAGTCTCTTCACAGGGCTCAGAAATGTTCTTCTACAGAGTAGTTAATCCACTTCGTCTCAGACACCATAACCATGCTTGATATGGATTATGGCCACACAGATGATGATGATTCAGGGGCTAACAATCTGCTTCATTATTCTTATTCTGATACTGGCCTTTATCTTGACTTAGAAAATGCCAGTGACCTGGATAGATGTTCCTTACACCTCTGCGGCCCAGACAGAGGAAGTATCATTCTTTTACCACAGAGGTTCACTGAGCTGCAGGAATTGGATTTGACTTCCGAGGTACCAGAGTCTAACATTTTAACAAGTAGCCTCATTATGTCTGGTGGACCACTATATTCTCGCCTTGTGGCAATTGCTTTAACGTACAGTTATAAGCCTACCTGATCACATGAAGAAACCTATTTCCAAAATTTTCAGTGATTACTTGTGTTCCTCAATAGAGACCCTCAAGTACAGCTTTGATTCTGTAGATAGTGTGGTTGGGACACAGCGATTATGTTACGCTGGCATACTTGAATGCATTCTACAGGGTTTTCAAGAGAATACAGGCCACTATGATGGACATGCCCTTCAATGGCTAGTGGTTTCTTGCTGAATGGGATGACTTCTTCCTGGAGTGCTTTAAGAATAGCAGGGCTACCTCCCACCTGCAGGACTTGGCTTTGTCTGTGAGGCAGTTCCATCAGCAATACAGAACTTCCAGGAGCTATTATGGAGCTCAGCAATTCTGGCAGAGACAACCCTCATAGCCAGTCTCAATACCTCTGCAAATGTCCTGCTCCTTTTGAGGCAGGGGTGAATCAAAAGAATGTTATTGCCGTGAAAAGATCAAGAGCCCTCTGTTCTTTGCCATATCTGCTGCCTCCCAGTCTTTCTGATTTCCTCTACCACCACCAATCTTTACAGCACAATCTTCTGTTAGAAAGGAGGCTTTCTCTGACTTTTCCACCAAATGAAAGTTGATTTGCCCGGGCTATGTCCTTAACATTCCTGTCCCTACCTCTGGACCATCCTCCTCCTACCAGGACTTCTACCAGGACATACTCTCCGGCTCTCACCTCTATTCTGGAGGAAGAGGTTCTTGCCCTGCTGAACAAAGCGGCCATAGAGATGGTGCCTTTGGAAGAAAGTGGCATTAAACTTTACCCCCTTTACTTCCTGGTCCCCAGGAAAATTTGAGGTCTGAGACGCATCCTGGCTCTGTGCCTTCTGAACTTCTTCATTCAGCAGGACAAATTCGAGATGCTGTCTCTGAGCCTGGTTATGCTAGCCCTGAACAGAGGGGATTGTTTTGTGCCCCTGGACCTCCCAGATGCCAGCTTTCATCTTCCAGTTCCCTCTGCTCACAGGTGTTAAATGAGATTCATCATGGGGTGCCAACGCCATTGTTTTGTGGTCTTGCTGCTCTGTATGATTATCGTACCTCATGTGTTTCACAAATTTTCTTGCAGTTGTGGTGGTTTCTCCGAGATGATCGTGAGTCCTTATATTTCCATACTTGCACGACTGGCTGGTGAAGGCAGAGATACCATTGCTGGTTGAGGAATATCTTTTTTTCCCCACAATGACTTTTCTCCACAACTTAGACTTTCCCAGCAACGCCCACAAATCCAACCTCACTCTAAAGGAGAGGTTGATCTTTGTAGCTGCATGCTTGACATCATCTGCATGAAAGCCTTTCTTCCTCTTTTGAGGATCATGTTTTTTTCGTAAAGGATTCCAACATTTCTGACTCAAACGCATCTCCCAGTCCTACAGGTACTATGTTTGCTCAGGCTTACACACCCTACTGGTTCTGCACTCCAGATTGTGGATGCTGGATGAGGGCTCTCCAGTATGGCTTCAACACCAAGGGAGCCTCTTGGCTCAGTTGCAGATCTCCAGTCTGATCACCCAGACCTGCACTGGTGAATGGACCGCTCCAATCCTGAGGTGGGTCATCCTGTCAGCCCTGTGTAAGTGCAGTCTGCATGTCACAGACAACTCCTCACTGGGATGGTGCTCTCGTTTGGGCGGTATAAAGGTGTGGGACCTTGGTCCTCATCACAGCAACATCTGCACATAAATGTGCTAGAGCTTTGGGCAGTCTGCCTTGTCTTGACGGCGTTACTTCATTCAGTCAGTGGGTGCCATCCAGATTTTGTCGGACAACACTACTACTGGCCATTATATCAACAGAGAGGGTAGGGTAGGATCACCTGTTGGGAATCAATTCGCTTGGGGCAGTGGATGCAGCAAAGGGGAATTATCCTGGGATCATCCTATTTGGCAGCATTTCTCTACATAGTAGCCTCTCTGTGGAGGACCACAACTACACTCCGAAGTGAGTGAGGTGATTTTTTTCCAGATTGGGGTGTCTATCCCTGGACCTATTCACCACAGTCCAAAAGCATACACTTGTCAGAGTGGGTCTCTGGAAGAAGCCTTGAGGGTTGGCTGGTCGCAGGGCCTGCTGTAAGCATTTCATAAATTCTGCTGAAAGTCTAGCAGAAGGTGTGTGAGGATTGGGCTCATCTCAACCTAATTGCACCAGATTTGGTAAGAGGGATTTAGCATGCCGATCTGTTGGCACTCGGCACTCTGCTGCCTCTTACTCTCTTGGACAGAAATGCTCTTGCAGCAAGCTAGCCAGGGCCTGATTGATGCCAGCAAAGTATTTCTGCTTCCCTGAAAATGATGCATTGTCATCATTTCAGCTGTAAGAAACCAGGTTACAAATGTTATGTGGGTTGCTGGAATAAATGAGTGCAGTGGTGTGAGTGAGAATGTTTGGATCCCTTTAAATCTTGTCTTTCTGCTGTTCGGAATTTCACACACTCTTACTGCAGGGGCAGTGGCTCTAGTCAAGGGTTATCTGGCTGCCCTGTCCTCTTTCATGTGCACCCCTGATCAGCTGTCGTTGTTTAGGTCACTTATTTCATCTTTGGGATGTAAGCCTTGTGTTGACTTGATGGCATCTTCTTTTGAATCAATACACAGTTGCCCAGTTCGACCTCATTGAAGACAGTATTGTTAATTGTAATAACCTCTGCATGAATGGGGAGAATTCAGGCCCTCTTAATGTGTCCACCTTTCTTAATTTGTTACTCATCCTTACCTTTTTGAAATTCAAAATGTTTTCTTGTTAGCCATTGTTTCACTATGAAGGGTGGTCGAAATGTAGGCACTCAATTAGACCATTCAATATGTGTGAAGGGTGGTGAGATGCACACCGGTGTACTCAATATATAATCATGCTCGACTGTTTCAAAACTGTAACGGCGTGCAAGCTTGCTCCGCCCAAATAGCTCTAAACGTATGAACGAACATGCGAAGGAACCACATTTGATCCCTGTTCAAGCTGCACAACCAAGTTTATCGCTGAATAAATCCAATAAATTGAAATATATATGCTTAATTCACTTATTTCACTACTTCCTCTTTAAACTTTTCCCCTGTTTTCCATTTGCATGTAATCAATTTATTTTACTCATTCCCATTCTTGTGCAAAGTTCTTCATAAAACACAGGAACAAGGTCCGTTTCCACATGTCACGTCTTTATTTAAAAGAACCCAATGCATTTCGGGAGACTTCCCTTCATCAGGGGTGTCTACAATGCAAAAAAATTAATTAAAATATATCACCACCAACATCATAAATAACGCTCCTAATTGTTTACACAAACTGAATGCGCAATTAATACGGACTGTAACAATCTATATACACCCCACCCGGCATCGATATAAACGCTGCTACTCTATTATGTTTACGACATTCACCAACGTGAACAAATCCTATTCCCCATACTGACTAGTACAATCCTGTCCTCTCGTAATCCCAACATTCAAAGCTATTTATGCAGTTGTATATCCCATTGTAGCCTGTAACACATAATCATTATTATTAACGAAAATGATCACAACGCGCTTACCGCGACATGTGTAGGTCTTCACTCATAAGCGCCCGATTTCACGAAATTGTTACATCATTCGTTAAAACTTGTGTACTTCACCGGTGTGCATCTCACCACCCTTCACACACATTGAATTATCCATTCCGTCCTAAACCGGTGGGATTGCACCCAGGATGAAAGAAAAATGAGAAACTGGTTGATCTTTGAAAAAATGGAAGAGAAATTAAGACACGAAGAAAGATGAACTCACAGGAACTACGTTTTCCCACATGTATTATCATCCCCCACAGTGACAGGAAAGAGGCGATGATCTCGTTGTGATGCAGTAATCACTCTCACAAAAGTGGACTGTTTGAAATTATCATCTAGGACACTTAATACCTCTATGGCTATGTTGCCCTAAAATTGTTTGGTATTTTAAAATTGCTGTAGATGTTCTCTTTAACATATACAACATTAATTCATTCTTGGGGGTGAATAGGGTAGTTGAACATTGGGAATGCAATCATTTCTTTCCAAGCATTTTTTTCAAAGCATGCTGGCTAATGTACCTTTCGAGAAGGAGTGGGAGGGAGTTCCACTTAGCAATCCATGTAGTCCTTTACGTAGTTTAGTACCTGCACTGTTAACACGTGATTAAGCACCTGGCAGAACGGAAGGGGTGTTATATAACAGAAAAGGTTTAACTACTCAACGCTGACTTGCACCGATAAAGGAGAGACGTGCGGGGACACATTTTGAAACTTTGAAATAGTGGATTGACACTTCATAAGTTTTAACGAATGATGTATACAATTTGGTGAAATCGGGCGCTTATGAGTGAAGACCTACACATGTCGCGGTAAGCGCGTTGTGATCATTTTCGTTAATAATAATGATTGTGTTACGGGCTACAATGGGGTATAAAACTGCATAAATAGCTTTGAATGTTGGGATTACGAGAGGACAGGATTGTACTAGTCAGTATGGGGAATAGGATTTGTTCACGTTGGTGAATGTCGTAAACATAATAGAGTAGCAGCGTTTATATCGATGCCGGGTGGGGTGTATATAGATTGTTACAGTCTGTATTAATTGCGCTTTCATGAACGCAGTAAAAGCGCCCGATTTCACCAAATTGTTACATCATTCATAAAAAATTAATTAAAATATATCAACACCAACATCATAAATAACGCTCCTAATTGTTTACACAAACTGAATACGTCTGTTATGAGTGAAGACCTACACATGTCGCGGTAAGCGCGTTGTGATCATTTTCGTTAATAATAATTATGTTACGGGCTACAATGGGGTATAAAACTGCATAAATAGCTTTGAATGTTGGGATTACGAGAGGACAGGATTGTACTAGTCAGTATGGGGAATAGGATTTGTTCACGTTGGTGAATGTCGTAAACATAATAGAGTAGCAGCGTTTATATCGATGCCGGGTGGGGTGTATATAGATTGTTACTGTCCGTATTAATTGCGCTTTCATGAACGCAGTAAAACAGACGTATTCAGTTTGTGTAAACAATTAGGAGCGTTATTTATGATGTTGGTGGTGATATATTTTAATTAATTTTTTTGCATTGTAGACACCCCTGATGAAGGGAAGTATCCCGAAATGCATTGGGTTCTTTTAAATAAAGACGTGACATGAGGAAATGGACCTTGTTCCTGTGTTTTATGAAGAACTTTGCACAAGAATGGGAATGAGTAAAATAAATTGATTACATGCAAATGGAAAACAGGGGAAAAGTTTAAAGAGGAAGTAGTGAAATAAGTGAATTAAGCATATAAATTTCAATTTTTTGGATTTATTCAGCGATAAACTTGGTTGTGCAGCTTGAACAGTGATCAAATGTGGTTCCTTCGCATTTTCGTACTTAATTAGACCAGCCACATCTACAGTTACATGAGACTAGGGTGTTTTTAGGTCGAGCCTCGAGTAGCGCGCAAGCGCTGCTAGGCGAGACTTTATGTTAGGGGGTTTGGAAAGCTGACCAGACGCTCGTGCGTCATGGCCTTTTTCCTGCGGTTACGCGCGCAGGGCCGACATCTGTTTCCCATTATCGTGCCCAGACGCGGGCGCGATAATTGGAAACACATGCCGGCCGTGCGGGAAAAGGCCATGACGCACGAGCGTCTGGTCAGCTTTCCAAAGCCCATGCTGCCGCGTCGCTCGCCCCGCTCCTCTCTTGTTTTAACTTGGAACTATAATCGGCTTAACAGAGGTAAGGAGCATTAGTTAGTGGTGCTGTCCTGTGTGGTCTTGTGATATATTATTATATGCATTACTTCATGGTATATGATTGGCAATATACCATGTCTTAAAATCTCTTCTTTGGTGCCGTATGTTGTGCTTATAAAGTAGTCTAATCTCACCAGTGTGTCATGCAGAGAAGTGATGTGTTCTTTACAGCAGGGGAGCAATTGCTCTACATTTGAGCAAAATTGCAACAAGGTAACTATTGTATGCAGATGAAACGACGTGTCGGCTTTCCTAAAATGGTAATTACCGTTTTTTCACTGAAAGATGTTCCAACTCGTAAGCAGGAGAAAAGTAATATAAAATTCACTGCAAGTTTTCTCGAGCTCTGCATCAAGGGTTTCTAATAAAGCTGTTTGGGGCCTGTGCGCTGGCTGTGACTGACGACACCGATGCACCGGAGAAGCCAGGAAGTAGGCGGCCAGCCCGTGTCATATTGCTTACGCAACATTAAAACATAAATGCGTTCACTCGCAGCTCTGTAAACATATTGAAAAATATCAACTCCTGGATCCTCATCAGTCAGGATTCAGAGCAGGGCACAGCACTGAAACGGCACTAACTCACATTGTGGATGATGCCGTGAGAGCCCTCGACCAAAATGTCCCTTGTGTCCTGATCCTTTTAGACCTGTCCTCAGCCTTCGATACCATCAAACACGAAAACTTGATTGATCTCCTACAACATAGGATGGGATTGTCAGACCTGGTCCTAAATTGGTTTGCCTCCTTCCTTCACAACCGCACACAAAGGATCAAAGTTAATCATACCCTGGCGTCCAGCACCCCTGTCCTGATTGGAGTCCCCCAAGGTTCTGCGCTTTCGCCCACTCTCTTCAACCTGTTCATGGAGCCTCTTGCGGTCATTCTGAACAGAGCCAACATCCAATACCACATGTATGCGGATGACACGCAATTGTACCTGAAGATATCCTCGCAAGAGGACATAAAAACTTTAAATGCTGCACTAGCCCAAACTCAACATTGGCTAGCTCAGAATCATCTCCTACTAAATACTCTCAAAACAGAATTTCTTTTGATCACCCCGCCTAATCACTCAGCTCCTACCCTCGACTGGATTAAACAACTAACTGCTCTGAACTGCACGCCTCATGTTGTAGACTCTGCCAAATCTTTAGGTATCACCCTGGATAAACACCTAAACATGCAGGCACACATCAGTGCTACTATTAGGGGAGCCAATTTCCAACTCAACACACTGAAGAAAATCAAACCATTCCTTCCCCCGAAGATCTCAGGCCGGCGGTTCAATCCCTGATTATCCCAAGATTGGAATATGGGTTAGTGACCCTCGCAGGACTTCCCAAAGCCAGCCTAGCCCCACTCAGAGCTACCCTGAATGCATCGGCCAGGCTTTTAACGGGTTCTAGGAAATTTGATCACATTTCACCGGACCTTGTACAGTTAAACTGGTTATCTATTGAAGCTAGAATCCGACTCAAGATAGCTTGTCTGACTCATAAAGCCATACACCACAATACCCCACACTATCTAGCAAACAAACTTGAGTTATCGGGCTCCAGCCGGAATCTCAGAAGTACTTCCACCCTTCTCTTGAAACCTCCAAAATTCAAAAAGAAAAGATCGTACAACCGTGCGTTCACCGGTCTTGCTCCTAGAATCTGGAACTCCTTGCCAACCGAGATCAGATCAAATCCTTCCACTACCTCCTTTAAAAAACTGGTCAAAAGACTACTAATGAACGAACGCTAATGCGCTGATCATTCTCATATGTGCTGTTAATAACCTAAAACGTGAAATATTTTCACTGATGTTGTATGATATGTTCTCACCATCTTTTGTTCTAGTCCTTGATAGCTCCTTTAACTGCATTAACTGCTGATTTTTGCTATTCCGGGATATACATCGCACATCTTGGTTCTTTCTATGTGTAAGATGTTTTTTCTCGGAGCGCTCTGGCACCTCTGATACACCCTACTCCTTATTCGTGAATGTTTTCCCGCAGATTGTAATCTCACTCACCTTCTTTATGTTTTGTATAATTGCTGATGACAACGCTGTACAGCGCTCTGATACCCCTTTGGGGTCTTGTTCGCGCTCTACAAAACTTTTCAAATAAATAAATCAATCAAGCTAGTGTGTAATTAAACAAGGGCTCGCATGTAGAGACTTACGTTTTCAAATGTTAATCCGAGTAAACAACTGAAAACTACATCTGTGTTTCGTGAACCTTTATTTAGCAGTCGGAAGGGGAGGGGAGGGGAGCTTGAGAGTTATTTCAGCGGAATTAGTGTAGTTAATTAAGCTTGTCTGCACTGCTCCTGCATCTGCGTTCATAAACCACAAACGTCTTAGGATGGATGGATGGATGGATGGACTGGCACAGCCAGCAGGCGGGTGGACCCTGACAGCAGCCAAGGCAGTAGCTGAAACTCTTCTTCGAAGACCAAGGTGATGTGATGGGCTCACAGCCGCTGTGGTGTGCTCACCGCCGCCTGCAGATGACTTCTTGCCCATGTTTAGAGAAAGTCCTTCGAGCACTTCTTAAGGAGCTGAATCTGGGGTATCCCATAATAGTGTCTGAAAGGGCTTCACTGCATTTTCTTTGTCTGATTTTCCTCTTGAGGTCACTGCAGTTGAAAGGAATAATTGGGTTCAGGTTTGCCATCTCTTTAGGCTGCCGATACAAGAAAGCAAAATGCAAGAGATGTGACCTCAGGCTAGCTAGAGCTGGCAGCATTGGAACTGGGGACCTAGGTTCGAATCTGGCGCCTTGACCTAACATCCTGTGATTCTGAAGAAATTATTCAACATCCCCATGCCTAGTTTATTAGAAAAGAAAAAAAAGTGTATCTTCCCTTGCCCGTAAAACGTCTAGTTCTTGTGTAAAGCGCTCCTAATGCCCTTAGACAAAGTTCACACTATATAAAACTGTAACATATATATGAAACAGAGTGGTGGTCCCCATTGTGTAGTTATAGTTAGGTCAGAGTTTCCATAGGAAGAGCGTTTTTGTTTCACTAATATTTTTGGGGAAGTGTGAGTCTGCACAAAACTTAGCAAAACAATTCATCCTCCTCCGCTCCTTTAGGGAGACATTTTAGCCAAGATAAATGGGTGTGGGAGGTCCAAAAAGTGTGATTTCCCCCACTTAATTCACATAGGAAAGGTACTTTGTGGCATTTTTAAAGTGCCTTTGACACTTCTGTCTGTGCACTGTGTGACTCACGTACATAGATATTTCCAATTTTTATTTGATTGGTTTTGTTCATCTAAGACCACGTCTCTTGTAAAGGATTTCGAGATAAAGCTTCATTAACCACGCCCCTTTTAAAGATAACCCTTACCATTTTCATCCCACTGAAAGCACTAATGCTTAGGACTGCCAAAGGGACTCTTTTCCTCAGACCCTGCGCTTTGACAGCACCGGTGCTTGTGCTATAAAATCTATGCATAGGTTTCAAAGCTAGCATTTTGTGTTTTTCATGTCAGCTGACGCATTTGAAATCATTAGTTGGTGGCGGAGACTGGAGCTACTGTGTTTTCTCTTTCCCATAACACTTTATTTTTAAACTTGAAACAGGCGCTTGTGACTTGGGGCCCAGCATAGTTGTTTGTCTAGGGGTCCGTAAAAACTGCTGACAGGCCTGGTGCTGCTAGACGCTCCTCATGCTCTGCCTTGCACCCTTCTAATCCTCTGCCTTGCACCCTTCTCCACGTCTGCCTTGCACCCATCTCCACATCTGCCTTTCATCCTTCTCCCCTTCCACCTTGCACCCTTCTCCGCCTTGCGCCCTTCTCCCCCTCCGCCTTTCGCCCTTCTCCCCCTCCACCTTTGCATTGACATAGCCAATAGGTCTTGCCTTTGGGATCTTATAAAGTGTTTAGCCATGCAACAGTTGATGTTGTTGCACCAAGGATATTGTGCTGCATAAGTAAATACTTATAAGGTCCCAAAAGCGAGACCTATTGGCTATGCCAATGCTTGTTTTAACATGTATTCATGGTTTATTGCCAAGATGGTCTCTCTTTTTCGAAGAAATCAAACAATTCAGTTATGTTTCTTCTTCTTAACCCACAGACCGCAACAGAAAGTGGATTGCCTGCTTTAAATGTCAGACAAGCCTTTATGTATTACATAGACTAACCAAACAAAAGTCATAAAATATATGCACCAAATGTTTGTATCGCATCATTCTAAAGTACGTGGGAAGCCAGTCACAAAAGGAACAATTGCCTGATGCATTGTTAAGTTTATTTAGCTATGTTACTTTTGGCTGACAAAATCATAGACTCTTGGCCTACAGTGGCTTAGTTACATTTTATTGCAAATGTTCCTTTGTCAGAGATTTGCAAGTTGGCAACGTGATTGTCTGTTTACATGCCAGTACTGTGTAGATGTTTAATCAGTACAAGAGTTTAAAGTAGGCATCGAATTATGAAAATGTGTACTACTCGCAGCTGCCATCAGTGGTGTCCTGTTTTGTTAATGATGAGCAACACTGATTATAGTATAGGTTCATACAGCAAGTTACAAGTTTACTTATAATACTTTCTGATGGATACTTCTACCCATAGATTCCTCATCTTGTGAATATTTCTGGATCCGGAAATGTTAAAGCAGTACTCCTGTGTACTGGCAGGTGGAATCATGTGGCTCCGTGCTGACGCAGTTACGCTACGGAAGTGACGATCGGAGACGCATATAAGTGCCACCCATGCATGCTGACATCAGTTCTTTCTTTCTGCACCTTCAGACATGGATATTCTTTTCCAGACCCTTTTTTGCTAAATTTTGCCAATGTGCAAGGAAAAATGTCTCCCCCCTAAGACAATAGGGTTTAAGCTATGCAGTGACTGTCACAAACGGATGTCTATGACAGACCCTCATGAAGTATGTCTCTGGTACCTGGGGTGGGAGCACAATTCCAGGGCCTGTGATGACCACCTGTAGGAAGCTGGCTTTCTCTCTATAGTGGACCAAAACGAGGCACACTGTGTAGAGAGTCCATGCAACCTTTATTGGTTTACAGAGGCAAAAAAGGATAACAATAAATTGCTCTCTTTTGTAGTATTGTGGGCGAGCATTTTAGGCTTATCAGAGGGTAGTGCTAAGCATTTGTTGTACTCACAGAGGCAATAAATGAGACACACACTCGAGAATAAATCCAAGACCAATTTGCATAGCTTGTATTTTTATATCCATTTTAATACCAAGAACTTCGTTATCAAGTAAGTACTTTTTTAAATATAGATATTTACAAGTACGTAAAAGGTTCACTTAAATGCGTCTTTACACAGCAGTGCTTTCCTATGGGAAAAAGGCATATGTTGCATACAGTTATTTACGGCCGGTTTCCGGGGGAACTCCTTCAGGACTTAAGGTCGTTGGGCCAAGGTTCAAAGTACCACCAGCAGTTAATCGTTACCTGCCCTGGGGCGTCGGGGTGCAGAATTGCTGGTTGGGTTGGTAGCTTTCCACACTACGCCAGTGGAAACAAGCATTTACAATGCAATAGGTCTCGCAACTGCGAGTTTTAGAGCTATTGGTATTGTAAATGGCAATGCCTTTTGAAAAATTAACAGGTATTGTAATTTATAATAGTAATTTTCCACCAGTACCATAACTACCACTATTATTATTACTATCACCACAGAGTAGTAATAGTAATAATTGTAGTGGTGGTTATGGTACTTGTGGTGGTTGTAGCGGTGGTGGTAGTGGTGGTGGTATTGGTACTGGGGGTGGTGGTACTGGTGGTGTTAGTGGTGGTGGTACTGGTGGTCTACGTGGATTTTATTTCATTACTTATGCTACTGCTGGAATATTTTTAACAAAAACTAACAAACATCATTTGCAACGCCAATAGCTCAAACTTTTAGTAATGCCAGCCCTATTGCATTGCAAATGCTTGTTTTATGTTGCAGGCATGAGGTGCATCATCTACTTCCCAAAATACAATCTTAGATTTGTAGACACTCGTAACGGTCCTATGGTAGGAGGCAGTTGTTCAGCCAGTAAGGCTAATAGCTCACACAACTTTGCATTTTGATACCTGAAGTTTTAAATTACAATAAATGTAGTAGACCTCAGGCAGGAGACTTGAGTTACCAGTAACTGTGGAAAGAGCAATAACTTTAGAAACTGGTGCTTTATTTCACCTTTTCCGTGGTGTGAAGGTTACGTAACTGTTTTATTGCGTTCGAATGGGCACAATGGGGCTTATTTACAAGTCCCTTGCACTGCCGGTGCTTCACTTTTGTGTGGGAAAAAGTGACGCAGCGGCGGCGCAAGGGACTTGTAAATAAGCCCCAATGTCCTGTTTCTCTGGCTCTAAAGCAGCTCTGCTGACCTGGTTCTCTGGCTCTAAAGCAGCTCTGCTGACTGGTTCTCTGGCTCTACAGCGGCTCTGTTGACCTGGTTCACTGGCTCTAAAGCAGCTCTGCTGACCTGGTTCTGTGGCTCTAGAGCGGCTCTGCTAACCTGGTTCTCTGGCTCTAAAGCAGCTCTGCTGACCTGGTTCTCTGGCTCTAAAGCAGCTCTGCTGACCTGGTTCTCTCCCTCTAAAGCAGCTCTGCTGACCTGGTTTCTCTGCCTCTAGAGCAGCTCTGCTGACCTGGTTCTCTGCCTCTAGAGCAGCTCTGCTGACCTGGTTCTTAGGCTCTAGAGCAGCTCTGCTGACCTGGTTCTCTGGCTCTAAAGCAGCTCTGCTGACCTGGTTCTCTCCCTCTAAAGCAGCTCTGCTGACCTGGTTTCTCTGGCTCTACAGCAGCTCTGCTGACCTGGTTCTCTGCCTCTAGAGCAGCTCTGCTGACCTGGTTCTTAGGCTCTAAAGCAGCTCTGCTGACCTAGTTCTCTGGCTCTAGAGCAGCTCTGCTGACCTGGTTCTCTGGCTCTACAACGGCTCTGCTGACCTGGTTCTCTGGCTCTACAGCAGCTCTGCTGACCTAATTCTATGGCCCTACAGCAGCTCTGCTGGCCTGGTTCTATGGCTCTAAAGCAGCTCTGCTGACCTGGTTCTCTGGCTCTAGAGCAGCTCTGCTGACCTGGTTCTCTGGCTCTAGAGCAGCTCTGCTGACCTGGTTCTGTGGCTCTAAAGCAGCTCTGCTGACCTGGTTCTCTGGCTCTAAAGCAGCTCTGCTGACCTGGTTCTCTGGCTCTAAAGCAGCTCTGCTGACCTGGTTCTCTGGCTCTTAAGCAGCTCTGCTGACCTGGTTCTCTGGCTCTAGAGCAGCTCTGCTGACCTGGTTCTCTGGCTCTAGAGCAGCTCTGCTGACCTGGTTCTCTGGCTCTAAAGCAGCTCTGCTGACCTGGTTCTCTGGCTCTAAAGCAGCTCTGCTGACCTGGTTCTCTGGCTCTAGAGCAGCTCTGCTGACCTGGTTCTCTGGCTCTAAAGCAGCTCTGCTGACCTGGTTCTCTGGCTCTAAAGCAGCTCTGCTGACCTGGTTCTCTGCCTCTAGAGCAGCTCTGCTGGCCTGGTTCTTAGGCTCTAGAGCAGCTCTGTTGACCTGGTTCTCTGGCTCTAAAGCAGCTCTGCTGACCTGGTTCTTAGGCTCTAGAGCAGCTCTGCTGACCTGGTTCTCTGGCTCTACAACGCCTCTGCTGGCCTGGTTCTCTGGCTCTAAAGCAGCTCTGCTGACCTGGTTCTCTGGCTCTAAAGCAGCTCTGCTGACCTGGTTCTCTGGCTCTAGAGCAGCTCTGCTGACCAGGTTCTCTGGCTCTAAAGCAGCTCTGCTGACCTGGTTCTCTCCCTCTAAAGCAGCTCTGCTGACCTGGTTTCTCTGCCTCTAGAGCAGCTCTGCTGACCTGGGTCTTAGGCTCTAGAGCAGCTCTGCTGACCTGGTTCTCTGGCTCTTAAGCAGCTCTGCTGACCTGGTTCTCTGGCTCTAGAGCAGCTCTGCTGACCTGGTTCTCTGGCTCTAGAGCAGCTCTGCTGACCTGGTTCTCTGGCTCTAAAGCAGCTCTGCTGACCTGGTTCTCTGGCTCTAGAGCAGCTCTGCTGACCTGGTTCTCTGGCTCTAAAGCAGCTCTGCTGACCTGGTTCTCTGGCTCTAAAGCAGCTCTGCTGACCTGGTTCTCTGCCTCTAGAGCAGCTCTGCTGGCCTGGTTCTTAGGCTCTAGAGCAGCTCTGCTGACCTGGTTCTCTGGCTCTAAAGCAGCTCTGCTGACCTGGTTCTTAGGCTCTAGAGCAGCTCTGCTGACCTGGTTCTCTGGCTCTACAATGCCTCTGCTGACCTGGTTCTCTGGCTCTAAAGCAGCTCTGCTGACCTGGTTCTCTGGCTCTAAAGCAGCTCTGCTGACCTGGTTCTCTGGCTCTAGAGCAGCTCTGCTGACCAGGTTCTCTGGCTCTAAAGCAGCTCTGCTGACCTGGTTCTCTCCCTCTAAAGCAGCTCTGCTGACCTGGTTTCTCTCTGCCTCTAGAGCAGCTCTGCTGACCTGGGTCTTAGGCTCTAGAGCAGCTCTGCTGACCTGGTTCTCTGGCTCTAAAGCATCTCTGCTGACCTGGTTCTCTGGCTCTAAAGCAGCTCTGCTGACCTGGTTTCTCTGCCTCTAGAGCAGCTCTGCTGACCTGGTTCTCTGCCTCTAGAGCAGCTCTGCTGACCTGGTTCTCTGGCTCTAAAGCAGCTCTGCTGACCTGGTTCTATGGCTCTAAAGCAGCTCTGCTGACCTGGTTCTCTGGCTCTAGAGCAGCTCTGCTGACCTGGTTCTCTGGCTCTAGAGCAGGTCTGCTGACCTGGTTCTCTGGCTCTAAAGCAGCTCTGCTGACCTTGTTCTCTGGCTCTAAAGCAGCTCTGCTGACCTGGTTCTCTCCCTCTAAAACAGCTCTGCTGACCTGGTTTCTCTGGCTCTACAGCAGCTCTGCTGACCTGGTTTCTCTGGCTCTACAGCAGCTCTGCTGACCTGCTTCTCTGGTTCTAGAGCAGCTCTGCTGACCTGGTTCTCTGGCTTTGAAGCAGCTCTGCTGACCTGGTTCTCTGGCTCTACAACGGCTCTGCTGACCTGGTTCTCTGGCTCTAAAGAAGCTCTACTGACCTGGTTCTATGGCTCTAAAGCAGCTCTGCTGACCTGGTTCTCTGGCTCTAAAGCAGCTCTGCTGACCTGGTTTTCTGGCTCTAAAGCAGCTCTGCTGACCTTGTTTCTCTGGCTCTACAGCAGCTCTGCTGACCTGGTTTCTCTGGCTCTAAAGCAGCTCTGCTGACCTGGTTCTTTGGCTCTAAAGCAGCTCTGCTGACCTGGTTTCTCTGGCTCTAAAGCAGCTCTGCTGACCTGGTTTCTCTGGCTCTACAGCAGCTCTGCTGACCTGGTTTCTCTGCGTCCACAGCAGCTCTGCTGACCTGGTTCTCTGGCTCTAAAGCAGCTCTGCTGACCTGGTTCTCTGGCTCTAAAGCAGCTCTGCTGACCTGGTTCTCTGGCTCTAGAGCAGCTCTGCTGACCTGGTTCTCTGGCTCTAGAGCAGCTCTGCTGACCTGGTTCTTAGGCTCTAAAGCAGCTCTGCTGACCTGGTTCTCTGCCTCTAGAGCAGCTCTGCTGACCTGGTTCTTAGGCTCTAAAGCAGCTCTGCTGACCTAGTTCTCTGGCTCTAGAGCAGCTCTGCTGACCTGGTTCTCTGGCTCTACAACGGCTCTGCTGACCTGGTTCTCTGGCTCTACAGCAGCTCTGCTGACCTAATTCTATGGCCCTACAGCAGCTCTGCTGGCCTGGTTCTATGGCTCTAAAGCAGCTCTGCTGACCTGGTTCTCTGGCTCTAGAGCAGCTCTGCTGACCTGGTTCTCTGGCTCTAGAGCAGCTCTGCTGACCTGGTTCTGTGGCTCTAAAGCAGCTCTGCTGACCTGGTTCTCTGGCTCTAAAGCAGCTCTGCTGACCTGGTTCTCTGGCTCTAAAGCAGCTCTGCTGACCTGGTTCTCTGGCTCTTAAGCAGCTCTGCTGACCTGGTTCTCTGGCTCTAGAGCAGCTCTGCTGACCTGGTTCTCTGGCTCTAGAGCAGCTCTGCTGACCTGGTTCTCTGGCTCTATAGCAGCTCTGCTGACCTGGTTCTCTGGCTCTAAAGCAGCTCTGCTGACCTGGTTCTCTGGCTCTAAAGCAGCTCTGCTGACCTGGTTCTCTGCCTCTAGAGCAGCTCTGCTGGCCTGGTTCTTAGGCTCTAGAGCAGCTCTGCTGACCTGGTTCTCTGGCTCTAAAGCAGCTCTGCTGACCTGGTTCTTAGGCTCTAGAGCAGCTCTGCTGACCTGGTTCTCTGGCTCTACAACGCCTCTGCTGGCCTGGTTCTCTGGCTCTAAAGCAGCTCTGCTGACCTGGTTCTCTGGCTCTAAAGCAGCTCTGCTGACCTGGTTCTCTGGCTCTAGAGCAGCTCTGCTGACCAGGTTCTCTGGCTCTAAAGCAGCTCTGCTGACCTGGTTCTCTCCCTCTAAAGCAGCTCTGCTGACCTGGTTTCTCTGCCTCTAGAGCAGCTCTGCTGACCTGGGTCTTAGGCTCTAGAGCAGCTCTGCTGACCTGGTTCTCTGGCTCTTAAGCAGCTCTGCTGACCTGGTTCTCTGGCTCTAGAGCAGCTCTGCTGACCTGGTTCTCTGGCTCTCAGAGCAGCTCTGCTGACCTGGTTCTCTGGCTCTAAAGCAGCTCTGCTGACCTGGTTCTCTGGCTCTCAGAGCAGCTCTGCTGACCTGGTTCTCTGGCTCTAAAGCAGCTCTGCTGACCTGGTTCTCTGGCTCTAAAGCAGCTCTGCTGGCCTGGTTCTCTGCCTCTAGAGCAGCTCTGCTGGCCTGGTTCTTAGGCTCTAGAGCAGCTCTGCTGACCTGGTTCTCTGGCTCTAAAGCAGCTCTGCTGACCTGGTTCTTAGGCTCTAGAGCAGCTCTGCTGACCTGGTTCTCTGGCTCTACAACGCCTCTGCTGACCTGGTTCTCTGGCTCTAAAGCAGCTCTGCTGACCTGGTTCTCTGGCTCTAAAGCAGCTCTGCTGACCTGGTTCTCTGGCTCTAGAGCAGCTCTGCTGACCAGGTTCTCTGGCTCTAAAGCAGCTCTGCTGACCTGGTTCTCTCCCTCTAAAGCAGCTCTGCTGACCTGGTTTCTCTGCCTCTAGAGCAGCTCTGCTGACCTGGGTCTTAGGCTCTAGAGCAGCTCTGCTGACCTGGTTCTCTGGCTCTAAAGCATCTCTGCTGACCTGGTTCTCTGGCTCTCAAAGCAGCTCTGCTGACCTGGTTTCTCTGCCTCTAGAGCAGCTCTGCTGACCTGGTTCTCTGCCTCTAGAGCAGCTCTGCTGACCTGGTTCTCTGGCTCTAAAGCAGCTCTGCTGACCTGGTTCTATGGCTCTAAAGCAGCTCTGCTGACCTGGTTCTCTGGCTCTAGAGCAGCTCTGCTGACCTGGTTCTCTGGCTCTAGAGCAGCTCTGCTGACCTGCTTCTCTGGTTCTAGAGCAGCTCTGCTGACCTGGTTCTCTGGCTTTGAAGCAGCTCTGCTGACCTGGTTCTCTGGCTCTACAACGGCTCTGCTGACCTGGTTCTCTGGCTCTAAAGAAGCTCTACTGACCTGGTTCTATGGCTCTAAAGCAGCTCTGCTGACCTGGTTCTCTGGCTCTAAAGCAGCTCTGCTGACCTGGTTTTCTGGCTCTAAAGCAGCTCTGCTGACCTTGTTTCTCTGGCTCTACAGCAGCTCTGCTGACCTGGTTTCTCTGGCTCTAAAGCAGCTCTGCTGACCTGGTTCTTTGGCTCTAAAGCAGCTCTGCTGACCTGGTTTCTCTGGCTCTAAAGCAGCTCTGCTGACCTGGTTTCTCTGGCTCTACAGCAGCTCTGCTGACCTGGTTTCTCTGCGTCCACAGCAGCTCTGCTGACCTGGTTCTCTGGCTCTAAAGCAGCTCTGCTGACCTGGTTCTCTGGCTCTAAAGCAGCTCTGCTGACCTGGTTCTCTGGCTCTAGAGCAGCTCTGCTGACCTGGTTCTCTGGCTCTAGAGCAGCTCTGCTGACCTGGTTCTCTGGCTCTAAAGCAGCTCTGCTGACCTGGTTCTCCGGTTCTAAAGCAGCTCTGCTGACCTGGTTCTCTCCCTCTAAAGCAGCTCTGCTGACCTGGTTTCTCTGGCTCTACAGCAGCTCTGCTGACCTGGTTCTCTGGCTCTAGAGCAGCTCTGATGACCTTGTTCTTAGGCTCTAGAGTAGCTCTGCTGACCTGGTTCTCTGGCTTTGAAGCAGCTCTGCTGACCTGGTTCTCTGGCTCTAGAGCAGCTCTGCTGACCTGGTTCTCTGGCTCTACAACGGCTCTGCTGACCTGGTTCTCTGGCTCTAAAGCAGCTCTACTGACCTGGTTCTATGGCTCTAAAGCAGCTCTGCTGGCCTTGTTCTCTGCCTCTAGAGCAGCTCTGCTGACCTGGTTCTCTGCCTCTAGAGCAGCTCTGCTGACCTGGTTCTCTGGCTCTACAACGGCTCTGCTGACCTGGTTCTCTGGCTCTAAAGCAGCTCTGCTGACCTGGTTCTCTGGCTCTAAAGCAGCTCTGCTGACCTGGTTCTCTGGCTCTAAAGCAGCTCTGCTGACCTGGTTCTATGGCTCTAAAGCAGCTCTGCTGACCTGGTTCTCTGGCTCTAGAGCAGCTCTGCTGACCTGGTTCTCTGGCTCTAAAGCAGCTCTGCTGACCTTGTTTCTCTGGCTCTACAGTAGCTCTGAGGACCTGGTTCTCTGCCTCTAGAGCCGCTCTGCTGACCTGGTTCTCTGGCTCTAAAGCAGCTCTGCTGACCTGGTTTCTCTGGCTCTACAGCAGCTCTGCTGACCTGGTTCTATGGCTCTAAAGCAGCTCTGCTCTGGCAGGACAGAGTGCGGGGCAGAGTGAAAGGCAGGGCGAAGCAAGAATATGAGTATAGGTGGGAAGACAGAGCGCAACTGAAGAACATGAGGATTGGTGTTAGGACAGAGTGCGGGGTAGAGGAACAGGCACCTAAAGTTAAAAACCTGAGGATAAGTGGCAGGACAGTGTGGGGCAGAGGAACAGGCATGGCGAGTTAAAAACCTGAGGATAAGTGGCAGGATAGAGTGCGGGGCAGATAAAAAGCACGGCGAGGCAAGAACAATACTGTTGTGTGTTGAGGCAACAAAAGCGAAAAAAAGCAAAGTAAATACCATGCGGCACAAAGTTCTTGATGTGCTGAAGCGCTGAAATTTATGTGTCTGCCTTGTATAGTTGCATCGCGCAGTGAAACTGAAACCTAAATCAAGGTGGGAGCGTGTGAAAGCTTACATCGCTCGAGAGGAGTCGCTGGGCGCGTGCACATCGCCTGTCCGGGCGCGTGCACTGTCCTGTCTCCCTTCGGCACAGAAACCGACGACAATAGGTCTCGCCAAGGCGTGCAGCGCATGCGCTACGTCGCAAGGCGAAACCTAAAAAGGGGACCACCTAAAAAAAGGCTGCAGAGGGGGACTAGGGGACAAGTCTGGGAGCTCCTAACGGGGGGCTCAGGTCACAAGGGTTCTGGGAGCAAGAAAGCGCAGTCATTTCTCTGGTACCCATGCTGGGACGGTACCCATGCTGGGACGCTCGGGTGCAGAGTAGATAGGTCGGCTGGTCTCTGTGTGTTAAAGGCCCTTGCGGTTGTCGTCTCGCCGGGTGAGGGTGCAACAGTCAGGACAGCTGGGCCGTACTGGAAGTGTGTCTCTGTGGTGCTGACATCCCTTGATGACTGCTCGGTCTTGGTGCAGTGAGTGTCCGGATTGGACTCACAAGGGCTTCGTTTGCTGCAAGAGGTTTGGTACCCCAGGTATTGGTTCTGTGCGGCTCTGGCTGGTCCTGGTGTCCTCTCACTTGTTGAGTTGGGTTGGGGGGGCAGATTGGACCTTCTGGGGCACAGGCACCTCTTCCTGGGCGGCTGCTGCGTCGGGCTGGCTGGGGAGCTGCAACACGGTGAACCTGACTCTGCTTCTTTGGTGCCTGAGGACTGCAGGGGAGTAGCTCCTCTACTCCAAAGAAGGTGGCTGGCAATTTGTATAGGACTGGCAGTCTGCCTGGGGTTCTTGGCAGGTGCTCAGCTGCAGTACGAGTCACTTAGTCACAATTGTCGAGACTGGTGCAGACAGGCAGGGTTTGGTGCCAAAATTGCACAACAAGTCTTCAGTTCTCGTTTTCTTGTGGGTCTTCTTTGTCCGCTTTTTCTGGCTCAGTTGAATCGGAGTTCCTTACATCAGGGTTGCCAGCTAAATACTCAATTATGGGGTGTTAAGGGGAGTGACAGGTAGTAGCCAATGGGCTACTTGCCTTTAGGGTGACTACACCCCCTATATGACCACTCCCTGTGGGGAGTGGGCATAACCCTGACCCAGTGAGCTTAATTCCACCAAAAAACCATGATGGTGGAATTCTTGTTTTTGTGTTCACATCAGGTAACCCACCTTAGGGGTGGAACTAGCCTAATGGGGAACACGCCAACTGACTAGGTTATTTTCCTGCCTGTGCTAGTGCAAATGGACCCATTGCAGGGAGTGGCATTTCTCCTGACTGGGGGAAGCCTGGGTCGCATATTGAAGGCGGCAGAGGCCTTTCAAGCCTCCTGCCTTGATATGCTGATTACTTAGCCATCTTGCTTGGAGGAGGTGACAACACCTCTGGCCGGAGCAGGCATTGTTTCTGCCCTCAGTGAGCATGGGCTCTCACCTGCAGGGGGTCAGAAACCTGTCTGTGGCGGCAGGCTGGTCTACTCCAGTCAGCCAGCACACTTAAGGTTGGTAGGTTTTAGGGGTAACTCGAAGGTACCCTTTTGGTGCATGTATAAATAAATCCATCACTGGAATCAGTGTGGGCTTAATAATATGAGATGTTTGATACCAAACATCTTTAGTTTCAGTGAAGCCATCATGTAGCTGGGGAAATCATAATCACCAGTGCCCATTATATATACTCAAGATGGCTTCCCTGTTCACTGGCAATGTCCAAGATTCAACATGGACATCACAGGGGCATATCTGCTCACGCAGATAGGTCCTCACAGGTAATATAATGCACCCTGCCTTAGGGCTGTAAGGCCTGCTATAGGGGTGACTTGCTTATGGCATGCGGTGTCTGCAGTCATGGCACACAGGAGGTGTGCCATGTCGTGTCTTCACTTTTCTCTGCACCATGTCATGCAGCCTGCAGTGGCAGCTTGCATGAGTGTGGTGAGGGGCCCCTTAGGGTGGCACAATACATGGTGCACCCTTAGGGACCATCTTTAGTCTCCCTGCCCTAGGTACCAGCGGTACCATTGACTAGGGTCTTACGGGGGTGCTAAAGATATTGCCAGTTGGGGGAATAACTACAGTTTTAGGGAAAGATCTGGCACTGGGGACCTGGATAGCAGGAACCCAATGCACTTCTGTCAAAATTGCATCAAATACCACTCTGAAAGTGGGGGGTGACCATATCCAAATTGGGCACTTTCCTACAGCACCCAGACACATGAATCCTAAGGCCATACGGGACAGCTAGGCGAAGCTGTCACCAAACAGAAGGCTCCACGCAGTGACCTCCATAGTTGAAGAGAATTCTTCTGTTCCCACAGCACATCATCGTCGCAGCCGAAGTCTTCGGGTAAGTCCAAGAAGAAGCATAGAAATTGTAAGTGGGAATTGATCCCTTTAGCTACCCTCTAACTCTAGAGAGGGTGCAAGGTTATCAACGTGCCACCTGGTCTTGCTCCCGATCTCCATCAGAGCTGATCACAAGTCTAGTTCTGATGCACCCCAAGTTTCCAGGTCCATCTGCAATGTTGCAGCATGTGGAGACTCTTAGGAGGGCCATGCTGTGCATTTATGGCACTTTACAGGTTTACTCTGGTACGCTTTTGGGCCCATAGTATCCATGGGGTACTCCAGATGGACATTTGCTAGCAGGTTGACCCTCAGTACCGTCTGTGCCCCTCTAACCCGCTTTGAGGTCAGCACTAGCTCCAGTGCAGACTTTGTTTTCGGTGCCACCCTCTGTGCTGGTTCATTTCGCATCCAAGGCACTCCAGACACCTGAGGAGGATTCACAACCTATTGTGCTCTCTGACTTTCCGTGATCCCACCAGTGAGCAGCTAGTCTGCAGCTCTTCTGATTCCGATACTTTGTCCTTACCGCGCACTAGCGGCCAGACGTTGCACAACCTTTTTGCCACAGACTCAAATAATGGCAGTTATGATGAGGGGGTGATAGTATGCCCCAGTATGATGAGGAAAAGTGGTATGAAGGACTACAAGTTACCAGCGACCTAGATACTTCTCCAGACACTGGTCTTGTTTCTGCTCCTGCCCGTGTCACTGAAAAAAAGCGAACTACTAGACCTACTACTCCCTACTATGAAGGTGAAGATTCATATTCTGCCAGAGGTACTCAAACCTTGTCAAGCACCTACAGAACTTATATTGCCATTTAATGAAGACCTCATGTATACCCTCTTGGGCAAGACCTTTTTCTGGATCGCCAGCCAATAAGTAGGTCGCTTGGCATCATCCAGCAACCAGGCGAACCTGACGTCCTAAATCACCATCCCACAACAGAAAGTTTGCTGGTGCAGGTTTCCACTAGTAGGGTTGATCTAATGCCTTTCCCCATGCAACCTGATCAGGAGTCTAAAAGTATAGAGACCTATAGCAAGCGCATCTTCTCATCCATGAGCTTTGCTCTGCAGTCTATAAATGCCAGCTATCTCTACTCCCATGCTCTATGAGGCATGGTAGCCCACGTATTACCAGCAGTCTTGGATAACCTCAGGGCGTCCATGACTCGAGGTATCCGGGACTATCGAAATACAAGTACATTTGTGATTCGGTCTGGCTAGGACATGACCAACTGCTTAGGTCAAGCAATGGTTACGAGTTTAACACTTCAACACCACGCCTGCATGAGGTCTACGGGCTTCTCCGGGGATGTCCAGGCAGCCTTAATGGATATTCCATTTGATGGCTTTCACCTTTTTGGCAACATAACGGATTCAACCCTGGAATGGTTTCTGGAGAGGAGGTCCACAGAACATTCCTTGGATCTTTATGCAATACTAGACAATTCCACCAGCAGTTTCACTCTCTCTCTGTCCATGGCAGGGGGTTTTCAGTTGCTCCAACGCCAGACTCCTCTGCCAGCCCAACAGTCCCTCCAGCCTTTTCATGGTGAGGTTGCGACTCACAAACACAAGTTACAGGGCATCAAGCACATCCTGCAACTGAGTCCCCCGCCCCTTCAGCAACCGTAAAACTGATTTAGTGTGCCCTTTCTGGCACATAGCCACTCTGTTGGAAGCAGATTCTGATATTTCCTCCAAGGGTGGCAAGCCATCCCCTCAAACAAATGGGTCCTCCACATTGTACCACATTGAGCCTACGCCTTCTTATTTCTTTCTACCCTGCTATACCTTACCAACACCTTCAGGGTGGCTAATGGAGGACCACCGACTGTCTTGCAGTAGAAAGAGCAGGCAAAAGGGGTCATAGAGAAGATTCTCACATCGTGAGGAGGAGCTGGGTGTTATTCTTGCTACTTCCTGGTGCCGAAGGAGGACCATAGGCCTTTTTCCTATTTTAGATCTCATCCTCTTAATGCCTTCCTGCCGAAAGACAAATTCAGTATACTCATGCTAGCTCAGATCTCGTCTCTACAGGACCCCGGAGATTGGATGGTAGCGTTGGACCTGCAGGACGCTTATTTCATATCCCTGTCCTGCAGGCACTACCTGTGGTTTACAATGGGCCAGGAGCAGTTTCCAGTTTGCTCCCTTTAAGCCTCGAAGGTGCCCCTCGGGTGTTCCCGAAAGTGATGGCAGTGGTCGCGGCACATCTTCGGAGGTTGGGGGTAACAGTCTTTCCGTACCTCGATGACTGGCTGTTGAAGGCGAGCTTGTTCCACACTATCATCTTCAATCACTTCTAGACCTTGGTGAACCACCTCATATTGCTGAGTTTCACTATCAAAGTTCTAAAGTCACAAATGACTACTTTGCTGACACTTACTTCCATCTAAGCCTTTCTGGCTACTGTATGGTTTTGTGCCTTTCCCTTCGAGCAGAGTCCAGGACATTCGGTTATGATCCCGATGTTTCAGTCTCTGTCGTGGATCTCAGTGTGGATAACTTTGAAGCTGCTGGGATTGTTGCCTCCTGCATTCTGCTGGTGACACATGCCAGATGGCTTACACAGGCTCTGCAGTGGCACCTGAAGTCCAGCACCAAGGGAAATGTGTCCAATCTTGGAGGAGACCGCAATAGACCTGCAGTGGTGGCTGCTGGACAGAGATTGGGTCCGTGGCAAACCCCTATCCTTACCCCACCCAGACTTGACAGTGTTGACTGATGCATCGCTTCTGGGTTGCGGTCTATTTGGGAAAGGTGAAGATCAGAGGTCTCTAGTCTCCTGCGGAGGCCCTGCTCCACATCAGTCTGTTGGAGCTGTGGGTGATTTGCGCTGAAGGTGTTCCTTTTTGAGACCCTCACTACTGCTCAACGAGGATCTCAATATTTACCAATGCTCAAAGGATTGCTACATCATGCAGATTACATTTTTAAAGACCCTGTAAAATCACACATAGTCACACCAAGGGTTGACAAAAATAGAAGACGGCACCATCTGATTCTATATATATTAAATGACAGTTAACACCCGACTCCTTGGTAGTAGCCAATGCAAGGAAATGGCTAACTCACAAACAACTGTGGACGCACCTCCCCAAGACAAGGAGTCAAAACGTATTGATATCTCCGGGAAACGAGTTGCAGCCCAATCCGCCAATCATTTGCGAATTGCCAACAACCAAGCCCTTTTGGCACGCTATGACAGGTCCCACTGGAACGAAATGGAGGAGCTCCTCCAACACCTCCCAGAGGAATACAAAAAAGGGATTTATGTAATAGTTAATCAGGGGAAGTTAATCACTAATAACTTCATCAAGTGTGGGCTAGGTTCTGCAGACACTGCAGCGAGAGGCATCAATACCAGCCTTCTCCTCTGTAGACATGCTTGGCTCCGTGTCTCAGGTTTTATACCTGCAGTACAGCAAGCAATACCTAATTTTCCCTTCGACAAAGAGCACCTCTTCGGACCACAAGCAGATACAGCCTTTGAAAAGATGAAAAAAAGACACTGAGGTAGCAAACTCTATAAGGGCCCTACAAACTCGCAACTATCATGGGTCTTTTCATCTCCCAACTTTCAAACAGGGTGCCAGATCTGCCTTTACTGACACTACAGAGTTCTCCTACAAACAACAAGGACAGTCGTCCTCCTCTAAAGGCTTCTACAGAGGTTCATATAGATGCAACAATTACAAAGGCCGTGGTCGCGGAAATCCTACCCATACCGCAAATACAAACACTAAACAGTGACTTCCTCAACATTCCGCCCGAACATCTAACACCTGTTGGGGTACATCTTCAAAACTTTTACACTGCATGGAAATCGATCTCAACAGATCAATGGGTGTTGGACATTATCCAACATGGTTACGGTCTGGAGCTCATTACCACTCCTCCAAATATCCCACCCTGCAAGCACAAACTTGGTGGTGTACGGACAGTACACCACCAAGCCCACCTCAAACAAGAGATTTCAGCTCTCTTACTCAAAGGAGCCATAGAGCCAGTTCAACT
The DNA here is from genome assembly GCA_963921515.1 of Calotriton arnoldi. Lineage (NCBI taxonomy): Eukaryota > Metazoa > Chordata > Amphibia > Caudata > Salamandridae > Calotriton > Calotriton arnoldi. The sequence goes on along the minus strand of CAWUFW010006682.1, from coordinate 695,321 downwards.
TGAACATCAAAGAACAGGAGTAAATTCACTATACTTTCTCATTCCCAAAAAGAACAGCTTACTTCGACCAATTCTCAATCTCAGGCCCCTAAATCATTACATCCTATCGGAACATTTCCACATGGTCACCCTTCAGGAAGTGATACCATTGCAGCAGCAAAAAGTCCACGAATGGGAACTCCACCCCGGAGTCCTCTTACCCTACTTTCACAAGTGGGAATTTCTGCAATTAGACTTGTTCGCAACCCCAGAAAATGCTAAATTCCTAAACTTTGCATGCAGGTTCCCACACCCACTATCCGAGGGCAATGCTCTATGGGTTAACTGGTCAGGGATATTTGCCTACGCTTTTCCGCCTCGCCCACTACTTCCGTTTGTGGTCAGAAAGCTCGGGAAAACCTCACTCACCCTAATTCTCATAGCTCCAACTCGGGCTAGTCAACCATGGTTCACCAGACTACTGGAACTCTCACAGGTTCCCCACGAGAAACTTCCCCTCAACCCGGACCTTCTCACACAAAACCATGGCGAAATCAGACATTCCAATCCCAAGGAAATTAACGTTGCTGTATGGCTCCTTAAGTCATAGAATTTGGGTATCTTAACCTATCACAACAATGTATGGATAGCTGTAAAGACGTTTGTAGGCCTACAACTAGAAAATGCTGCGCTGCCATATGGAAAAGATTTGTTCTATATTGCCAGCATCAAAAAGTAAACCCTTAGATGCCCAGGTACAAACAATTATTTATCTGCTGCATCTTCAAACCTCGGGTTTAGCCAACACGTCAATACGCCTACACCTTGCGGCAATTGCAGCCTATCTACAAAACAGACAACATGTATCTTTAGTCAAAATACCAGTCTTTAAAGCATTCATGGAGAGACTTAAAAGAGTAATTCCTCCTACATTTGCGCCAGCATGGAATCTCAACATTGTACTAACAAGGCTCATGGGACCTCCATTTGAACCACTACATTCGTGCCAACTCCAGTACTTATCTTGGGAAGTAGCTTTTCTAATAGCTATCACTACACTTACATGTCGGTGAACTCCAGGCACTTACTTTAGAAGAACTGTTCTTCCAACTCCACCGAGGCAAAGTGGTGCTCAGAACAAACCCCAAGTTTCTTCCCAAAGTAGCCTCTATTTCCATATTAATCAATCAATAGAATTACCTGTATTCTTTCCGCAACCTGATTCTATTGCGGAAAGAGCTCTTCATACTCTTGACGTTAAAAGAGCTTTAATGTATTATATCGACAGAATCAAAGCGTTCAAGAAAGCTAAGCAATTGTTGCTTTCTCACCTCCTCACACTGAGAACCTAATTTCAAAAAATTTAATTCCTTGGTGGATAATCAAATGCATTCAACCTTGTTATGCTAAAGCTAAAAGACATTTACCTGTTCCCCATAGGGCTCACCCTACCTGTAAAATTGGAGCCTCTATGGCATTTTTAGGGAACATTCCTATTGCTGACATTTGCAAAGCAGCAACATGGTCTACACCACACACCTTCACAAAACAGAACTGTGTGGATGTTTCAGCACGTCAGCAATCCATTGTTGGTAAAGAAGTACTTTGTACACTCTCTCAAACAACTGTAACCCCACAGGCTAGCCACCGCTTTGGGAGAGGGACTGCTTTACAGTCTATGCAAAGTTTGTGTATCTACAGCCACACATGCCTCAAACGTATTATGTTACTTACACTGTATGCATCTGCTCTTGTGCTATAGATTCATAGGAGCCCACCCTCCTCCCCGGATGCCTGTGGAGGGCACAGTTTTACTGCTTTGTTTTACCTTAATTCACATTACTAGCATGGACATCACATTGCTAATACTTACTCTAACTCCATTCTCACCCACCTGCGGCAAAACAATCTAACAATGTAGTCGATGCCCATGTGCAGTATCACCAAAAGGAGGAGTCGCACAGCCTTGTGACTCGAAAAAAAAATTCTTCAAACAGAAACAACACTAGATGGCGGACTTATTCAAAACTTATGAATCTACAGCACTGCATGCCAAGAACATGCTCACAGAGGAAGTAACGTAATCCTTTTTGTGGATAGCTCAGTGGGTTACTAATTTTATCACAAAGATACTTTTGTTATGTGCAGTTCATAAGTTACAATCCTAATATGGCACAGTGACCTATAAACTGTCATCAAAGAGCTGCATGAAAACTGCATGGTATAGGTTATAACATTATATTTTTCTCTAGTCTTTCCTTATCCTAATATTGCTAAAATGGGTTTGTTTGGGTAGAAATACATTCATATTAGTAAAGCCAACTCTAACCAGTGTGGTACATTTTAAATCCCGAGTTTTTGCTTCCCCAGACCAAACACTCCAAAAATATACTGCATACTAGTATGGATGACGTGATTCCAACACCTTGTTATCCTTGTTGTCTTATGCAGCATTTTCTATAGACTGGTTTACATACGTATTTTTTTTTTTCTCTGTGTAATGTTTGTGTGATGTAAAGTGCTCTGACACCCGACACTGGCATATGTCCTCCATTCAAGTTACCGATTCGAGAGAATCGTCTGTCGCAGCAACGGGTCAGAGTGCTGCACCTGGGCCTGTGAAATCTGCATGTTCATGTTTGGAGATTGAGAGGTGGCAGTTTATCTCATTTGGTGTGCCTCCTGAAGTCTTTGATGTCATCTTGGCAGCAAGGCGTTTCTCTACAAAATCTCTGTATGCCAGTTGTTGAACAAATTTGTGATTTTTCTATGAGCCCGACAAATTGATCCACTGCAAGCCAAGTTGTCTGACGTTTTGTTGTTTTTGTCCCTGGTCCAGCAAGGCTTTGCTTTGGCCAATGTTAAAGGCTATTTCTCAGCTGTTTCAACTTTTTAGCAGTTTCCATATCAGCCGACTTTACTTAAATCACCTTTTTTGGTGAGATTTTTGAAAGGTTAGTAACACTTGTACCCAGCAAAACCCTTTGTGATGACACAGTGGGACTTGTATTTAGTTCTCCCCTTTTTTGATGTGCACCCCTTTTGAGCCACTGCCCAGTTGTTTATTAAGGTTTCTAACATTGCTATAACATTGGCTAGGTGTGTAAGTGAGCTGCAGGCTCTTTCTGTCAACCCATCTTACACATCATTCTTCCCAGATAAGTTCATGTTGAGGACCTGAGCTTCCTTTCTGCCGAAAGTGATCACTCCCTTTCATTTTGGGCAGGTTTTCACCTTTCTGGCATTCTTTGCTCCACCTCCTCTCTATAGAGGAAGAGAGACTTCCAGAGCCAAAGCTGCTACCACTGCCCTAGTATTCGGAGGGCCTGCCAAGGATATTTGCCAAGCGGTTACTTGTGTGTCGGTGCATATGTTCGCGAAGCATTACTGCCTTGAAAGTCAGGCCTGTTGAGAGGGGCATTTTGGGGTACTCTGTCCTATAGGTCTTTTTAGTCTGAGCCAGTTCAACCCACCACCTGGAGAGGTACTGATATGGTATCTATTCCAAGGAGAAGATTGCGGTTAGAAATATCCATCAGAAGAAAGTTATTTACCTTCTGTAACAATCTTTCTAGTGGGTATGCTAGCCGTAGATTCCTCACCAATACTCCCACCTTCCCGTTATATGAACTGGACTCTTTTTCTATCTTAAAAGGTCTCGAATTAGAGATCTGCACACTAGTCATGCCAATCTGCTGATAGGCTCTAAAGGTGCAGACAGCCTAAGAAAAGCAACTGACATCCGTGCACGTGGGTAGCGCTTGTACATGGCTCCACTCGTCACTTCTGGATCGAAACAACATTGGTGCAAAGCAGCACAATGCCATCTGCTGGCACATAGGAGAACTACTTTAGAGTTTCTGGATCCAGTCCGATGCCTGAGGAATATTGACAAGGGGAGGACTCTGTGGGTAGATCGGATATCTACCTGAAAGATCAATAAATAACTTGTTCTTTGGAGCTTCAAACTATTTAAAATTCTTTTTTTTTTTTTTTTTTTAAACAAACTTTATTGATTTTGTAATAAGCACATTTAAATGTTGTATCAGTAGCTTCATATAACATTTTTGGTAATCATGTAAACATTGGCGACATATATTCCATATCAGGTAAGTAAAGGTAAGTCCATGCCAATTTGTCTATGTTAAATGCATTAGTTATATCAAACGTCATTCCAGTGCAGTGTCTTATATATTGTTTTTCGGTGGGCTCGTGAACATTTCTCCCCAAACCCCAACCCCCCCCTTACTTAATACTGTTATTTATGGTACACGAGATGCAGGCAGCTTTAATTACAAGTACAATCATTTCCTGCTGGGGCTGCTAAGATCTTTTTGTTCGGTTTGAGTAATTATGAAGAATGGTCCGGGTATCATTACTAGGAGAGATACCTATAGGGTTATTGCAATGTTTTTCCGACGTCATCCCATTATAGTGTGAACTGAGTGTCAACCTGATGATTACAATCTACGTTATTGGGCTAGAGGCAGGGTGAACGCCGCTCAGAGTATTGGCGCATCTAGAGCTTTAAAAGATTCCAGTAGTATGTCCCATTCCATTCATATTGGCGTCTTTCGTAGTCCCCTGTATCCTTCTGTGCGGAGTGCGTCACTTTCTGTCCTTCCCTACTGAACTACCTCTTCCCTCCAACTCAACACACTTGGTGGAGAAGCAGATTTCCATCTCTTAGTTATTAAGCGCTTTGCAATAAGTAATGCTAGATCTGCAAATTTTATTTGCACTTTGTGGGTCTTGGGGCAGTGATGCAAACCTAATATACAGCTTTCACCTGTATCCCATTTTGTTCCTCCTCCTACTACTTTACTTATTGTGTCTGTTACGTGTGTCCAAAAGGATGAAAGCGCCTGGCATACCCATAACATATGCATCAGGTTTAAAATTCTCCTTTTCTTCATACATACAACATACTATGTCAAGAACAAGGTAACCTTAAGATGGTGGATATTTTGTGGAGCACTGTGGTCTTCTGGACAACATCCTCCTGAGTCGTGCAGACTCAGATTGTTGGCAGCAGCCTAAAAGTGTAATTTCTTTCAACAGTATGCTTTTCCAAGTCCAACCACTACATTGTGAGATATTGCACAGAATCTAGTTCAAAAATAGGCTTTTGTTTTTGAATTTCTCTTTTGAAAATTTTGCATTTATAACACAAAGGTAGCACAGCTACAGTTATACAGTTACAATCGTTAAAGTTCAAGAATAGCCTTAAAAAGCAAAATTATTGTTACCGTTAAGTAACTTTTCCTTTCCTACTACCCTGCCTAATTTAAAGAATCCCATTAATTGCTCCTGTGACAGCGCCATTGAATGTGGAATACTGAGTTAATAGATGGGTAACTTTTCATTTTTACTCTTTCCCCAGGATATTTCCTCAAAAACTAGAGAGATTCTGACCACTCTGGCATCGTTTGCCAATGCTTCTGCTGAGAGGGAAAAGCCAACTGTCAACTTTGAGGCACTGAAGCAAAAGAGGTTAGCTCCAGCAACTGAAAACTTCCTCTATCACCTGGCAGCGGCTGAGCAAATGCTGGAGACATGACGATGCTTTTATAAAGCAAAGCATTGGACCAATAGCAAATGTGAAACATTCTCAAAAGCAATACCATGTTGTGATTTGTGCCTGGAAAGCACAACACATCACAGCAAAGTGTTCTCAAACGACTACCTTCCAGGCATTAGGACACTGATCAATTTTTTGTTCTTCTTTTTTTGGCCTTGGTTTCAACAGGACATTTGTGTGCCTTTTCTTGCTTAATAAATACTTTAGATTCTTTCCTCTAATTTATTTATCTTTTTTTCTGAAAATTAGGAACACAGTCCAGATGACTTGTAACTCAATATTGAGTGCTATACCTCTCTTCAATAGACAGGTGGGATATGATAAGCTACTGAGCCTCCTTGCGCTTGAACTCCTTAGTTACACCAATTTAGCAGTCATCATCATGGTATTTACCACTTATAAATTACCACCTCTTAGACCCATACACTGAAATGTGTGAACATTTCACAGAACAGGATTGGTTGGTAGAGTTTTTTTCTGTTTAGTGTTCTTTCCTGTGGAAAGTTTTGTTCCCCGTTGTCTAAACAAAATGAAACTCTCCTTTAGTTATACAAACATTTCAAGACCTGCCTCCTCCCTAAAAATCTCCTATGGGACTACCATCCGGTATTTTCTTCATTTACATTTTTTTATGAACTATATGTGGTGTGTGTATGTGACCATATGTAACATATTATAAGAATAGGAGTCACTAGTAATCAACAATACATAAGGGAAAACTACTGAGTAGGACGGTTTTGAAGAAAGAAATTATTCGGATAAAGAAGGACGTTGGAGAAACGAAAGCAGTTTCAGGCTAGCGAGGATTGTTTGAGTATAAAGGGAAGTGGGAGAGGATAAGAAAACACTACCACAAATTGAAGGGGCTGGTAGGTGTTGGTGAGGATGAGAGAACACTACTGTTGCTTGAGGGTGGTTAAACTGGAAAGAATAGCAAAAGTTAAGTTTGGGAATATGCGCTCTAATTCAAATGGCTTTCTTTACTTTTCTGAAATTGTCTGTATATAAAAATGTTGGGCCCCGATTTATACTTGCAAAGGAAAATCAATTTAAGAGCTTATCAAATGTTCACCCGCTATGGGTGAGCCTGGTCTTTTACTGGGTCTTGAATACACCCACGTTTTCAGTGCTCCCTAATAGCATGCCTCAAATCACAACACTGGACAGAACAAATCTAATATTCAGCTAAGTAGATCTTAAACCTCACTAATGACATAGCACCATAAATTGAGTGGGAAAGGTTTTCTTTGTTATCAGGGAATGAAAAATGCCTAACATTTGGGTTCCCTTTTTTCTTCTGTTAGTCTGTTAAATGCCGTTCAATACCATCAGGAGAGTGGAAATGCTAGCAATGTGTCTATCTACTCCTTTAATGTTATCTCGATGACCGGCCTCTGTAAGGCATTCATCTTGGATCCAAGAAGCAGGTGGACCAGTCGGTACTTATCAATCAAGGTTTGTGCTCCTTTACTTGATTCAGTAGTATTTTTTAACGTAATGCCCATTACAGCTGGGGAATTTGTATGAGGTCTTTCAACCTTAGGAATTAGCCCCCACCCATGCATGAGAAGCAGCCCTGTAAGCCCGAAAGCTTGCCAAAATCTGCCCACAAGTGAGTACTACCAAAATGTGAACCCACAGTGTCCTGCAAGGAAATTCGACAAATTCCTACGACGTTCAGAACTAGCACCCCACTCCTGAAGAGACACTGTAAACCCACAACATACTGTCTCACCAGGAGGTCAATATTTGGTTCGAGCTTAATTTAAGCTGGTGGCAACACACATTTTTGAGTACAAACATTTAGTTCTGTTCAACAGACTTTGATCCAGAGCAAGAGACAGAAAAACACAACAGGAAAAAGGAGGAGAAAGAGAAAGCATGAATGGAAAGCACTTGCAAGAGCGAGATAAGAGACATGAGGTGTAATGAAAACTAAGCAGCCTTGTTATTCGGCACCTGATATTCGTCAACGTCGGCTGCAGGTTTCTGAGCAAACCTTTGGGTCTCAGCAGTTAATCTTTTACAAAGTAAGCACCGCATTGGGTCATGCAAAGTAAGCATCATCACTGGAATGTGAACTGGAACATACTGGAGCATGAAACCTAACAACAGCAATTCACCAAGTCATTGAGTACTGTCTCTGTTGCATTTTCTTGTCTGTCATGGCTGACCTGACTTCTTGCTGGTTCCTCATCTTGCACTGGTAACTCGAACCGTACGTACATGGACAAGCTAGCTTAGAATGTAGTTTGTGAGAAGTTATGTCATTAATAATACCAATAGAAGAGCAGACTACGGCAGTGAGTCAATGGCACAGGATGTCTTCAGGGTGAGGGCCCAAATCCTGTACTGCCTGAATACCCACGGGGTCCATGCTCCAACTCCTTCTCGGTACAAACACGACTTTGTGCTTATCAATTCTTTTTGCTAATTTCTTCTTGGACCTTGTGGTATTGTCAAAGCAGATGAAAACCGGTTTGAAGAGTGTAACAATTACTGAACAACGATGACATTTTACTGAATGCGTTCAATGGGGGCAAGCTGCTGCATTACTGACAATATTCTCCTGTTAATGTTATGGCTCATTTGTTTGCTGCCAAAGTGTACATTCCACAGGCTGGTTCAAGGTGTGTGGTGCAACTCTGTCTTGAGTCCTCTTTTCCACCTGTCTTGCATTCTCCCACCAGTAGATACCTGAAATACCACGTAAGAGGTTTGAACTTATGGAGTTAACGGCTACCACCTGGAGTTAGGGGTGTCAGTTCCTAAAATATGAAAGTCAACTAATTCCCTCCTGATTGCACAGCCTGTGCTAAGCGTCCAAAAGCAATAAGAATTATGGCACACAGAATGGTCTGTCAGGACCCTGATCATCAAATGAGAGAGTAAAAGAGGTAAAATGTAAGTTATATGAACTGTGAGGCTGAACTAGATAAGTTCTGCCCCTCCGTGCACACTTGCATACAGTATTGGCAAAGAATTCCCCATATTAAGCTTGATCCAAAGGTGCATGGGAAAGAGTTGAGATTATTACTGTACCTGTATCTTTGCAATAGGGTCTTTGGAAGGTGTTAAATATGTATCCCTAGGAACCATTTCAGAGTTTTAATCAAAGATAAGTCGGGTATCTGGTGGCCTTTATCCAAGCACAGGTATATGGGTAGGGCCTTAACAATGATATATAGGGGTCTCCCTTGCAGCCTAGCATCCGGAAGTGACTGCAAGGTAGCACTATTGCCAATATGTTGAGGTCTAACAAAATATTATATGTTCAAGGCATGTGTGCTGTAGATACACAAGCTTTGCATACTCCTGCCATCTGGTGTTGGGTCTGGATGTTTTCAAGTTGTTTTTCTTCGAAGAAGTCTTTCCTAGTCACGAGGTAAGGTGACTCCTCTTTTCGGTGATAGTGCGCATGGTCATCGACTACATTGTTAGATTGTTTTTTTCCGCCATCGGGTTCGGACGTGTATTGCTGCACTCCGGTTCGAAACCATTCTTCGGGTTCCCTTCGACACGCAATCCTTTCTACCCTCAACGGTATTGTTTCCGTACGCGTTTCCCACTTCTCCGCGTATCGTTTCGACATCAGAATCGACCTTCGATCGGAAAGCCTCGTGGACGGCCGGTTAGCTCTTAATCGATGGATCAGACTCCGTTTAAATTCTGTCCTCGGTGCCAAGCGAAGTATCCGCGCATCGACTCGCACGAAGTGTGCAACCTGTGCTTGTCTCAGGAGCACAAGGAAGAAGACTGCGATGCCTGCAGATCGTTGCGATCAAAAAAGACTCTTCGTGATCGTCTGGCTCGATGTCGTGAGATGCAGCGTCAAAGCATCGAAGATACGCCAGACATCTTCGGTGAAGACTCCGGCTAAGAAGACCGAGGCTTCGGCGGCAGAGGAGGAGGAAGCCTTCTCCGTACAAGATTCAGACTCTGAACTCGAGATAGACCTCGATGCCGAAGAACTGCCGCAGGGTAAAGGTGATGTGAGTACCGAAGTCCCCTTGCCCCCACAAATTCAGAAAAAGCACAAGGCTTCGGCACCACCTCTGCCTTCTGGCCAAGGTCGGCACCGAGACGACATTTCTGACGCCCCGCTTTCGGGCCCGTTCCAAAACTACCAGTCAAGCCTTCCGGCTCGGTACCGAGTCCATGAAAAGCCTCCTCGGAGCCGAAAGCCTCCGGTTCTAAACACAAGTCCGGCTCGGAGCCGAAATCTTCCGTGCCGAAGCCAAGCAGCCTTCAGAGCCAAAACCTTTCAATGCCGAAAACTTGGGCGCCAAAGACTTCGGCGCCCAAAGACAAAGCCACACCTTCGGATCCGAAACTGGACACAATTCTATTACTGGCCGATCCGAAGCAAAAGAGGCTCTATATTCACCCCGACACTGGCCATATCCAAGTAAAGCCACCTATAAAACGCAAGATTCAAGAAGAGGACACTTAGAAAATCCCCATGAAAAGAAAGTCTGTGGCTACCAGTCCTTTTCATATACCATCGCCTCCACTTCCAGCACCTCTGTCACCACCTGAGAATCCTTTGCAAATCACACCTCAGGGCTCTCCTCAATCACATCATGATCATGATGATGATGATGGGGGAATGGATATTCCAACAGATCCATGGACAGATTACACAGTGGATCCCCCAGATGATACTGACCCAAACCTGTACCCAGCGAAACCATCTCCTCCAGACGACAATGCATCACACTAAGAGCTCATTGCCAGGGCTGCACATTACCAGGGAGTAGAGCTCCACAAAAAATCAGTTGAGGAAGATTTTTTATTTGAGACCTTAGCATCAACACACAGGTCATCACAGTCGCTTCCAGTGCTTAAAGGCATGATGCGGCAATGCTGATGAGATTTTCAAAGATCCAGTCAGAGCACACATTTTAACACCTAGAGTGGACAAAAAATATAAGGCTTTCTACAGACCCCATTTTATCAAGGGACAAGGGCCATTAGATTCTCTAGTCATATCTAATGCTCGTAAGAGAGCAAACCCTCAAACATCAGGGGATGTTCCGCCAGATAAAGAATCCAAACTAATTGATGCTTTTGGCAAGCGCATAGCCGCTCTGGCAGCAAATCAGTAGCGCATTGCGAATACCCAAGGCCTTCTAGCTAGATATGACAGGGCACACTGGGATGAAATGGAGCAATTGCTTCAATATCTCCCAGAAGAGCATAAGGCTAAAGCACAAGACTTAGTAAATGAGGGTAAGCTCATTTCGAATTCCTCGATTCGTTGTGCTCTAGATGCCGCAGACACTGCAGCTAGAGAGGTTAACACCAGCATCCTACTTAGGAGACATGCTTGGTTAAGGATTTCTGGTTTTAAACCTGAGGTCCAACAATCCATCCTTACCACACCGTATGATAAGGAACATTTATTCGGTCCTAGCGTCGACCAGGCGTTAGAAAAAAATGAAAAAGGACACTGAAGTCGCTAAATCTATGTGAGGGCAGCCAACAGAGGTTCCTTTCGTCACTCCTCCTATAGAGGTGGGTCAAAAACCACACCCACAGATCAAAACACCTCAGCTTATAAAGGTAGCAGCCAGTCCTCTCCATCCAGAGGTTTTTTCGGAGGGGGTTACAGAGGCAACAATTTCAAGGATAGGGGTAAGGGTAACCCACCCCGTAACTCTCCTTCCCCAAACAAACAGTGACTTGTTCACGCTTCCCCCTGACTATACCACACTGGTCGGGGGAAGACTTCAACAATTCCTCCCCACTTGGCAGTCTATTACATCAGACAAATGGGTGCTTGGAATTATCCAACATGGCTATTGCCTGGAGCTTACCAGCAATCCCCCAAACATTCCACCTCGATCTCACAGGTTATCTGCAGAACACATACACTTGCTAAAACAAGAGGTTCAGTCTCTCTTACTAAAGGGAGCAATAGAGCCAGTTCCAATACAGTACCACGGCTCAGGGGTTGACTCTCTCTACTTTCTCATCCCCAAAAAGGACGGTTCCCTAAGACCTATTTTAGATCTGAGAGAGTTAAACCATTACATTCTGTCAGAGCATTTTCACATGGTGACACTTCAACAAGTACTCCCACTTCTACAAACAGCAGACTTTGTCTACTCTAGATTTAAAGGACACATATTTTCATGTTCCGATCCATCCAGCTCATCGCAAATACCTCACATTTGTCATAGCAGGCAAGCAATACCAGTTCAAAGTGCTTCCCTTCGGAGTGACGCCAGCACCCAGAGTTTTTACCAAATGCCTCGCAGAAGTCGCTGCTCATCTCAGAAGACAACAAATTCATGTCTTCTCCTACATAGACGACTGGCTCATCAAAGCCAGCACTCACCAAAACTGTCTGCAGCGCACACAGATTACAATAGATCTACTTCATCGACTGGGCTTTACCATTAATGCACAAAAGTCTCACTTGCGTCCCTCACTGATGCAGTCTTACCTGGGAGCCACTCTAGACACAGTCAAAGCTCTAGCCTCTCCCAATGTAGCCAAGATACACAATATTTCAGCCCAACCAATCAGTACCAGCCAGATTGTTCATGCAACTACTGGGAATAATGCCGTCTTGCATAGCAATTGTACCTCATGCAAGGCTTCACATGCGCCCCCTACAAGAATGCTTAGCACGTCAGTGGAATCAGTCACAGGGTCAATTAACCGATCTAGTGTTGGTAGACGGCCGTACACCTCGCTCTCTGCAGTGGTGGAAACCTCAACTTATCAGCAGGCCGGCCTTTCATAGACCCTGTTCCGCAGATCGTACTCACAGCGGACGCATCTCTAACAGGTTGGGGAGCTCATCTCATAGATTACACAATACAAGGGTTGTGGAGCAACAAGCACAAGACTCTCCACATCAACTATCTGGAGCTATTAGCCATCTTCCTAGCGCTGAAAGCTTTTAAATCTCATCTCGTAGCCAAGACTGTCCTAGTCCGGACGGACAACATGACAGCCGTGTATTATGTGCAGAAGCAAGGGGGACACTCTCTCCCCAATTGTCAACACTGGCTCAAACCATTTGGAATTGGGCGATCCAACACAACATTTATCTCCTGGCAGAACATCTCCCAGGGGTAAACAATCAAATTGCCGATCTCCTCAGCAGAAGGAGGCAACAAATTCACGAGAGGGAACTTCACCCACAGGTTCTCCTTCCATACTTCCAACAATGGGGATTTCCGCAAATAGACCTATTTGCCACAGCCGAAAACGCAAAATGGCCAAACTTCGGCTCCAGGTACCCGCAATCAAAGGGCAATGCCCTATGGATCAACTGGTCAGGGATATTTGCCTACGCTTTTCCGCCTCTCCCTCTCATTCCCGGTGGTTCGGAAGCTCAGGCAGACATCCCTCACACTAATTCTAGTAGCTCCCACATGGGCTCGTTAACCATGGTACACCACCCTGTTGGAGCCGTCACTAGTTCCACATCAAAAGTTACACCTGAACTCCAGTCTTCTCACACAGAACCATGGAGTAATCAGACATCCAAATCCCACAGAACTGAATTTAGCGATCTGGCTCCTGAAGTAATAGAGTTTGGGTACTTAAATTTACCACCAGACTGTATGAATATTATAAAAGAAGCAAGAAAGCCTACCACCAGAGCTTGCTATGCTGCTAAATGGAAAAGATTTGCGGTATATTGCAACAACAACAAAATCAATCCTTTAGACGCTTCTATACAAAACATTATCTGTTATTTGTTACATTTACAACGAACAGGTCTGGCTTACATGTCTATTCGTTTGCACCTCGCAGCTGTAGCTGCGTACTTACAAAATAGGCAACATCTCTCACTATTCAGAGTTCCAGTAATTAAAGCTTTTATGGAAGGTTTAAAAAGGGTAATACCGCCAAGAATTCCTCCTGCCCCAGTCTGGAATCTCAACATTGTCCTCACAAGGCTCATGGGCCCACCTTTTGAACAATTACACAAATGCCCTTTACAGTTCCTCTCATGGAAAGTTGCTTTCCTCATTGCTATCACATCACTGAGGAGAGTTGGTGAGCGTGAGCTTACAGGCATTAACGCTAGAAGAGCCTTTCTTTCAGCTACATAAAGACAGGATTGTTCTCCGGACCAATCCCAAATTCCTTCCTAAAGTAGTTTCTGCCTTTCATATAAATCAATCGGTTGATTTACCAGTTTTCTTTCCTCAACCTGATTCTGTAGCAGAACGCGCTCTTCACACGCTTGACGTTAAAAGAGCTTTATTATACTACATAGATAGAACAAAGGACTTTCGCAAAACAAAACAACTTTTTGTAGCATTTGCTCCACCTCATAAAGGCAATCCCATCTCTAAATCTGGTATTGCAAGATGAATTGTTAAATGCATTCAAACATGCTATACTAAAGCCAAAAGGACTTTGACTATACCCCCTAGAGCGCATTCCTCTCGCAAAATAGGGGCTTCTGTCGCCTTTTTAGGTAAAATTCCTCTAGCTGACGTATGTAAAGCAGCTACATGGTCCACACCACACACATTTACCAAACACTATTGTGTAGATGTATTAGAACGACAACAAGCTAATGAAGGCCAAGCAGTACTTAAAACACTATTCCAAACAACTGCAACATCTATAGGTTAGCCACCGCTTTGGGAGTATACTGCTTTATAGTCTATGCAAAGCATGTGTATCTACACCACACATGCCTCGAATGGATAATGTTACTTACCCAGTAAGCATCTGTCTTGGAATGTAGAGCTGTTGATTCACATGCGCCCACCCACCTCCATGGGCACCTTTAGTTGTTGCAGTTCTTCATTATACATTTATACGCATGGACATCTCTATACTACTCTTACTTACTCCATTCTCACCCTCCTGCGGGAAAACAATCCAACAATGGAGTCGATGCCCATGCCCACTATCACCGAAAGGAGGAGTCACCTTACGTTGTGACTAGGAAAGACTTCTTCGAAGAAAAACAACTTGCACACATCCGGACCCAACACTAGATGGCAGGAGTATGCAAAGCATGTGAATCTACAGCTGTACATGCCAAGAACAGATGCTTACTGGGTAAGTAACATTATCCTTATGGCAATTGTAATGGTGGATCTAGCGTTCTAGTGAACTGTGTGTATGGTTACTTTCGGACTGTGTATGATTTATATGTGGGGTGTTTGTAGGTGGCAGTGGTGTGCAGCATTTGGGTGAAAAGTAGAGTGGTAAGGATCACATGCTGTTTATTTGGATCATCACCTTTGAATTTCTCCAGAGTTTACTACTGTCAGGTCAACGCACACCTGGATCACTGAAGATGTGTAGCATTGCTTCAGATGATGTAACCCTGTTCACATTCATGGTTGCTGCTCGTCAATGTACCAAGTGGTAAGAGGAATTGTTTGAGGCAACTTAAAGGACTGATTGCTTTGCAAGCAAAACCGATCTGAATCTCACTAACAGTACTGCACATGCTCAATTATTGGAGTTGCTTTCACCAATCACCTACGCTCTGCCTCGCTCACACTCATTCCCTGCATTCGCAAAAGCAAAACTGGAGGTAGCTCATTCTCCTACATCTCACCCAAGGCATGTAACGACCTCCCTCAACACATCAGAGCCTTCTCCTCAGTTCTTGAGTTCCACAAGAAGCTGACGACCTGGCTGTTTGTATAAGCCCTATACAAATCAATATAACCTAACAAAGCCGCCTAGTATGCATCACTGGAATCACCCACAGGCCTCTGTAGTGTTTATTGGTGGTTATGTGCAGGGGAAAGGAAACCCATATTCTGACCCAGGCCCAATGGGAAGGAGACCAACAATGCAGTGGTGGTAGTTTTTTTGCACATGATCTGCCTAACAAATACCTTTTTAATTCTCTTAAGACACCCCTCATTGGCGAGGCAGCCCACAGAACTTCAGGGTCACTATCTAAAGATGGCTTACAAATGCTACCCAAGATGTTGCTGCGCTATGGGAGTTTGCTTTGCAGGTGGAGAAGGAGGGGATGCTTTTAAGATGCAGATTTCCAGCCAAAATCATCAAGGACCGGTATGGCAAAAGGGGAATCCCCAAATCTGGAGAACTTTGATGCCAAACTGTCAGTCAATTCAATTTCCAGAAGTCAAGCCAGTTTCATTATTAATGAAAACTGTTGTAATCTGGAAACGTCTCTATCATTGTTCTCCTGTGTTAGTTTTAAGTGTCCTTCAACATGTGCAAGTTATCTTCCAGTTATGGCTCCACTCATCACTTCTGGATCGAAACAACAACGGCGCAAAGCAGCACGATGCCACCTGCCGGCACGCAGGAGAACTACTTTAAAGTTTCCGGATCCAGTCTGACGCCTGCTGAATATTCACAAGGGGAGGACTCTGCGGGTAGTTATCTTCCAGGAGAGGTTCTCATCACATTAACACGTAATCGTACAACATTGCAAAAATGACAGAGTTGGAGCTAGAGAGGAGACAAGTTGGCAATCTGATTGGGTATTTCAAAAGATGTTTTGAAGTCAGCAGATTCATTTACTTTTTGTCAAGCCTTTAGTGTCTTTGTCCCCTCATAACGAGTATTGATGTGAAGGAATGCATTCAGAACATGATGGGTCTACTTTGCCTGACCCCCAAAGCAGATTGTTGGTAAAGTAGGAAAACAATGCAAGCAATTCTAGAGCATAAAGTGGCTCTCCAGTCATAGGATGTTTATCCTATAGAAAATAACTCTAGTTCCTCAAAGTAGAAGGGTATACTATTCACCGCTAAATGACAGCATTCTAGACCCAAGAACCCAAAAGAAAAAGTTACTTATCTTTCTGGTGAATACTCTTCATATCTCAAGGCACCAGAGTTGATCTGGAACAATTTGCAATAGCACTCCTGTGCTGACAGGTGGCACAATGGCTCCAATTTGTCTCCGGCACCTCTCCAGATGTGACTTCATGGAACATTGTTTGGCGTGCTGGTGTCAGTTCTCGGTCTTTATTCCCAGCGCACCCTTAGAGGCACAGACGAGCCAGATGAATTCAAAAGAATAAAGTGGATATGTCCAACCCTGTACCGTATTTTCAGCACAGTAACTGCTCTGAGTGGGGAAGCTGGCAGATAGGTGAGGAATCTACAGGTAGATAAGTGTATTTACTGAAAGTTGGTTACCTAAGGTAACTTTTTATTCTGATAGACACTGCTACCTGAAGATTCTTCACCTTGTGAATTGAATACCCCAGTAGTACCCCAACGTGCTGGGTCTGAGGAGAGAAACTGCCATTGGGTCCAGCACCACTACGATTTGGCCAGCCATCTGACCCTCCGTTCTGGCACACAGGAATGCCAATAAAATGTTTTTTAAAAGTGATGGATGGAATGCCTGAATTAATCTTAGCCACTGGTAATTACACAGGGCCACATCCCAGTTCATCGTTTTTGGGTTTTTTGCCCGCCATGTCACCTCAAATTAGACCAAATCCGCTTTAGGTCTGTTCCACTTGGAACAGTGTAGCCTAAACTGCCAAACCCTGTCCTCTCTAAACAGGAACACAAGCAACAAAAACTGGGTTTGGCCTATCTGGGCCTATTCAGGTGAATGCAGCTTGTTTCCAGTGGCACACTGTGCATGGGACACCCATGTCGGCGCATACAAGTCATACTTGGGGCGTCAAAATGAAAAATGCAAAAAAGTGATAAATGCATGAATTATTCTCAGCCACTGGTAATTACGTTTGGTCGCATTACAGTCCATTGTTTTTTTGCCACCATGCCACCTCCGATACGTCCCAGTAATATGGAAATAAGCCTTGGTCCTAATAGGAACTGCCCAGTCCGAACTGCCAAGCCAGGAAGACCACCCTGAAAGACACGGTGACACATGATACATTGGTATCTCTCCAAAAGCCCCATAATGAGGCACGATCCAGACCTGAGAGACATACATCTACACATCCCAGGGCAGCAGCTAAGAACCGTAACAATCAAAGGCATGCAAGGAGATGCCAAACACCTAGACAGAAATGCCCAACACTGCAGAACCAACCGGGCTGGCAGAAAATAAGCTATACCGACCAAGAAGCTCAAAAACGGAAGCCACCCAAATAAAGGAAAGCAGTCCTGTTCCAAACCCCAACCACCTGAATGAAAAGGAGGAAAGGACAAAAAATACTTACCAAACCCAATTGCCACATCCAGATACCAAGGAGCAACAGAAGGGCACGTTGTTGTACTAAAGGAAGGAAGCAACCATCCATCACATGTCCCCTTCATTCAACGACAAACAGAAAACCTGAGCACAAAGTGAGTGTACAGCACAAGAAAAATATAAACAAAAGGAAATTTCACACAGAATTAGGTGCTAGAAACTAAACCATCCAGGAGAGGTCAGTGAGACGAGGGAGACCACTACCAGTCAACTTTTCTTGTAAACCTGCATAAAATAAGTAACCATCTGGGAGCAGGACCAAGATAACCACTCTCTCCATGGTGCTCCCAAACCGGTGCCATCCACTGGGGTGCATAATGGGTAAAGGAAAAAAACACTGAAATAACAGTGTAGCATCTTCCCAAGCCCAGGAACATGCAAATGAATGTGAGACACATGGAGCTCTGTATTGTACGTGTAAGAAGCTGGCTCTGTATATGGTATTGCCACTAGGTGGTTATACCGTACACAGAGTCCAGGGGTTCCCCAAAAGTCTACAGGGCTCAATGTTAAACCGAAAGTGCTCTATTAGTGGTTGTGTGGGTGAGCATCCTCGGTCCTGACGAAGAAGAGGAGTGTGAAACATTTATTGCACAACATTGACCAATAATGGACACACGACTCAAGACGGAGATCCAGACCAATTTTAGAAAACTATACTTTGTTTGTATCTTATTTTTAAGACCAAGATCTTCACAATAAGGTAGGTTTTTAAATAAAATACTTTTCACTTTGAAAAATCGCCACTTAGAAACTTTTCAAAACAGTTCTATGTTATCCTGTGGGGTAAACAATATCACTGTTATACAGGTAAGTATCACACTTACAACTCCAGTCTTCGAGACCAAATGTCAGCAAGGGGCAAGGGTCAGGTGAGTATCAAAACTACACCAAGAGCGGCACAGGGGCGGCCGGGTGCAGAGTCAGAGTTCAGCCCAGTGCTTTTCAATGGAGACTGTTGGTGCCTGGAGCCACACTACTTGCAGGCAAGTAGATCAGCTGCAGGGGTCAAGCTTTGGGGGTTAGCACAAGCACAGGGGTAAGGAGGGTGGGGGGGCACAAAGCGGCACCAAACATACACCACCAGCGGTACCGGGGCAGCTTGTTGCAGGGTGCAAAATCGGCATCGGGCGCCCAATGCTTCTCAATGGAGTTTATTCTTTTAGCAAACAGGCTGCAGGCGTTGCACCGGAGGTTGCAGGAGGGAGACCAAAGACAGCAGAGGTAAGTAGAGATGTAGGGGGTCGTGGGGACACCATTGGTTCAGCTCACCAAGGCCCTGGGGCTTTGGGTGCAGGGGTGCCTTTCGATGTCGGAGTCTTCTTACCGGAGCCGGTTGGGGGAGCCTCTGGATCCACATTGCAGGTAGCGCCCTGGGGATCAGGAGAAGTCGGCCAACGCTGGACACGAGGCCAGGATCGCTGTGGAGACTTTACTGCACAGGTAAGGTACTAAGACCGTAGGTGTAGGGTGCAGAGTGGGCAGAGATCGCGATTCCAGCTGGATCTGGAGCCCTTGAAGTTGGTTTCTTCTGGACAGGTCCGCTGTCCACAGGAGATTGGAGTCTTTTCCAAAGGCAGCAGTCCTCCCCGGGTTTTCAGAGGTCGCTGGCTGCAAGACAGGCTGCAGGTTCGCAAAAACTGGAGACAGGCTGGTAGGGCTAGGGAGAAGGCAGTCATTGTCTTCAGGCTTCTCTGCAGAGATGTCTTCTTGCTTCTTAGGTCGTTGCAGATCTAGTTTCTAGATCTGGGGGAGCCACCTAAATACTACATTTAGGGGTGTTTTAGGGGAGTAGCAGGTAAGGCCAACGGGCACCTTTCCTGGGGGGACTACATCCTCTATTATACCACCCTTGTGTGGGAGGGGGCATAAACCTAGTCCTGATTGGAGCAGTCTCCCCATCTTCAAGTTGGTTGGGACTGAGAAATGTACTTCACCTCGCCTCCCCCACCTTAGGGGTGGAGTTGGCAGAGGTGGGCATGCCTCCTATTCTAAGGTTTCCTGCCCAAAGTGGGGGTGTAAACTGGGGGCTGCCATCTGCTACTGGCAGCTGAGACTAGGGGTCGCATTACAAAGGCGACAGGCCTTTGAAGCTTCCCCCTGCAAGCATTGGCCCATCCTGGGGGAGGAGGTGTGACACCTCTGCCCAGGATGTGCATTGTTTCTGGTCCCAGAGAGCAGGGGCTCTCCACCCAGGGGTCCAGAAACATGTCTGGTGGTGATTGGCTGCCTACAGACAGTCAGAGACCATACCAGAGTTGGTATGTTTTCAGGGGGCACCTATGAGTACATGGCACAATAAATCTCACACTTGCATCAGTGTGGATTTAGTGAAAGGAGTAGTTTGATACCAAACCACTCCTGTGTTCAGTGAAGCCATCATGGTGCTGTGGAACTCAAGTTGTCGGCCCATGTACTCTGTATGGCTTCACTAGCACTTATAATATTAAGGAATGAACACCAATATTGTTGGGGCATAATTGCTCATGCAGATATGCCCTCACCTGTGGTATAATGCACCCTTCCTTAGGGCTGTGAGGTCTGCTAGAGGGGTGACTTACCTATACCTTCAGGCAGTGCTGGCAGCCATGGCACCCAGCCAGAGTGCCATGTCAACTTTTTCAGTTTGTCCCTCACAGAGGCATGCAAGCTGCAAGTGCAGAGGTGTGTCCCAGGGGATCCTCTTCAGCTTCCACGCCCTAGGTACCCAGGGTACCACTTACTAGGGACTTGCAAGGGGCAGAAGTACCAATTGTGGATACATTTATAGGGAAGAAGCACTGGCGCAGGGGACCTGGTTGGCAGGGACCCTGTGCACTACAAATAAAACCGCATCAAAACCAGACAAAAAGTGGGGGCTAACCATGCAAAAAATGATGCACTTTCTCACAGTACGTCTTTATTCCTCCGCATACAATGACACTCTGCTCCCTGATTACGTCATAATCATTAATAACCACACCTTAACACCTCCCAACAAGTTACGTATTTCCTTTATTGAATCAGCAAGGGTCCTGGCACATAGTCTCACGACACTACATCTCCTCCTTTGTTAAATAAAAAGTACAAACAACAACATATTTCTTCGATGAGTCATTGAGACGCTCGCACAAGTCAGCCAGATCTACTGGCATGAAAAGGTTAAGATGCACTCTGTTCAGGTACCTATGGTGCAGTTTCTGATCTTGAGCTGGACTGTCAGGCGAGACAGCCTCATCTGTAAGTGTAGGAGCTGACTATTGTAAGGGTAAGTGCTTACAATGTAACTAGTCCTGTGTGATGGACTGTCCGGGACGATGTGCAGTCACCGTGTGGCCTTTGCACATCAAAGCCCTCAGGGGATCGACAGCAAACGGAGTGCCTGATTTCTGCTTTCGCTTTTGCCTGACAAGAACTAGGTCTACTTCACTGAAAACTGTTTCTCCGGCATACGTCTTCATCTTGCACTTTTCGAGATGTCGGTTTCACGAACCTCATCAGCAGTCACGGATCACTCTACAGTCCATGCGGTAGTTTCGTTCCGATGGCTCTCCCAAATAGTAAGGTGGCGGGATTCTCACCCGTTGTGGAGTGAGGAGTTGAACTGTAAGCGCAAAGGGCTTGACACAGGGCTTGCTTTAATTCAATCCCCTCCACGAAGGCTTGCTGAATCACCCTTTTGAGTGCACCCATAAATTGTTCTACAACACCTTTGCGTGGGGCCACAGAGGGGTGCTCTTTTGATGCTTGACATTAATTCTGACTAGGAATTCTCTGAACTCCTTGCTGTTGAACGGCAGGCCGTTGTCAGATTTGAGAATGGTGGGATACCCCAGGCTGAAAATATGATGTCCTGTTGCTCAATGACCACAATGAGATGATGTCTATTTCCTAGAGACCCAAAGCATCTACTGCAATCCTTTCCCAAACCTTTGTAGGAAGGCCAGACATGATCAATGAATGTTGAGTCACTTTGGGAGAAAGGCAGTTGCACAGATGACACTCTTAGTTCCCTCTCAACTCGCTCATCTAAGCACAGGAACCACACTTGGTCTCTTAGGGCTCTTTTGGTAGCTACAATGGCAAGATATCCTTCATGGGATAATTTGATAACTTGCTTTCGTAGTCTCTTGGGTATGACAATTCGTTAGCCTCTCAATACAATACCCTCTTTGGTCACAGACAGTTCATTCTTTAAATGTTTTAATTTTTTTAATTCGACATCAGCAGCAAGAGGTTGAACACTCCTTTTCCAGGATTGAATCAGAATGATGTCCTTGATCATATGCATGTTCTGGTCAGCAGTAGTGGCCTCAATAATCTGTTTAATTGACAGGGCCGCTGGCGTACTGGACTTCACGAAGTTGATGTACTCCTCAGCTGTCTTGGATGTCGAACTGTGACGATGTAGTGATACTCTTGAAAAATATTCAGCAGGGTTCTGGTGTTTACCCGGCTTGTGTACATTTGCATAATCGTACTCTTGCAGTCTCAGACCCCACCTCTCAGTGCCAGGGGGCATCTTGGCTTTCGGATTTCTGAAGATGGTGAGCAGCGCTTGGTGGTCTGTTATGAAGGTGAAACTTTTTCTGTACAGAAACACTGAAAATGTTTGCAGGCCCACACTACATCCAGACTCTCCTTCTCCGGCTGCGAATAGGCATGTTCGGTGTCAGGCTCTGACTGGCATAGGCCACAATGTGTCTCCAAGCATTTAGATGGCCATTGTGTTGCGCAAGGATTGCTCCCAGCCCCACTGGGCTCGCATCCACTGTGATCTCAGTTTGTAGTTTGGGGTCAAAGTATGCCATCTCGGTTGCAATCTCAATTGCATGTTTTATTCTCTTGAAACTTTGATAACATTCAACAGACCAATGGAATGGGACATTTAGTTTTGTCAGGTCTCTCAATGGGGCACTTACAGTAGCAAAGTCACAAATGTATCTTGAGCAATAACTGGCCATGCCTAAAAAGGATCACAGCATGGTGACATCTTGCGGGAGGCAAGTAGCTGACAGTGCTTTTACTTTATCAGGGTCAGGAGTCATTCCACCCCCCTTTAGAAAAGATGCATCCGAAGAATTTTAGTTTGGTCCTATGAAACTCACATTTTGCAGCGTTCAGAGTGAGACCTGCATCAGCAAATAATTGGCACACTTGTGCAAGAGCCTTGTCGTGTTTCTTTTGCGTTGCTTCGAATATCAGTATGTCATCACTGTAATTAAAAGCATTTGTGACAGGTTGAATTGTTCAGTGTATAACATCCTGAAATATTTCTGCAGCTGACGACACCCCAAAACCCAAACTTTTATATCTGAACAAACCAACATGAGTCGAATAAGTAGTTATGTACCTGCAGTTCTCTTCCAAATCAATCTGATGATATCCCTTGTTCAGGTTAAGACGGGAGAAAACTTTGGCACCGATCAGTTGCATGATCATGTCTGCTATGTGTGGATTAGGATGTCTTTCTCCCTCAATTGCTTTGTTGGCCTGATCCATATCAATACAGAAGGGCACTATACCCACACTGTCCTTTTTTGGCACCACCACTATGGGAGACACTCATGGTGTAGGACCAGTGGAGCTCTCAATGATGTCATGCTTTAGCAGCTATTCTAGTTCTTTCTCAACAGCTTCTAGCAAGTGGTAAGCAACTTCTGCGGTGCCACTGAGCAACAGGGCAAGTGTCCTCATTGATGTGAAGTCGCACTTTCATTGTCTTGAGTATGCGCAGGCTGTGAAATAATAATGGAAAGTGACTCAACTTCAGAATGAGTGTGGAGGTTGTAATTGATAGATATCAGTCCCATGTCAGCAGCGGTGACAAAGCTAAGGAGACCAGCACTGGACACAGCTCCTTGAAGAACATGAATTGGCGCTTGCACTGATACTGCTTTGCTTCAAAGACGCTGTGAATGACCCTTGACTATGCAACAGTTTAGAAGCGGCCCACGTCTATACTTTTATGTTTGACAGGTTGAGACATGGCACAGGAGAGGGGCTGTTGAATTTTTCCGCTGGGATGATATTAATTGGCGCATCACTGTCTATAATAAAGTTATGGGGCAACCGTTAATCCTAATCTTGGGACAATGTCCAAATGAGTTATGTTGTTTCGTTTGATGGATTGCTTGTGTCATAGATTCCTCTGTGCAAGCAGCCAGACCTACATGTGCATGTCATTCATTGGTCAATGCCATCAGCGCACATCCATCTTCCTCACTGGCACTCGATAATGACTTTTTCTGTTTTCTGCTTGTCGTAAGTGATGCCGCCTTTTTGCTTTGTGGGCAAGGCGAGAAGGCTTCTGGAACTTTCTGGTGTCCATTTTATCTTCTCGTTGTGACGTAGTTACTCTTTCGCTTTGCAAACTGTTATAAAGCAGTTCTCCTTACCGCAACCGTTGCACATGTGTCCTTTGGCTGGACATCTGCCTTCATGTGGATATGAAAATCCACATCGGAAGCACAACCTTTTCTTCTTTGTAGACGGCAACTTACATGCGTCCGCTCGGTGTTTGTGCTTGCTCTTCATGGCCAACGCTGATATACTTTTCGCCAATACAGCTTCAGTGTCAGTGGCTTGTTGATCCGCTCTTTCTTCGGCCCTGGTGGCCATTAATATTTTCTCTAAGCTGAGCGTCTCTCTCAACATGCATCTTCCAAAAGACAGCCATCGATAACTCAGACGTATGCCTCCTTCATTAAATTTACTAAACTTGCAGTGTTTGATAAGTACATCAAGTCTTTCAACAAACTCATTCATCATTTCACCTGCTTGCTGTCGTGCTTGATTAAAAATGTACCTTTCATAGTCGACGTTCGTCATCCGATTGAACTTGGCTTCCAATGCTTCCTTGATTTCATGCTATGATACTTGGTCTGAGTTAGATGTTTTCTTCAGCACTTCTTTCACTCCGTCACCAGTAAGGTTCTTTAGGCACTTAATGATTTTCATATTATCCACTTCTAGGGCATATATGTAATCATCAAATGTCTTGATCCATGCAGGCCATCTGGCGCCAATATTCTGCTTCTTGGCGGTATCAAATGGCAGTGGTGGTTTCAGAAATACATCTGCACCATACTTCATGCTCCTTTCAGCAGCCATTGAAAAATGTCACTATTCCGAAAGCCTTTTCGGTGTACTGGACTTGCCACTTTGCACGCATCAGCGTCTCAACCAGGCTTGGCCATCACACCCTATTCGAGGTTGTGTGGCACTTTCCTCGCGCTGGTAAGTTTCTATTTTGTACCTGGTTGTCATGGCCTTTAGCATTTGTTTTGCATGGACAACGTCTCTGTGTTGGCTGTGGCGCAGTATCTCTTCTTTTGGCCTTATCAGTGGGTTTCTGGTGAGCTTTCAAATGTGCTCCTTTGTAGGACCTTCAACTTGTTCGAGAGCTGTAAGTGGGATGGAGCAGGGCTTCGATTCTACATACGCCAACTTCAAACTGCTTCTCATCGAAATAGGCGCACGTAGTACACACGAGGAGTTTGCTGTGGCATTGCAAACTTCCAGGGAGAGCAGACCCATTTCTTCACGGCACAGTTCCCGCACTCGTCGCCAGTTGTAGCGTCTCCCCAACCCGACAGTATGTCAATGAATACGACACACACTGAGCTCTGTATTCCTCCACATACAATCGCACTCTGCTCTCTGATTAAGTCATAACCATTAGTAACCACATCATAACACCTCCCAGCAAGTTACATAGTTCCTCTACTGAATATGCCCAGAACCGCGAGGGTCCTAGCACACACAGTCTCACGACAATACAGACCGCAAACCTCAGAGAGGGGAGAAACCACCATAATTACGTCAAAGGCATGCGATAACCTAAGGAGAGCTTGAAACACCAAAGGTAGTGGCAGTTGCTAGTAGTAGTTTTATGTAGGGTGAGCTTGAACCGAATGTATTTGAGCGCTTTACATGAGCACCAGTTACATTACACAAGGACACGTGCATTTTTTTAGGCACGGGGTGATTACATGTTTTGCCCAGAATCACAGGATGTTGAGTCAACACTGAGAATCGATTCTCAGGAGTGAAATCAGAACAGATGGACAGCTAGATAGAAGCTATCCACTTACTCCCTGTAGTGCTGGAATAGCTAATTGGAGGCCAGATTCAGCTCCCATCCCAGAACGAAGGGCACTAGTTTACAGAAATGAAGAAACAAGAGAAACCTTGAAATATTGGTGCACAAGCAGAAACATCCATCTAACGCAGAAAAGGGACATATCGAGCACTGAATGATCAATGCAGCATCCCCTCGAAGGGGCAGCACATAATTCATAATAGGAATCCGCTGGCTAGCCATAAACACAATAACAAAGAGAAGCCCAGGGTAGAGGCACCCAACACCCCCCAAACACTTAAGAAGATGTAAACTACCAATGCAAGAACACTATCAATATGGTGACACCCAGGGTGTGACATACAACAGAACAAGCTGAACCATGGCACATTATGCCAGTCTAAGTAGGCATGACCAAGGGTAGGACTCCCACCAGAACTAGGACACGGTCCCCAAGAAGGAGAGGAAAAGATTTCGGCCAAAACATTGGCGTGAACACCAGAAGAAATACCCTTCTTAACAACAACACACAAGTGCAAATGCACTAGTGTGGTACAAAAAAGAAAAGAAAATGAAGCCCAGCAGAAGAGCTTCTGAAGCTGCCCCCAAGATATGACACCCCAGTTAAGCACTAGGGAATGAATGAAGAATTCAAACGAGCAGTACACCTCGTATGTAGCCTAGTCCTCGAACAACCGTCAATTTGCCTTTGCAGTGTCTATACCTTACTCATAAGAGAAACCAGTAATGATACTCTACGACTTGCTCCGATCCTGCTCTGAAAATATAGGAGCCCTGAAATTTTAAATCCAACAAGACAACCTGTGCAGCCCTGGGGAAGACCAGAGAGCCAAATCAATAACTACATTGTAGAGAAAGAAAGGACCCCATGGATCTGGCCATTATGTTAAGTCCAGACTAAGCAAGCTGTTTGGAAGTTCAGAAATCACCTCATCAAACTAGCCCCTCACATCTTGAAGGAGCGAAGTCTCCACTGAGTCGACTCTGACCAATGGAACAGGAAGCGGCTGAAAGAATAGGTGAGGGCCCTGTTCCAACACCAGCCACAGTGCCATCATGGGTGTCGACGGCAAAGAAATACACAACTTGTGGCAGCAGAGTGGAACATGCCGAGGCCTGGGCAGAGCCGACCAGCTGTTCAGCGCAGACCAGCAGGTCATACGACAGACTTAAAAGCTCTTTAGGACCCAAAGACCCAAACTACGAAAAACAATGTATAAGTCTGTTTTCAGTGTCTATACGGCTAACCAGTTCATTATGGTCCGTTCTTTATGTTGTGTAAATACACTTTAAATGGTGGATTCAAATGGTGAAAGTTTGGCTTGTGAAAAAGACCGTTTCGGTCGAAACGCGTCGCCAATAACACTTCTTTGTTTACACTGACCCTGGTGTGCGAGTCTTCTTCTTGGTGAGGGAAAGTGCTCACTGGATTTCGTGGAATTATAGCCGGGCTCCGACACCCGGATCTCGCACCGACCCCGTCTGGAGAGGAGCTGGTTTTTGCCGGAAGCTTTCCTAATATATATATATATATATATATATATATATATTACATTTTTATTGAGCAGAGCATAAGGGCAATACATACATTGTGATACCATTGATCATCAAAGATTAAAACCAACATTTTACAGTAAAAAAAAGTTTTGTTCATTTTTCAACTGGAACCAAAATGGATTAAATAACAACACCAAAACGCCAAATAGTTAAAAAGGCAACAGAAGTCTGGCTAGGTCTTACAATATTTAAAAACCTGATCTTACTGCTTGAATTTCTAAAGGGCTAGAGTGCTGCATCCTATAATAACACATGGTAGATTTACTGACATTGTTTAAAGGCCCTAACGTTTACCTATAATCATTATAGAGACCGAAATAATTAAACTCGAATCTTATACCCTTGATTGTAGAGTACTAAAAGAAAGAAATAACCATATAAAATCCGATCTAAATACTGTAGACATTCTATCTATAAAAAGAACTGTAATATTAAAGTGCCGTCGTGCCTTTCCTTGAATATATGCCAGAAAAAGGTGAAGTGTGCTAAAGTGCTCCCTAATACTGCAATACATCTAACTCCAAAAATGTATATTTCTATCATAGTTTCACAATTTTCAAAAAACTTCCAAACCGTTTTAATTTTTTTTATTGCACCAACCCTCTTGGCATAAGCTTCTTCAAACCTCATGGTGTGTTGCATTTTATTTAGCCATTTAAAATAGGAAGGTACATCCTCAGACCTCCAGTTTTGGAGAATTAGAGAGCGAGCAACTAAAGAGCAAATCGCCGTGTAGGTCTCTTCGGCTTTAGTCAAATCAGACCTTGCTTTAGAAATGCCAAAGAGAGCTACCTCTGCCTCGGGGTCAAGCCTCTTTTTTATTGCCTGGCTTATTGCCGAGAAGATCTTGGCCCAGAATAGTTCGAGTTTTGGGCACGTAAAAAATGTGTGGAGCCAATCTCCTTCGCCTTCTGCCTGGCATCGGAAACATTTGTTTTCCACTTCCGAATAGCGTTTATTAAGAGTTTTGGGGGTGTAGTATGCCAACCACCGAGATAAAAAAGCCATCCTTTTAAAGTTAGCTGCTCTTAGTGCCTTGCTTCCCAACTGGGCTATGGACTGCCATGCCTGGCAAGAGAAGGAACAATTAGTTTCCCGGGTTACTTTTTCCAGGATTTCTTCAACATGGGGGAGCTCGTTACACTTTCTCAGTTGAGAATACCAATTTCCAATCCCCTTTAGTTTAGCTCTATATAGAGC
This sequence comes from Calotriton arnoldi, assembly GCA_963921515.1. Lineage (NCBI taxonomy): Eukaryota > Metazoa > Chordata > Amphibia > Caudata > Salamandridae > Calotriton > Calotriton arnoldi. Next base: position 666,762 of record CAWUFW010006682.1, on the reverse strand, counting down.
ATTTACCTGCTTTGTTGGAGCACCGCTTGAAAATAGATTGTACCTTTTTATAAAATTTGCGATCTGCAGATACTCCAAAAACCCAGGCTTATTTCGGTTGCCATATCTATTTTGGACCTCTTGCCAGGAGATTACTTTCCTATTAATTAAGAAGTGACCTAATTCCTCAAGACCACAGTCCTTCCATCTTTTCAGCCGACTGGAGTGCACTTGAAGACCGAGAATTTTACATTCCTCTAGCTTCAACTAGTTAAATCCTGTGGAGCCGGCTTGTTTAAAAAAGGACTGTAATCTGTAGGAAAAGTCTCGTACTGTCTTGTATCTGGTCTTTTTCGGTAATTTGGATGTTTTTAAAAATATCAGGATTTGCGAGCCTGACTCCTGAATCATTCGGTCAAAAAAGAAATTGTCTAATAAACCATTTGATTCCAATAAACGTGCTGTGAGATCCAAGATCGCTGCCTCATAATAAGTTCGTATTTTTGGTAATGCTAGACCACCCTGATTAGTTTCCAATTGCAGTATAGCTAGCTTAACCCTGGAAGCCTTCCTACTCCAGACAAATTCACTGAACATTGACTCCATCTCTTTAAAATAGTAGGAATTGATCTTCAAGGGTACATTTATAAAGAGGAATATTAGTAGGGGAAGAATAGACATTTTTATGAGGGCTACACGACCTATTAGAGTTAGAGGTAGGAGAGACCACTTGTCGAGCAGGGCTTTAATTTTATTCCGCATTGCTGAATAATTTAAACTGAATAGCTGTTCATAGTGATTAGAGACATATATGCCCAGATATCGTATTGGTTCTGCTTTCAAAGCCTGGGATTTTGAATTGGAGGGTAAAAATTACAATCAACATTTAATGTTAAAATCTCAGTTTTATTTTGATTTATTTTGTAACCCGCTATTAATTCGAATTGGCTAAATTCTTTTAAAGCCTGAAACAGATTCAGCTTATCAGGGCTCAGATATAAAATTATATCATCTGTGAAAAGTTTTAGTTTCGCCATCCCTTTTATTGGAGCTTTGATTTCCAGATTTCCGCGGATTCTAATGGCCAGGGGCTCGATGAAGAAGGTGAACAAGATGGGGGACATCGGGCAACCTTGTCTGGTCCCGCGATTTATATTAACTGTCCCTATTTGATTGGCATTTATCACCACCCGGGCCTAGGCACCCTGATAGATGTTCCTCAACATATTTGTGACTTGAGCAGGGATACCAAATTTATCCAGTCCAAAAGAGTGCGTCCCAATTAACCAGGTCGAACGCCTTTTCGGCGTCCACCATCATTATAAGGGTTGGAATTTTATTGTTCGTAGAATAATCGAGGGCCTGGATTAAAAACCCGGTATTGGAGGACATGGACCTCCCCGCAACAAACCCGGACTGATCACTATGAATTAATGCCTGGGCTATGGGGGTGAAGCGTTGAGCCCAGACTTTCATTAAAATTTTAAAATCAGCATTGAGGAGACTGATCGGTCTGTAAGAATTGACATCCTTATGATCTTTTCCCTTCTTCACGAAGCTGACGATTATAGATTCTTTAAAACTAGGGGGCACACAGCCTCCCAATTTAATAATGTTAAACAGCTTCACCAGGAAGGGAGTCAATTCCTTGGAAAAAGTTTTATAAAATTCAATCGGTAGCCCATCAGCTCCACAGGGTTTTGCCCCCGCAATAGATTTCACCACATTTAAAACTTCTGTTTCAAATATATCAAGATGGATTTGTTCCACTAGCGGCTCTGACAAAGTGGGAAGATTTACCCCCTCAAAATATTTTTGGATATGGTCCAGTCCTACCTCGTATCTAGTGGCGTATAACTGTGAATAGTGTTCCATAAAGACTTGGGATAAGCCGTCTTTATCCGTTGCAGTGTCTCCGGTCTTCGGATCAATAATTTCAGAAATCAGGGCTGCTTCCTGTTTTGTTTTTGTTGCCCCAGCTAGCATTTTACCCACCATTTGACTTTCCTCATACACTCGTTGTTGGTACGTTCTAGAACTGTTTATTTCTTCAATTAAAAAAAACTCCTTCAATGCCTGCTTCGCCCTTTCAAGCTGACCTCCGGCATCACCCGTCCCCTGAAACGGGGCATTTCTCAGGCACATAGCATTATCCACCGCCTGCTGGAGTTTAGCAATCTTGTCTCGCCGTTTTTTAGACTGGGCGGCTGAGAACGCGATCATCTGCCCACGTAAAGCTGCTTTAAACCCACCCCAGACAGAGAAAATTTCTGCCGTGTTTTAGTTTATCTTAAAGTAATCTAATATCCAATCTTTTATATCGGCAACCCAATGAGGATCCTGCAAGAGGAGACGATCCATCTGCCACCTGGATCTTGTCCTCCTGCCCTCCTCAATCTCCAACTCAAGCTTTACGAAGGAGTGGTCCGAAAAAGAGTTTGCCCCTATTTCAATATCTGAATATTTCAGAGATCGTGATATTAAATAAAAGTCGATTCGGGAGGCTGTATGAAATTGGCGAGAGTAACATGTAAATTTACAATCAGTTGGATTAGAGTGGCGCCAGGGGTCTAGCAGGAGATGTTCCTGTCTTAAAACATCTAAGACTTTTTTGGTTTTGGGCTTCAACTCTTTCTTATTTTTATTTGAGGTGTCTTTTTTTTAGATCTTGAATAAAATTAAAGTCTCCACCCAAAATTATCTTTCCCGGTGCCCCCTTAGTAGCTCACTGATCTTAAGTATAGCTGTAATATCATCTACTACTGGGCCATAATAATTTACAAAGTTTAGTATCATACCGCTTAGTTTGGCCTCAATCCAGATCCACCTTCCAGAGGGTCTCTCCGGACTTGGCCAAATTCCCACGGAAGACCTCTACAGAAATAAATAGCTACTCCTCTTTTCGCCAGCCCAGCCAAAGCAAAAAAGGCATGGGAAAAAACTCTTGGGAGATATAGCTTTGGGGAGTTGGTTTTTAAGTGAGTTTCTTGCAGAAATAGTAACTGTGGCCAGAAGGAAGCTAGCCACCTAATTAATCCTCCATACTTTTGTTTGTTTAGTATCCCGTTAACGTTGACAGACATAATACAGCACTTATTTGTCATTTCGATAAAATTTCAAATAATGAACGACCCATCCCACAATCCTGATGATCTTTCCCCCGCTGCCCCTGCTCATTTTACTGCTGCACCCTTTGTTGAATCCACCCCCTCCCTCCACATCACACCCCTCTAGAAATGTGGACCACCACACTAACCACATCTCCCCTCCCTCCCACCAACTTCACCTTTGGGTGCCATGGACCTGCACCCTCGATGACCCACCTCCCCCCGACAGTAGTGAACACGGATACAATGAATTAAACAATATTCAACCTATCAATTCATTTTGAGGCTGAGATCTCCTTGAGAAGACCCTGGGCATCTTCTAAATTAGAGAACATATGAAATTTTCCCCTCACAAGAACACGTAACTTGGATTGCTGGGCTATAGATGCCTGGGCGCCTTGAGCTTTGAAGAGAAAGAGTAGTTTGACAAACTCTTTGCGCCTACGAGCAGCAGCCGCTGACATATCAGAAAATATTCGGCAGTTCGAGGTTTCGTTAATCGGAAATTGTCTTTGTTGTATGGCTTTTGCCAAAATCCTTTCCTTGATACGATAGTCAGCGAAGTTAACTAAGATGGTGCGTGGACTATTCGAGTTAGGCAGCGGATGAAATGGAATTCTGTGGGAACTTGTGATCGTAAGATCCCCGTTGTGCTCAGGCAATACCCTTTGCTTAATAAAGGATTCCACCCATTGCACCATCTGGGCACCCTCACTCCTCTCAGGAACCCCCACTATTCGCAAATTCGAGCGCTGCGAGTGGTTTTCAAGCTCTTCAAGTTTATTCTCTAGAATGTTCTTGTCCTTAGTGGCTTTGTTTACTTTCGAGAGCATGGAACTCATTTGGTCCTCTAGCTTGGCGATCCTCGATTCAGCTTCTTGAATTTTTACTGGGAGGCAAGCCACTGCTTCTTCTATTTTGACAAGGCGCTGATGAAGAGAAGCTATTTCATTTTCTTGAGACCTCTTCATTTCTCTTATCTCCTCGAGAATTAAATTTAGCAGGATATTAATATCCATCTGTTTTGTAAGGGCTGCATCAGATGAACCATCGATTGAGGCTTCTACAGTTTCTGAAACCATAAGTTGTCGATTCTTTATCCCTTTCTGACCCTCCTGGGGCTGATCCAGTGGTCCCACGTTATTGCCTTCCGACAACTGGAGCGGGATCTGTTGCTGTTCCTGGACCCCTGATTGCGATCCTGTTACATCCACTACTGGAGTCTGAATCTGCATGAGCTGGGTATGGAGTAAAGGCGTAGCCCCAGAGGAGGAAGATGTTGCCTGGGTTGTGCCACTTTGGTTCAGTTCTTGTGCAATAAAGATGGATGCGGGAGCAGTCTGGGCTGTTGCAAGTGCCATTGTAGATGTAGGTGGAGATACGGCCTGGTACGAGCTGTTGAAGATGTCTTCTATCCTGACTGCCCCTACAGACTGTTGTGATGGTTGGGCATTGAGTTGGGGAGGGGGCGCCTGATACACCTTTTTCATAAATAATGCTTTTCCCCTCCTCATTACTGTTCCCTGCTGTTAATTCACCCTCCAGATTTTTCTCAGTAGTTTCAATAGTCTCCTTCGGAGGCTGGGCTAAAAGGGCCCCTACTTCCAAGAACGACTCAGCAGGTTCCTTGACCGGTTCCTCTTCCGAGCTCTCAAAACTTGAACTGAGGCCGGGGCGGTTGACCGAGTGTCCAGCTCTGACTGTTGAAGAAAGTGCTTTTGCCTGCACCAGGCGAGTTTTAGCCTTTAAACCTGCCGCAGAATCAACTTTAGCGACAAGATTGTTGTTTTTATTGTTTAACTCCCCTTAAGTCGACACAGCAGATTTTTACACTTTTTCACTACTTTTAAAGGTTTTTGTTTCTTCTTTTTTTCTGCTTTCTCTCCCTTATATGGACTTAGTTCAAATTCAAACAGTAAGGGCTGAGTTAAAGGAGGGTGAGTTAAAGCAAAAAAACAAATCTGCCTCTGTTTGTTGATTCAGCTCTGATTTTCTTTTTTTTTTTTTAGCTGCTACACACCTAAACAAAAGTTTTCTGGGCCAAATTGCCTCCTCCTCAACTCCATCGTCGTTCTGAGCAGAGCAGTTACTCCTCCAACCAGCTCGGTTTCCAATCCGGGGAAACCCAGCATATGGTTCCTCTCAGCTCCAACCAGTTCGGTTTCCAGTCCGGGGAAACCCAGCATATGGTGCCTCACAGCTCCTCTTGACGGACACTCGCGCTGCCTCCTCACTTAGGCTCAGGCTCGGTTTAATTCAGCTCGGTTCAGTAAATTTCAGCACAACGGGAACATTTGAATGCGCCCGCTGAGTGCCGCCAGGAATCTCAGCTCCTCTTCGAGCTGTGTTACGCTGCTCCCGAACGCCATGCCGCCACTGCCGGGAGAGAAGTGCGGTCACCTGTGGCTACGCGGAGGCGTGGTTCTCCGCGACCATTCCCACTATATATATATATATATATATATGCTGTGAATATCTAGAAAGGGAGAGAAAGAGAAACTCAAATTAAGGAAGAAGAAAGTATGCAAGGTGAGTAGTGAACACATGGTTTGAAGTGCATACTAAGCGGTACACTCAAGAAAAACAAAATAAAAAAAACTAAGGGCAGAATGATTGGTTTGTGCTGTTTAACTAGAGGGGAGGGTATAAAAGGCTAACCTCCTATACAGGGAGCAGAGTACAATAAGTAGAAGGTTGCGCACCTTCACTTACATGATTACACATGCAGGGGGATCAGAGAAATTCTTATTCAGAGGGTGGTAGAATGAATCTTTGCATCCAGACAAGCGCAAAGAGGATGAATGGCACCCAGAAGTGAGTGACTATGATAGCTGTCTGCCACTAGAATGTTGTGGAGCAGAATGCCAGGTAGCAGACCAGGGCAGAAATCAATTGGAGCCATTACAGATCTGGGCTCAAGAGGGCAATGGCTGACCCTAAAGTAGCAACGGAGTCAGTGTTAGTCAAGCATCCATCTTGGACAAGGATTAGGATGGGGTAAATAAAAGGTGATGTGCCAGTTTATATCTGGGCTTAGTGTGGCAAACAATGCCCTTAAGTTAAGCAGCAGAGCTGGTGTTCGTCCGGCATCCTTCCTGGAACAGAACCAGAGAGGGATATATATATATATTCACTGAAAAACCCAAAGGTTAAAGTAACGTTCTAGTTAGGTGTGATAAAAAGTTCATTTTTTTTTCCATTTAAAAAAAAAAACCTTAGAAATTCACTGAAAAAACACAGGTTAAAGTTAGGCTTGGGCGAAGTTCCGCTATGTGATCAAAAAACTCCACCGTGCTACTTGCAGTTCCGCAAGTGGTGGAATGCGTTATGTCATGCTGTCTGTGCTGATTTTTAGCTCTGGTTGTTTGTCCCGCGCTGTAAATCAGTGCGAACTGAACCAAGCGCAGCACAAGAAGGCACTGCTTCTTTCTACCCCTTGAGTAGATGTTCTACTCGAGCTGCAGCTTCATGAACGCGAACGTAAGGTTTCTCAATGCGAGTGGTTGCAACTATCCGCGACCGCTCGTGTTGAAAAATCTCACTGGGAGGTGGTCTGGAGTAGGATTTTACTTTCTGGCCAACTTAACGTTGGCGCACGAAGAAAAAAAATGCTCTGCAGAGTTATTCGGAACCCTGTGCGATACGTGTAGTGGGAAAATTCCGCGAGCGGAGCGAAATTTCACACCCAGGCCTAGTTAAAGTAATGTTATAGTTAGGTGAATACGTCAGTGACAAAATTAATGTTTGAAAAAAAAAAAAAATCTGAAATGCACCAGTTATAGTTACCAGAGCGAACTATAATTTGCGATCACGCCATGCCCTCACTCATATTACATCACTCATGACGTTCTATGACATTTGATATCACTGATGACCTCATCCAAACTTCTTTTATACATATTGCTCTAAAAAACAGGTATAGCATTAGAGCTAGAAAGTAACTGCAGAATAACAAAGTATCATTACTGCTGTCATACTTTCAACCCCTGCAGTAAAGCAAGCTTGTGTTATGTGCAACGTTGACCCTATACCATACACTTCATGGGTAGCTGAGTTCATGTTGACCATGCACCACAGATGAAAGGGTAACCGATCCTGCACACAGTGTTCAATCTGTATACAACTATTCAGGGAAAACCAAGTTCCTCCAGATACTGAAGCCCTGTTACATAACTAATGCCCTACTACGAACAGTCTATACCTGTATCAAACCCCTGACAGTCACCAAACCTAATTTGAGACAAGAAGTTGATATGAGTAGAAAAGTGGGTACTGTAAACAGTGTTTAGTCTATGGAAAGAGTTTACTCTGTACAACACTGTTTGCACAAAACTGTTTGCAGACCGTGAAACTCATGAGTATTACACCACAGAGTATTAAAAAAGTATCTATGTGTACACTCAACAAGCATTTGCAATGCAATAGGTCTCACATTTGGGAGAGTTTAAGCTATTTGGATTGTAAATGACAATGCCTTTTATTTAGGTTTTAAAAACCAACACATAAATAAAAGGCATTGTCAATGCCAATAGCTCAAAGTCTTGCAAATGCAAGACCTATTACATTGCAAATGCTTCTTGTGCTTCTGGCTGCCTCTCTCCTCTGCTGCTCCTCAGGTTTCAATACATAGTGTGAGGGGGAAAGGCGAGGGCTGAGCCTTCTTCCAGTGCCGCTGCTCGGTTTCTATGCTAAAGACTCTATGAAACAGTTGTTTAAAAGTAGGTGTTAATAATTAAGGGCTGTGGGGCGCACCGGAAGACCCTGGCTCAAAGTAAGCAGTAGTTTAAATACTCAAATTGTTTAAATATATTAGGGAGAGATTAGGGGAGAAGTGGAGGAGAGGCTTGTTGCGGCCGAAGTTAGAAGTGAAAGTTGAAAACAAGGTGAGCTTCTGCTTCTTGTGCTCTGCCGCTTCGAGGCTCTGAAATGTAAAGTGAAAGTTGCCGGTAACTGGCGGAAGGCATTTTAGGCACCCTGCTTTGTTTGCACCTGAAAATAATGTACATAAAGCACGATCACTGATGTAAAGTGCTCACAGCGGGCGCTGCGATGTAGCTGCAAAATAAAGCGCAGCAGCACCGCACTGAGAAGGAAAAGCAATTAATACTAAATACAAGCGCAGGATCGGGTGACCAAACGATGCAAAAGTTGGAAAAGTGAAAGCGCACATGGCGCTCTGAATGCAAAAGTCAGGAAAGTGAAAGCACACATGGCACACTGGGCAGCACCGCGCTGAGAAGGAAAAGCAATTAATACTAAATACAAGCGAAGGATTGGGTGACCAAGCGATGCAAAAGTCGGGAAAGTGAAAGCGCGCATGGCGCACTGAATGTAAAAGTCGGGAAAGTGAAAGCATGCATGGTGCACTGAATGTAAGGAAAGCACGTCCTGCCTGTAGTAGGGCAAAACCCATTAAAGAAAATCGTGCATACAGACTAAATAAGACATACCGTGTAACATCAGAAGTAAAAGGGCCAGTCGCCATAGGAGGTTTTAAATGAAGACAAGGCAGTACTAAGGAGGGACTAACAAGGCGATGAAGAAATCAGAAGCCAGCATTTAAGAAGTAAAACGACACAAGCCAATTGAAAATATGGGCCGTAGAGTGTGCAGAGCTTCACATCCCTAACTCAATACTACATGCCTTGCAGAACAGCGCATGCGCGCTGCTCAGGCTCGACCTAAAAAGGACACGATTTGCTTAAAACAACCAAGATCTGAAGGTGCTAAAGATCATACTACCTGCAGCCTTCATATTGTGGTGAAAACTTTACAGATGCCCATCTTCTGAAGTGAAGCAAGCACATGTACATAGGTTAGTACCTGGTGCACACAGTCTTCTGTGTTAAGAAGAAATTGTCATGCTGAAACAATTCTGTCTAATAACTCAAAGCTTGTTACTCTACGTATGTATGTATGTATGTAGTACGTAGAATATTTGCCCTGCTGGAAACTTTTTTTTGCAGTACCAAAAAACTTGTGTGGAACATAATGAACACAAGTTGTCAACTGTCACCTGCACACAGGCTTACTCTTCAATGCAAAGATTTATTACATGTTCAATACCTCTACAAAGCTATGATGGATTAGGAGCACATGCGTTTTGTAAACACTTACACCAATTAGCTGGACAAAGGCTGTAAAAAAATGAGGCAGAGAAGTACTATTGTAGTTACCTGTCACTATGTAAACTATCAAACAAACTAACACACTCATTGGATGATGTCATCAGTGATGTAATCAATTATGTAAATTGAGATGTCATGAGTGATGTCATAAATGTACTCGAACATGTGATGAGTGATGTAATATGAGAGTTCATAAGCAGGGGCACAAGTTTTAGTTAGATTTGCTAACTATAACTGGTGAAATAGTTTTTTTTTTTTAGCTCTAAACGTTAATGTGGGGATGATCAGGAGAGCATGCGTACAGATTTGAAGAGGAACACAGAGCTATATTCGGGATTTACAATTAAAGCACAGACTGCTAATTAGAGTATTTGTAGTAACCTTGATGGTGGGGTCCCAGCACATGGCCCTGACCAGATGGTCTCAAAGGTTTTTTCATTGTGTGTATGAATGGCCCATAGTGGTTAAACTATTTTGTCATTGCAGTCTGCCTGTTGTCAGTATACCGATTTGTTTTGGGACATGCCAGGCGAGATCTTGCTGGCAGTCCTGGAAGATCTAAGGGCCTCTTTGGTTCGGACGACACATGACGGACAAGACGTAGCCAAATATATTACTTGCACAGGTTTGGATACCACGAATTGCCTTGGTAATTGCAGTATAGTCCTTCATCATCCTGCCTAAATGGGGTTTACTGGGTTTTCTGGCGATCTGAAAGCTTCACTGATGGACATGTTCTTTAGTGGGTTCTTTCTCTTCAATAAAAAGGCAGACTCTGCTTTGGAACGCTTCAAAGATAGCAGAGGTGCAGTATGTTCCTTGCGGCTGTTGGATCCTGCAAAGCAACTTTTAAAAACGTAGAGGCCACTCCAGGGGGCTGACGCATACACAAAGAAAGCCTTCACACCAGTGGTGTAGCAAGCAACCCAGGCCCTTCAGGGTTACGGATGTGGAACCAGCAGACAAAGCATGTGCCATCAGGGGCAACAGTCCTCTAACTACTCCGGCCAACAAAACGCTTTAGTTTGCTCTCAGTGGCTCATGCCTTCCCAGTGGGTTGGCGATCTATCACATCTGAAAGAAGGGTGTGTTTCAAATTACTCAAAACGTCTATGTCTTACCCTTTTTTCCTGCCTTTCCAATATTCCTCCTACACCAGATTGGATTTCAGAGGTTCACCTGTTATGTACAGGAGGTGCACTTGTTGCTCTCCTGTTGCTCTCCTGTTGCAATAGCGAAGGTACCAGACTCTGAGAAAGGCAGGGTTATTACTCTCACAGTTTCCTTGGTCCAAAAAGGATGGGGTCTCGGGCCTATCATAGACTCTGTCCTCTCAATGCCTTCCTACTGAAAGACAGATTCAAGATGCTCATGTTGGCCCAGATCTTTAACGCATTAAACCCGGTTGACCTGATGGTGTCCCTGGATCTGCATTTTCATATAACCATCCTGCAGTCCCACACGTTTTACCTGTAGTTCAAGGTGGGCCAGGAGAATTTTAATTTTACTGTGCTCCCCTTTGGCCTTACCAGAGCCCCTGGGGTATTCACAAAAAGTGATGGAGGTGCTAATTGCCCATCTTCGAAGGACAGGAACTGCTGTTTTCCTGTATATTGATGACTGGCTGCTAAAGGCGGGCTTGCTGCAGTCATTTGTGTACCACCACCAGAGATTGGTGGAACTCCTGGGGTTCACCAAACACCAGCCAAAGCCCCCCCTGGTTCCCCCTAAGAGGCTTCAATTCACTGCAGCAATCCTGGATACGGTGGAGTATATGTCTTTCTCTCCATCTTTCCGCAGAAATGGGTCCAGGACAAATGGACTATGATCCAGATGTTTCCGATTCATCCAGGTGAGGGTGGTTCTGAGGCTCCTTGGCCTCTTAGCCTCGTGCATTCTCCTTATCAACCATGCCAGGTGGCACATGCAAGCCCAGCAGTGGAACTTGAAATCCCAGTGGGTGCAACACCAAGGCTGCATTTCTGATTCAGATCTTGGAAGAGGTAGCTCAAGATCTACAGTGGCAGTTGAACAGCTGCAGTTTGTTCTTAGCCAGGCCATTCTCCTTCCCCACCTGCAGCTTACAGTGGTGACTAACGCATCACTGCTGACTTGGGGGAGGGTCCACATCAGTCTGCGAGAGCTATGGGCAAATTAGTCTAGCTCTGAGAGCCTTCTGCCATCCATCAAGGAAAGGCTGGTGCAGGTTTTCATGAACACCATCACTATGCGGTACTGCAACAAGATGGGTGGTGTGGGGCCCTGGGTCTTGTATCAAGAATCTTTGCTTCTCTGGATGTGGGTGCAATGTTAGTGCATATTCCTGATTGCAAATCTCTTAGCAGGCCCCGGAATGCCAAAGCCGATAAACTGAGCAGATGTTGTCTGGCAGATCACAAGTGACGTCTGCATCCCTTAGTGGTGTAGGGTGTTTTCCAACAGTGGGGAGAACCATGGCTAGATCCTTTCACCACCAATGAGAGCACAAAGTGTCAACAATTTTGCACGTTGGAGTTTCTGAAAGAAAACTTGTGAGGAGACTCATTCTGGCTGGAATGGAACGAGGGGTGCCTGTACGCCTTCCACCACCCTCACCTGTTATGATCCTAGTTCTGAAGATCAAGGGCAACCAGGCCTAAGTGATTCTGGTGACTTTGGATTGGACCGGTAGAGTGTTGTACTCAAAACTACTGGGCATGAGCGCCTGTCCTCAATGATTCAGTATATTTGTAGAGCGTGTCTTGTCACCCGTTAGGGTATCCAGGTGCTGGCAGGGTCCAGTTGATTAGCCGAATAGCCAGGTCTTCTAGGACTTTCAGAACTCTGGAAGAGAAAGGGAGGTCCGTAGATGAAAGGGTAGCTCATTCCATGTTTTCGCTGTTAGGTAGAAGGAGCGACCTCTGCATCTGCCACTTCTGATGCAGGGTGAGGGTTATAGAAAGGGACGCAGAGCTGAGGTGTCTGGTGGAAGTTCATGCGGTGGTTCGAATAGGCGGGTCCAGAGTTGTGTAGGGCCTTGTATGAATGGGTCAGGAGCTTGAACTGGCATCTTTTCTGTACAGGGAACCAGTGGAGTTCCCCGAGGTAGGGGGGTGATGTGGGTTCGTGTAGGGAGATCCAGGATGAGTCTGGCTGCGGCGTTCTGTATGGTCTGTAGTCGGAGGAGGTGAGCTGCGATCCCTGCTTGGAGAGCGTTGCCCTAGTCCAGTCCACTGGAGAGGAGGGACTGGATGATGGTGCGTCTTGAGCTTTGGGGTAGCCATTTGAATATCTTAAGAAGCATGGGGATGGTAAAGAAACAGGAGGAGGAGACGAGGTTGACCTGAGTCGTCATGGTTTGCTTGTTGTCCAGAATGCTTTGGTTCCTAGCATGGTCAGTGGAGGTAGGAGTAGGTCCGAGTTCTGAGGGCCATCAGGATGCGACCCATAGGGAGCTTTGTTTCTGAAAATCAGTACCTCTGCTTTTCCTTGCTGAGCTTCAGGCAGTTGTCCTTCATCCAGTTGGCGGTTTGTCATGCAGTTGTGAAAGTTAGCGATGGTGGTGTTTTCGGAGAGGAAGAGGATGAGTTGTGTGTCATCAGCGTAGGATATTGTGTTGGAGATGCTGGCCAGAGGTGCCATATAAGTATTGAAGAGGGTAGGGCTGAGCGATGTTGGGGTACTCCACAGATGATTTCCTTGAGTTTGGAGGTGAAGGGGGCTGAGATTTTGCATTCTTCCGGTGAGGAAATAGGCGATCCATGTGAGAGCAGCTCCTTGGATGCCTATGTGGTGCAGCCTTCTGATAAGTGTTTGGTGGGAGACCGTATCAAAGGCTGCTGACAGGTCTAGGAGGATCAGAGCTGCACTCTTTCCTCAGTTGAGTAGGGCTCTGATGTCGTCGTTAGCAGCATTAAGGGCTGTCTTGGTGCTGTGGTTGCTGTGGATTGGAAAGAGGTGAGTAGGAGGTTCCATCCAAGATGTGAGGAGAGTTGTTCGTTGATGGCTTTTTCTAATACTTTGGCCGGGAACGAGAGCAGGGAAATCGGTTGGTAGTTGTTGAGTTCACTGTGGTCTGCTGATGGTTTCTTTAGTAGAGCGTTTACTTCTACATGTTTCCAGTCATCAGGGAAGGTGGCCGTGGCAATTGAGTTGTTGAACAAGGTGGTGAGTGCATGGCTAATTCTGGCTTGGCCTAGGTTGAAAGTGTGGTGAGGGCATGGGTCGGTTAGGGCCCCTGAGTGGACCGAGTTTATGATGGAGGCGGTGTCCTGTGGGACGAGCTGGCTCCATTCAGTTAGTCGGATGTCTGTGTTGGTAGCAGGGTTGTTGTGTTACTTGAAGAAGTCTGTGGCCTTGGGCTGGGGTTTGAAGTTTCTGTAGATGTTGGTGATCTTATTGTGGAAGAAGTTTGCAAGGTTGTTGCAAAGTTCCTGTGAGGGGGTGTTAGAAATGTGGGTCTCTAGTTGGCAAGAGTTTGCACCTTTGTCCAAGTAGGGACCCTTCCTTCTAGTCAGGATAAGGGAGTTACACTCCTAAAATAACCCCTGCTCACCCCCTTGGTAGCTTGGCACGAGCAGTCATGCTTATCTTAGAGGCAGTGTGTAAAGCATTTGCACATAACCAACAGTAATACAGTGAAGACACTACAAAAGGACACCACACCAGTTTAGAAAAATATCCATTATTTTGATATATCCAAAACAAGACCAAAAACGATAACAATCTACCATACAGTTCTCAGAAATCTTCAGTAATCAAAATAGACTTGAAATACAGTTCCTTGAAGTCGATAGCTCCGTCTGGGGCTATCACGGCGTCGTGAACAACAAATCCAAACAGTTCTGGCTGACCGCGGCGTTGCGGGCCAGCTACGGTGTCGGGAAGACCCGCAAAACAGTACCTTTAGAAATGTAGGGCGTCCGCGACCTCTTGAGGAGCCCCGAAGGGCCAGCTTCCGCAGGCATCGGTTCCTGAGGTTGGTGCAGGAGTCATCGGGCCCTTGAAGTCACACGCGTTGCAGATCGAACTCATCGCGGAAGTCAGAAGCGCAGGCGTCTGGGCTGCAGTGCTAGTGCAGCTGTGTGGGGTGCGGTGCAGGCAGCGGCTCAGCGACGGTCGTCCAGCGGCGGCGGTGAGACCAGGGCTGCGGTGCGAAGTGATGGGGTGCTCGTCGCAGTGCTGGCAGGTCACGGTGCAAGCAGCGGCATCGTCCTTGCTGAAGCGCTGTCGTCGGCTGACGAACATGAGTCGATGGTGCCGGCGTCGGTAGGCCAAGGCTGCGGTGTGGGAGGAGGATGGTGCGTTGTGTAACCTACGAGTGGTGCCCTCAAACCACAGTGCAAGCAGCAGCGTCCATGTCGGCGTGGAGCGTCATCAGGGATACCAAGGCGGCGGCGTGAAGCGAGGCGGTGCGAAGTGCGGTGCCCACAGGTCGCGTTGCAGGCAGCGGCTCGGTGGCGGCGTCGGGTGGCGGCGCCCGTGAGACCAGGTTTGGCATGCGGCGGTGCCTTCAGGACACGGAGTCGGCAGCGGCATCGTAGATGGTGTCGGGTTGCTTTTTCTTCTGTTGCAGCACAAAACACACTTTCCCCAGTGCTGATGCCAGAAGAACTTGAAGTCTTTGCTGTTCCTGAGACTTCTTGAACAGGGGGTAAGCTCTACCTCAAGCCCTTGGAGAAACTCAATAAAGAAGTTGTAGAAAGTTCAGTCCAGTCCTTTCACTGCCCAAGACAGAAGCAGCCACTGCAGGCCAACACAGCAAAGCACTCAGCAAAGTGGTAGTTCCTCCTCACAGCTTCTCCAGCTCTTCTTCTTGGCAGTCTTCTTGGTCCAAAAGAGTTCTAAAGTTCTGGGCCCCAATATTTATACTCCAAATTCCTTTGTCCTCTTATGCAAAGAGTGTCTGTGCTTAGTCCAAACCAGTTTGTTCCTCTCTGGCCCAGCAGGAGGTGGAGACAGCATTGTCTACAGCAGACCAGGCCCATTCAGGTGCAAGGAAATCTCCTCCCACTACTTTAAATGCAGCCCAGGTCTATTCAGCCCAACCCTGACTCATCCAGACTCTCTAGAGCCACTGCACATCCCCAGCCCCTGTCACTCCAAAGCCAGACAGTCAGTACACATCCTAGCAGAGGCACACAGGTTGGCTAAGCAAGAAAATACCTACTTTCTAAAAGTGGTATTTTCAAACACAGAATGTAAAAATCACTTTTATTAAAAGATGCATCTTTAGATTCTGAGTTCAGGCATACTAAACTTTATTTTCCTATCTGGTCCCAATGGGAATTTATATTTATAAGATGTTATAAATTAACTCCCATGCTTTCCTATGGGTCAGATAGCCTTTCAATAGTGAAAAACTAAATTGGCAGTATTTCACTATCAGGACATGCCACACCCATCAGGGCATGTCCTACCTTTAACATACAGTGCACCCTGCCCACAAGGATACCTTGGGCCTACCTTAGGGGTGACTCACATGTAAGAAAAGGGACGGTTAGGGCCTGGCAAGTGGGTGCACTTGTCAAGTCGACATGGCAGTCACACCTGCACGCAGATACTGCAGTGGCAGGTCTGAGTTACCTTTACAGGGATACTTCTGTGGGTGGCACAATCAGTGCTGCAGGCCCACTAGTAGCATTTGATTTACAGGCCCTGACACTCTTAGTGCACTTTACTAGGGACTTACCAGTAAATCAAATATGCCAATCATGGAAACACCAATACATAACACAATTTACACAGATAGCATATGCACTTTAGCACTGATCAGCAGTGGTAAAGTGCCCAGAGTCCTTAAACCAACAAAGACAGGTCAGGGAAAAATAAGAGGAAGAAGCAAAATGTTTGGGGATAACCCTGCACAAAGGGCTATTTCCAACACAACCCCCTTCCAGCCTAAAGCCAGGGTAGACCAATCCATACCTTGATGGGCTTCCCTGCTTGGGGCGATAGAACATGGGACCTGGCCCGCAATAGCAGGGGTCTATTCCCGTTCTACGCCTCCCTGAACCCAGTTGGATCCCTCTATCCATACTCTCGGGGCCCACTAAGCTAACCCATGGGGGACCCTTCTCCTCACCTGTGGACACCATCTGTGCACCACCTAACCTTAGCTTGCTCACAGGTGGGTCCCAGCAGGTAGACAGTACCACCACGGCCAACATAGTGGTGTGGCCCAGTCCACCCCCGGGGTGTGACTCCTGTCCCCCCCCCCCCCGATCCCCCAGGGGCCACTCTTTCCCCCAGGACAGCAAGCCACAGTGGCTACTGACAGTTGTCAGTTTTGAGACCCAGGCTTTATGCCTCTCAGGGCTCTCTAACCTCTGTGGCGTCAGAGAGTGGGGGGCGGTAGCCCCAGGTGCCTGGCACCCTTGTCCACTCTCCCTCTTGTCAGGTCAGGGATGACATCCTGGCACTGACCCACCAGCCCAGGGTCTGTACCCAGCGGCTGGACAGGAGACTAGGGTGGGCTTTCCCACCCCCGGTCCTCCTCCCTGGTGCTCTGTACCCTCCCACCTGGAGCGGTAACCCCTTCCAGAATTGTCAGGGCACCGGTGGCAGGTGTCATGAACACTTCGTCCACCAGTTCAGGGGTGCTATCCTGCAACTGGTACACCAGCCTAGGGTCTGTACCCTGAGGCTGAACAAAGGACGGGGGTGGGCTCTTCCACACCCTGTCCTCCTCCCTGGGGCTCTGCACCCTCCCACCTGGAATGGTGCCCCCCAGAAGACAAACCGGGAGGGGCACTGTTAGCAGTCTCCCCTTCCTCCAGGTCAGGGCGGACACCCTGAACCTGGCCCTCCAAACCAGGGTGTGTACCCTTAGGCTGGACCTGTGCCTGACAACCCAGGACTCCTGGGGGAGTACATTATCCCCCCTCAAGGAAAACACACTCCACTGGAGTTGTGCAAGAGTCTGCCTGGCGCAGGCCTCAAGCCTCCTGTCCACCTGACAGAGCATGAAGACCCCCAGGCCAAAAGTGGGCTCACCAGGGTCAGTCCTGGGGTGCTCTGACCTCAGAACTGGCAACCCCTGACCCACTGGTCCTTCCACTGGGGACTGCGTCCCCCCACCCACCCCTCTCTCTGGACTCATGCACCGTCCCTACTGGAGCGGTGCTGCCAAACACCAGAACTGGTGGGACGCTGGTTACAGCCGCCTTCCCCAGCTCACATGACACCTTGGGGTCCCCCTCAGCCAATGGCCTCTTGTTACAGACTAGGCCCCCCTCCTGGTGTTACCTCATGGAACCAACCAGGCTCTGGGACGGGGTCTCGGGCACCTTGGGCCTCAGCCCACCCCCACTTCCTCGCCTCAGAGACAGGACATAGGACCCCTCACCCATCCCGCTACACTGGGACCTATCTGGGTCACTACCAACCTCCCCTGCCTCACCTGGTTGAGGAAAACCTGAGCCACCTCCTTCAGGATCACCCCCAGATGCTTCTCCAGACCCTCTGGAATCCACCAAAAGGTCTGCCTTGAGTGTGAGCTCCCTGGGGTCAGAGAACTCACACTCCACCGGGTGTTGGCATAGCTCTGGAAAACAGGGACTGAACATATGCTCGCCAGCATCCAAATTACACAGCCCCTTTCATGTGTCAACCAAACTACCCTTCACCCAACCATCCAGTGCCTCAGAAAAGTACCCCACATCATTCTCGCAAGACTGGTGAGACAGTGTCTGACTGTTGCTGTCTATCAACCCATACTCCTCTGGCTGGTCTCCATACTCGCTTACCAGGGCTTCTACCATGGGGGGAACCCTCTCTGCTAGAGTCAGTAGAGTGTCCCTCCCACCACCAGGAAGATGATCCCCTGTGCCAGTTCCCCAATCCACCTCAGGGACACTGCGCACCACTGGAGTTACCTCACAATCCTGAACCACCTGGTGTATGTCAACCCCCTCCTTGAAGCAGGGCACCAAGTCTGTATGTGTGTATACCTCATCCTCAGTACTGGACCTACCACTTTTGCTGTCACCATCTGGGCTGGACCTAGCCCTCCTGGCTTCCCAGTCCAGCTCTCTTACTTTAAGCTCATAAGCTAAAATCATTTTCTTTTACATCAGCTCCATTTGTCTTTTCAACTGCTCCAACTCGAGCCTCCTGGCTCTCCTCCAATTCTCTAGCTCCTCTGGAGATAGACCTGGAGAGGGACTACTGCTGCCTGACCCAGAGGTACCTCCCCTCCTAACAGCTTCTGAGCCCTCAGCACATCTTCCCTTTGAATTGGCTCCCTGGTCTCCACACTCGGATCCTCAGAATGCCCACTAGCATTCATGGCTGCTACCAAGGCCCTCAGCGCCTTTCGTAGCCCCTCCTTTTTGGTGAGACCTCTCAGTGGGACTTTGAGTTTTTTGCAAACTGCCTTCAGTTCCTTTACGGTGTAGGTTTCCAACCTATCCTCCTCAAAAACCAATTCTAGGAATGTAATTGACGATGCTCTTGACTGAGACACGATGCAGTAGGAAGTTCAAGTAAAAAAAAAATAGGGAAAGACAAAAATAGATCAAAAAGGAAAAACCCAGTATGTGGTACATAACGGTCTGCAATATGGTAGTAGTGCACACCAATCACTGTAAGTCAAGTGCAAACACAAGTCCATCCGCACCGCTGACAACCAATGTTAGAAATGGGGGTCTCTAGTTGGCAAGAGTTTGCACCTTTGTCCAAGTAGGGACCCTTCCTTCTAGTCAGGATAAGGGAGTTACACTTCTAAAATAACCCATGCTCACCCTCTTGGTAGCTTAGCACGAGCAGTCAGGCTTATCTTAGAGGCAGTGTGTAAAGCATTTGCACATAATCAATCAATTAATCACAGAATTTGTAAAGCGCGCTACTTACCCGCGAGGGTCTCAAGGCGCTAGGGAAAAAAAGGGGGGGTGCTGCTACTGGTCGAACAACCAGGTCTTGAGTAGCCTCCTGAAGGTCAGCAGGTCTTGGGTCTGTCGTAGGCTTAGTGGAAGGGTGTTCCAGGTCTTGGCGGCGAGGTGGGAGAAGGATCTGCCGCCGGTGGTAGTTCTTCGAATGCGAGGGACGGTGGCGAGGGAGAGGTCGGCGGAGCGGAGTTGGCGGTTGGGGACGTAGAAGAGGAGTCGTCTGTTGAGGTAGGCTGGGCCAGTCTTGTGGAGTGCCTTGTGTGCGTGGATGAGGAGTTTGAAGGAGATTCTCCTGTCGACGGGGAGCCAGTGCAGGTTCCTCAGG
Source organism: Calotriton arnoldi (assembly GCA_963921515.1). Classification (NCBI taxonomy): domain Eukaryota; kingdom Metazoa; phylum Chordata; class Amphibia; order Caudata; family Salamandridae; genus Calotriton; species Calotriton arnoldi. Next base: position 647,357 of record CAWUFW010006682.1, on the reverse strand, counting down.
TGGGGGTGATGTGGCTGTGGCGTGGTACATCGAGGATCAGGCGTGCGGAGGCGTTTTGTATGCGTTGCAGTCGCTTCATGAGCTTGGCCGGGGCTCCCGCGTAGAGGGCGTTCCCATAGTCAAGTCTGCTACTGACGAGGGCCTGGGTGACTGTTCTTCTTGTGTCTGTCGGGATCCACCTGTAGATCTTGCGAAGCATGCAGAGGGTGTTGAAGCAGGAGGATGAGACTGCGTTGACTTGCTTGGCCATGGAGAGCGTTGAGTCGAGGATGACTCCCAGGTTGCGTGCGTGGTCGGTGGGTGTCGGGGCTGCTCCCAGCGTCGTTGGCCACCAGGAGTCGTCCCAGGCTGAGGGGTTGGAGCCGAGGATGAGGACCTCTGTCTTCTCCGTGTTCAGTTTTAGTTGGCTGATCTTCATCCAATCGGCGACGGCCTTCATTCCTTCATGGAGGTTGGATTTGGCGGCGAGGGGGTCCTTGGTGAGGGAGAGGATCAGTTGAGTGTCGTCGGCGTAGGAGATTATGTTGAGGTCGTGCTGTCTGGCGATGCGTGCGAGCGGGGCCATGTAGATGTTGAACAGTGTTGGGCTGAGGGACGATCCCTGGGGTACGCCGCAGATGATCTCGGAGGCTTCGGATCGGAATGGTGGGAGGCGGACTCTCTGGGTTCTGCCGGCGAGGAAGGAGGTGGCCCATTCCAGGGCCTTGTCTCGGATCCCTGCGTCGTGGAGGCGTGCGTGTAGAGTGCGGTGGCAGACAGTGTCGAAGGCGGCGGAGAGGTCCAGCAGGATGAGGGCTGCGGTCTCACCGTTGTCCAGCAGGATCCTGATGTCGTCGGTGGCGGCGATGAGGGCAGTCTCAGTGCTGTGGTTGCTGCGGAACCCCGATTGGGATGGGTCCAGGATGCTGTTTTCTTCGAGGTATCGGGTTAGCTGTTTGTTGACGATCTTCTCGATGACCTTGGCTGGGAACGGAAGCAGGGAGATGGGCCGGAAGTTCTTGAGGTCTCTCGGGTCCGCCTTGGGTTTTTTGAGTAGGGCGTTGATCTCTGCGTGTTTCCAGCTCTCTGGGAAGGTCGCAGTCTCGAAGGAGAGATTGATGACGTTGCACAGGTGGGGTGCGATGGAGCTGCTGGCTTTGTTGAAGATGTGGTGCGGGAAAGGGTCTGACGGGGAGCCGGAGTGTATTGTGCTCATGGTCTTGATGGTGTCCTCGATGTTCACGCTGGCCCAGGCTGGCAGGGGGTCGTGGTCGATGGTGTGCGGCGGGTCTGGTGCATCGATCTTAGTTGGGGCTGTCTGGGTGTTGAAGCTGTCGTGGATGTCGGCGATCTTGCGGTGGAAGAAGGTGGCGAGGGAATCGCACAGGGGTTGCGACGGCGGGATGTCGTTGGTGTTGGAGCTGGGTTTGGAGAGTTCCTTCACGATGTTGAAAAGCTCCTTGCTGTTGTGTGCGTTGTCGAGGCGGTCATTGAAGGAGATTCTCTTGGCGGACTTGATGAGGTGGTGGTGGTTACGGATGGCGTCTTTGTGGGCTGCGTGGCTGTCCGGTGTCTTATCACTGTGCCATTTCTTCTCTAGTTTCCGGCAGGTACGCTTGGAAGCTAGGAGTTCCGAGGTGAACCAGCTGGCTCTTTTGGTGGTGTCACTGTAGGTGAGTTTTTTCAGCGGGGCGAGGGTGTTGGCACAGTCGTCCATCCATCGTCTGAGGTTGCAGTGAAGACATTACAAAAGGACACCACACGTGATCACAACCTCAGATGTGAAGCAAGCGATACGGGCCCTAGCACGGAATAAGGCCCCTGGACTAGATGGCCTACCCCTAGAGTACTACAGCGTCTGTGCCACATTACTGGTGCCAAAGCTGGCAGACACATATGAGGCAGCGCTGGAGGAGGGGATGTTATCTGCCTCGCTACGAGCATCCCTCATAGTCTCAATTTTGAAGCCTGAGCGTGACGTGACGCAGCTGACCTCGTACAGACCAATATCATTATTGTCCGCTGACTGTAAGATCCTGGCAGACCGATTGAGCCCATTGCTCCCGCCACTAATACACCCGGACCAGAACAGGTTTGTGCTGGGTAGGAACACCTTCCAAAACATTCGTAGACTCTTTCATGTCCAGGACCGGGCACCGGGCTGCTACCCCAGGGCGGCATGCCTGATCCTGGACCTGGAAAAAGCATTCAATACCCTGACCTGGCCGTACTTATTCGGGACACTGCAACGGATGGGGCTTGGACCCATCTTCAGAGCGCAAGTGCAGCTACTATACACAAACCTTACATCCAGGGTGCAGTTGGGCAAATATATATCACCGCCCTTCAGATTGGGAGGGGCACCAGGCAGGGGTGCCCACTCTCCCCTCTATTATTTGCCCTGGCCATGGAGCTCCATGCGATACGACTACGCCAGGAGGGGAAAGTATGGGGCATCCCGATAGCAGGTACTACACATATCGTGTCTCTTTATGCAGACGACCTGCTACTATAAAAACGGGACATCACAGAGGATCTCAGCCCCATAGGGGACATGCTTTCAGACTTTGCGTCCACAGCAGGGCTGAAGGTCAACTGGGCAAAATCGACCGTGTATCCTCTGAACCCAGATCTCCCCCCGCAGATGATAAAGGTTGGAGACTTGAACATCACCTGGACAGCCCGCGCACCCGCGATACCTCGGCATTAGACTTTACCATCGCCCCACGGACTTATTTGAGGGCAATCACCGCAGAGCCCTCGCCGGAGCTAGGACCCGGGTAAACCTTTGAAAGACTCTGCCGTTGGCTCCTATCGGCAGGATAGCTCTAGCAAAAATGATCTTCGTGCCACAGTTTCTCTACTACTTCTCTAATACCCCTGTCATCCCCCCGCTCTTTCTTTCACGAGCTAGAAATCTTACTAGGTTCCCTCATATGGGGAAATGGATGCCGGGAGAGTGGCCCTCTCAAAGCTACAACTCCCGACGGACCAAGGGGGACTAGGAGCACCATCCTTTGAGGCCTACTTTCTCGCAGCGCAACTCCAATGGCTGTCCCGTTGGACTGCGGGGAGGTACCTGGAGTAAACTGCCTCGGAAACGGGACCCATGACGATACAAGCGGTCTGTCGCCTGCTTCTCCCCGATGCCCGCCCCAAATCGACATGCCCCATACATGTGGCGACTGCCCGCGCAAGCATGTCGCGCATCCACCGCATAACAGGCGAGACTCTCCTATACACCCTTCTGCTCCCGCTAGCGGGGCTCCCTAGGAACGGAGGCCACTACACTGCCCGGGCAATGCGCGTCTGGACGAGCCACTCGATCCTGGAGGTGGGATCCCTATTCTCGGAGGGGTCAGCTGCTTACCTTTGACCAACTTGTGGAGGAGACAGGACTCCCACAAGGACAGTTCCTACTCCACAGGCAAATAATCCTAAGCTGTCGCCACCTTTGGGACCTCCCAAGGGGAGAACCCGCGATACACCTGGTACTCCACACGATACTTAACATGGGCCCAGGCCGACATCTAATTACATGGCTTTACAAGGCGGTCCGAGATCTCACGGCCACTACTCTCACCCCGCTACGGCAGAAATGGGAGAATGAGATAGGACGCCCACTACACGATAAGGAATGGGAATAAGCCCTAGAATATCCGAAGAAAGTGTCCCGTAACGCTCGGTTTAAAAACATACAATTCTCTATACTACACCAAGCTTATCTCACCCCGACCTGACTCCAGCGATTCTACCCAGATGAGCGATTCCTATGCCCAAGAAGCCAGGCATCTGATGCAACATTTAAACACATGTTCTAGCTTTGCCCCACGATACAACTCTACTGGAGCACAATACACAAGACACTGCGGGAACTAACAGGGCTCACCAACATCAACACCTGGGAGGCCAGCAGGCTCGGGATATTCCGCAGAAATAAAACCCTGAAAGTTCAGACGCGCTCCACCTCCCTAGCCTTCTTGCTGGTGAAGAGAGCTATCACAATGTACTGGAGAGCCCCAGAGGGACCCCCCCATTGGCAGCTTGGACGGGGGCAGTCAGTAAATGGGGCTCAGTGGAGGAGGATACAATCAGACGGGAGAAGATTCAGGAAGTGCGCAAGACGCACATATCCATGGAGTGGGCCATGATCCTACACCAATTCAGGCAACACACAGTAAACACCCAGCAACCCCCACAACGGCCTAATGCGACCGCAACCCACAACCAAGACACACAAACGCAACCTGACCCACAAGCCGAAAACTCAGCACATACACGTAGACACAGCGGCAGCTCTTGACCTAGCACAGCCCCCGCAGGACGGAATAAGCCAGCGCATAGCATGCAGTCTCGCCTGCACCCTGCTACAGAAGGGCCCTGCTCCCCCCCGCCCCCTCACATAAGAACCCGCACAGCAACCAAATCCTCCTAATTCTGGACGCCCTCGGAGGAAGATGCTCCATTCGCCTTGCCCCAACTACCCCACTTTTCACCGCAGTTTTATTACCCAAGCCGGTAGTTCTAAGAACCGGGCACTGAACAAGGCACACGACTGCCATTATAGCCATAGCAAGACACACCACGGCAAGACGTGACCACGGCAGGGAACTCCATAATCACCCTCAATATGAATATACCCTCTTCAATCCCTGATGGACTGGTTAAATTACAATGAACACTCATGATACCCGTGCTAAATGGTCAATATTATGTCAATGTACGGTGTTTATGGAAAACTCAATAAAAATGGTTTAAAAAGAAAAAAAAAGACACCACATTAGTTTAGAAAAATATCCAATATTTTTATATATCCAAAACAAGACCAAAAACTATAAAAATCCACCATACAGTTCTCAGAAATCTTCAGTAATCAAAATAGACTTGAAATACAGTTCCTTGAAGTCGATAGCTCCGTCTGGGGGCTATCACGGCGTCGTGAACAACAAATCCAAACAGTTCTGGCTGACCACGACGTCGCGGGCAAGCTACGGTGTCGGGAAGACCCGCAAAACAGTACCTTTAGAAATGTAGGGCGTCGGAGACCTCTCGATGAGCCCCGAAAGGCCGGTTCTGGAGGTCGGTGCAGGAGTCATCAGGCCCTTGAAGTCACACGCGTTGCAGATCGAACTCCTCGCGGTTGAAGTCAGGACGAATCTCTCAGCTGTCTGTGGTAGAGGGTGAAGGCTGTCTTTAAGGTGGTCTTGTCAGTCGTGTCCTTGCAGGTGCTTCATCTCTAGCCTGCTTGGTGGACCTTTCGTGGCTGTTGTTGCTGATGGGGAGCGACCCTGTCAGCGCAGTTGGTGATCCTATTGTTGAAGGTTCTGACGTTCTGGTCTAGGTTGTTGGAGGAGATGGGGTGGGTGGTGTTGGAGGCTTTGATCGGTGTCCTTTGAGACTTTGCTCCAGCTGCGGTGGGGGCGTTGGGCAGACTGGGGCGGAGGTCCGTGAGCTGGTGATGTTGAAGTGGAAGATGGAGTGGTCGGTCCAGGTGAGTTCCGTTGTGTGGCTGTACCTGATGCAGTTGCTGGAGGTGCAGATGGGGTCTACCATGTGGACTGCGGTGTGCGTGGGATCGTGGAGGAGTTGGGCGAGTCTGATGTTGAAGCTGATAAGGAGGCTGGTAGTGTTGATGTCGTGGTTGTTGAGATGGAAGTTGAGGTTGCCTAGGAAAATGTAGTTGTTAGAGTCTATGACAAAGGGGGAAATGAAGTTGCAGAATGCTGGATGTGGTCCTGGAGGATGGTAGGCGAGGGTGCCACTGATGGTGGTTTTGCTGTCTGTTTGGAGTTGGAAGTTGAGGTATTCCAGGGCTGGGGTGATGTCATTTGTGGTGGTGCATTGGATGGATTCCTTGTGTATGCTGGTGATCCCTTCACCAAGCTTACTGATGCGGTCACCGTGGGTGATCTTGGATCCTTCGTGTATTGTGGTGAAATGTCTGGTGCAGAAGTGGGGTTGAGCCAGGTCTCAGTGAGGAAGAGGACATTGGGTGTGAGGGTGGAGATGAAGCCTCAATTCACGGTGGTGTGTTTCATAGTGAGCGTGTGTTGAGAAGGGCATGCGAGAGTTGGTGTTTTTGTTCAGGGGTGTCTGTGGTGTGTTTGGGGTGGGGCTGGTCAGTGGGCTGGTGTGTGCGCAGTGGCAGGTGAAGTGGCAGTGGGTGCAGGTGAAAGGTCCTATTGTAGAGCGTGGGTGTGCATGGTGGCACTGTTTGTTGCGGCGTCGAGGGTGTACAGCTCTGCGATGGTCTATCTGCGAGGCGGGATGGCCAGGGGTCATGGCGCTGTTCAGGCATGGATGGGGTTGCCTTTGGCACATCCGCTGCACGGTTGAGCTGTAGCCTGCATTAAGTAGGTCCTAGGGTGGGAGGGGCTTCTGTTGTGCGGTGAGCGGGAAAACCAGGGCAGCGGCGGTGTCACTGGATCAGGCTGGAACGAGCAGGAACCAGAGGCCATAGGTAAGTAGCAGGCTAGGAGTCCAGGTGCTCAGGCTTCCACTTAACGAGGACCTTCTGTTTAAGAAACAAAGCAAGGTCCTCCACCTGAATCTACACCACCTAGACCTACATCCTTGGAGCTTGAGCAGCTGCAATTGACAGTGTTTTTTTTGCCACATGAAGTGGTGGATGCCATCCTTGTCACCAGAAGACTTCCACAAAATCCATTTATGTTTAACACTGGGACAAATTTGTAAACTGGTGTAATGTTCTCAACACTGACCCCTTTCAGGTGAAGCCGTTGGATGTCAATTCGTTTGATTTGTCTTTAGCCCAGCAAGGCCTATAAGTGGGAACTATAAAGGTGGTCAGCCCTTCCCACGTTTGCCAGACCAACCATCCTTGTTCAAATCACCTGCTGTGATTAGATTTTTTTAAAGGTTTGACATGTTTCCTCCAATGCTGTTTGTAATGCCATAGCGGGACCCTAACTTGGTCTTGACATTTTATATGTACGCCCTATGAGCTGATGCGTAGCTGCTTGTTGTGTCTCCTAAGCTTGATGACAATCTTCCTCATTTCCATTATGTCAGCTCGTCGATTGATTGTACTACAGACACTTTCAGTGTGACCACCATACACCACTTTTTTCCCTGACAAATTGGTTCTAAGGATTCGGGCAGCCTTCTTTCCAAACGTCGTTACTCCCTTCCACGTGGGGCAATCCATTACTCTCCAAGCGTTCTTCCTTACCCCTCACCTCTCAAAAGAGGAGAGGATCCATCGGTTGGTCCCCAAAAGGACTGTATGCTTTTACACTGATTATACCAAGGACCATCGAGTGAACAATCAGCTTTTTGTGGGGTTCTCCCTGGGCAGGAAAAGGGAAGGCAGTGCAAAGAGTGGAGTTGGAAGTTCATTGCATTAAGATCTTTTACGCACTGGCCAAAAAACAGCCTCTAGAAGGTTTGAGGGCCTATTCCCCTGGGACTAAGGCTGCTACAACAGCATTGGCAACCTGTTCTTGACATCTGGCAGTCTATGACCCAGGTTTTAGTGCATTCGTTCACAAAGCACTATTGCCTTCACAGTCAATTCAGGTGTGAAGGACATTTTACCCGCAACAGTCCTGTTTGGTATCTATTCTAAAGTGGGAAATTTGCAGTTAGAACTATCCATCAAAAAATTAACATTCTTTCTGGTGGATTCTCTATCTAACCTCATATTCGTTACCACTCTCCCGCCTCTGTGGAGTAGCCTTTTTTTTTTTTTAAACATCTTAAAAGGTCCCAGTTAGTATTCAGCATACTATTACCAACACTCATAGCTCTGCGCCCAGAGGCGCGGAAAACATGCAAATAAGAAAATGAGGTCAGGGGACATGGTCAGCACTTAGATGCAGCTCTCCACAGTCACTTCTGGGGCAGTGTGGAACCAATGCGTAGTCAGGCGACAACACCTAGCAGCGCTTTGGAGCAGTCCTATGATAAATTCATAGATTTAGTCACACGCCTGGGAGATATGTTAAAGTGAGTAATCTGCAGAAGATAGAGTATCCACCAGAAAGGCCGTTACGGAAAGTAACTTGTTCTTCTGTTGTAAAGAAAAAGATCAATAAGGAGTGGGAGCTGACTGAGTAGAAATAGGTTTTTAGGGATCACAATCAGCTGCCATATGAGCTGTCTCTTGGCAAAACCTAAAGAATTTGGGCCATATCAAGGGCATTTCGCTCCTAGAGCATATTGGAAATTTATTATGCATGAGTTGAAACACTTCCCATTCCCATTAAAATTTGGGGTCCTGTCCCTCCACTCACCATGTTTAGGTCAGTCACTTTGCAAGATATATACTTGCATATAGGTACTTTCAGCTAGCCCTTCTTAACCACTGAGCTTCTTTAGTGTCACATTTTAATTATTCCCCTCCGCACCTCCACCACAGCATAGAGCACAACAGATACGATTCACAGACGGAGTAACTAGGTGAAAAGGTAGGGTCTGTTTCTTGATGAATGTTTGAGTACAGAAGTATTCCCCCTCCACTGAGACCAGTGGGTCTTTAATCCCTGGAGATTAAGGGGCATATTATCAAGAACGGCGATAAAATTATCGCCGCTTTAGCGGCAGAAAACTGCTGCTAAAGCGGCGATAATGGGCTTGATAATATGCCCTGAGAATTCCAATAGAAGCCCATGTTCACACCAGAACATGGGATTCTATTGGAATTCTCAAGGGCATATTATCAAGCCCATTATCGCCGCTTTAGCGGCAGTTTTCTGTCGCTAAAGCGGCGATAATTTTATCGCCGTTCTTGATAATATGCCCCTAAGGTTTTTGTTTTCACCAGACAAGTAGTTTAAAGGTAAGACTTAATCTTGCCTTCTTGCATATACGGAGACTGAGCACTGACCGTAGGGATCCTTTTTGCCCTGATGAAGACCCAAGACCCCTTGTGGGTTTACGTAATGGACCGAAACCTGTTGGCACAACAATATTCGAAAGGATGATTGAGATCTAATCTCTCACTGCCCATCCAAATGATGTTTAACCCTGTGCCATTTAAATAAAGGAAACTGTTTTGGGTAATGTAGAGGCAGTTTTAATGACAAAACCTGGATCCCACACATACCCAGCATCATTTATTTTGAAATCCCTCATTTAGAGGTTGAGACCGCCATGATCATACTATTCTACCAGGCTGGGATGAAGCATGCCATGATAATGTGGGTGAGATTTTTCTGTCCAATATCTTTGATATTGCTCCCAAGGGACACAGGCACTTTCCTAATTGATTAAGTGCAGGTACCACTATCATATATTTTGTGTGGATGATGCATTAGGTTAGCCCACTTCAGCTACTGGTTTCAATATCTGTGAGTGAGGGCATTTGGCCAGAGCACAATGTAATCTACTCACACAGAAAGTAGTTACCTTCATTGTCAGAGACTTGTGGACCATTGCGTGCTTTTTAAAAAATATTATTATTTCTAACTTTGCAAGCACTCTTGCCACTGCTTGCAGTGTGTGCACACTGCTAGTGGCATGCATTTTTGATTGGGCTGTAATCCACCTGTCAAAAACGTTTTTACAGAAGCATTCAGACGTTAGCATGTGCACACAGCTTTTTCTGTTTTTGTAATAAAGTTTCACAAAACCCGAGGAAAAGAAGTGTTTGCAAAGATAATAGGCTGGCAGCAAAAAAGCACATATATTGGCTTGTTTAAATGACCTAAAGCAGTGATCCTTTCCATTTAGCTTGGTAAGTCAAGTTCTGTATCAACAATGCCAGATTTATTTTTCACTCATTCCACCAACTGAGAAAAATAAAGGCTGTTACAATGGAGGGGAACCTCAGAAAGAAGACAAATAGACTTTGTATCAGTCACCCAAAGCTACAGATGCTTGCCTAGAATACTATAATTCAGCTGTTTAGGAGGGGAGATTGGTCTAAATGCTCTGTAAGTGATCTGGCATGCCTTGGCTTGGACGGGCTGGTGCATCAGTGACCACATCCCCAAAAAGACATCTGTGAGGAAATGGGGTGTATTATATGGTGTGGTTGTGTGACCTCACTGTGTAACACACTTACCAACCCCTTTATGTCTTGTAAGTTTCAACTGTAAAACCCTCGGCTCAACCCTGGGTAGTTAGTTGTGGCACTCAGCAGCAAGGCTTACATAAAGTAACAACGACTCCAGATTATAAAAATGGACTGAATTTTATAAGATTTTAGAAACTATAATGAAAGAGATCCACCAGAGGGTTCCGAAGATACAGATTTTACAAACAATAACTAAACAATATAATTTCACTCAACTGTGAACAAGCCTTGGCAAAGTCAACAAATTTGACACTTACCTAAGTTTTCTTTGAAAACGTTTCTATGTGGTTTGTTAGAAGTACTTGGGGTGACCAACTTCCACAGGGAGCTAGTCATGGGGACCAGCAAGGTCCTCAAGAACAGTTACCTTCATAGAAGCAGTCTTTCCGCAGTTCCAGTTCAATGGATTGGTCCTGATGCAAGGGATGAAGGATGCTGAAGATGCTTCAAGGATATTGTGGAGGCGATGCGATCGACAGAGTCTTCCTGCAGGCATTTCTTGGTTGACTAAGATGGTGAGGGGGGGTCTTGGTTGCAGGGTCAATATCTCACAAAGTCCTCTCCAGTCTGGTTGAAGGCCAGTCGCTGCTAGACTACCGGTCGCCCGCTGTTGCTGTCACAGGCCAATCCATCCTTGGTCGATAACATTCCTTCTGAGGGTCCCAGCAACTCTCAGACAGCATTTGCAGGCTCAGAGAATTCTGGTGCAACTCTTTGAGTTGGGTCTTGGTCCTCGGCACTGCACAATGGTGGTGGTAGAGGCTTGAAGGCTTTGAGCTACCAACTTACCCCAGCAGGCTTCTTCAGCTGTTGTGTCACGAACAGGAGGCCAGTCAGCTGGCCCTTGAAGTTCTCTTGGCTTGACTGGGCTCTGGAGATGGCTTCTCCCTGAGCAGGGCACGGCAGGCACAGTCCCTCTCTTCAGTAGCCAGCAGGTGCAGTCCTACTCAGTGCAGCCTCACTTTGCTGGTCCCTCGGTGCATCAGGGCAGTCCTTCTTCCGAGTCGGTCGAGATCTGAGGTCTGGGTGCAAGGAGTGGCCCTTTATGCTCGGAAAGTGGCCTTAGGGCAGGATGCGGTTAGTAGCCAATGGGCGACCAGGCTCCCTCCCACCTCATGACCACTTCCTGTCGAGTGTGGCATCTGACTACCCCAGGATCCACCATTCTGCCCACTCCCAAGAGGGTCAGACCCCTCTCCTGGTGTACAGACCTCACTAGCCCACCCCGGGGTGTGGCTACCTCAGGGCTACAGGCCCCTGGGGGAACGGTTTGGCAACTGGTTTCTCCACTCTGCCTCCTGTGCCAGCCTGCCTATCTCAACAATAGGGCAGCCCTCCCCGTGGTGCTACACATCTACCCTTCAAAGGCGGCTTCACCTTTGAAGCCTGCCTTTTGGGGCTAACACCCAAGTGGCTTCCTGCAGGAGGGAGGTGACACCTCCATGGCCTGCAATCCCTCATTGATCTCCATCCTGAGAGTCGTTAGGACGCTTCTCGAGAAGGGCAGAAAACTGTCTTGTGGAGCAAGCTCCATGTGTGCCTGGGATGGCACAGGAGCTTTACAGGGAGGTCTCTAAAAACTCTTTTTGGAGGGACCTTGCAGTATGAAAACAATAGGCATGGAAGGAGAATGGCCAATCTCGTCCTGAGTTTTTCAGGCCAATCCATAATCATGCCTTCTATGGTTTTGTTGAACCTCTCAACTAAACCATTACCTTGGTGGTGAACTTGTTAAGTCACACCACATTCTTCCCACACAGCCCCATTGCTCTCACAGCAGGAAAAAGGAAAAATAAAATGATATCATTATCATTTTATTTTTCACAGCTACTGGGCTGGGTTAAGGCGGAGTGGGGCTGGTGTCATAGGGAGGAGGAGTGGTTTGTGCACAATAAGTGCACAGGACTGTTTGGCCGGCCATCTTGGGCCAGCCAAACAGTCATGCGCACTTAGCATGTTCCCCCACCAAGCTGTAATGCACAGCCTGGTCGGGAACATGCACAGGCTCCCACTCCCTTTCTGGGTGCTGAACATTGTGATTAGCTTAGGGGAGCCTATGTGCTTCCTTCTTCTGGGTCGAAGCAACGACTGAGGAGGGACGGTGACTGTGAGGAGGTAAGTGGTTTTATTTTTTGTCCCCGCCACCACCGTTCCTTGCCAGCCGCCACTGTACACAGCCTTCAGATAGGTGGACATGAAATTTGTGCCTCCATCTGAAATAACGTCCTTAGGGAACCCAACCCTGATGAAGATTCCAAGGAGGGCTCTAGCCACTGCAGGAGCAGTGACTGTCCTAAGGGGAATAGCCTCAGGATATCTAATGGCATAGTCCACAACCACTATGATGAACCTGTTCCCTGAAGCTGTGGGTGAGTCTAGGGGACCAACAATATATATCTCCCCCTCTCAAAGGGTGTCCCCACCATTGTTAGTCGTATAAGGGGACCCTTTGGCTTGCCTCCTGCCTTGCCACTGTCTTGGCAGGTCTCACAGGAGCGACAAAACCCATTGACCGTCTCAGACATCTGAGGGCCAGTAGAAGTGGTTGATCAGCCGTTCCCAGGTCTTGGTCTGTCCCAGGTGCCCAGCCAAGGGAATATGGTGGGCCAGGTTAAGGACAAACTCCCTGTACTCTTGAGGGACCACCAGTCCCTGGATGCCCCTGGTTTGGGGTCCCTTGGCTCACTGTACAGGAGCACCTCCTCTTGGTATAGCTTATGTGTACCACTGGTATTCTCTTGTGCCTGTTTAACAGCTAACTGTTGCAGGTCTTCTAGAATGTGACAGGTCCTTTGTCCTTTGCTCAGGTCCTCCCTGGGGATTGGGGGGCTCCTGGGTCCTCCAAGGGGTAGGTGGGGTCGGTTTCTGCCTGCTCCACTAAACAGGCTATAATTGTCTTCCAACTCCTCTTCACCCCCCCCCCCCCACCTTGGGGTAATTCCTTCCTCAGGTGTGGAGGTACCCTGTGAGCCTCCTCCCAGGCTCTCGGGGCCTAATCCAAGCAGGTTTCTTGGCTTTAGCTCCCATGATGATTTTACTTTCTGCACAAAATGCCATCAGATCATCCCTCTTGTAGGAGTACAGATTTGCCAGCTCGAGCTCCATGGCTCCTTTGTCGAAAGGTGGATCCTTGGCTTTGTTCAAAAACATGTGGAAACTTTTTCCTTCTCTATTTGAACTTGTAAGAAACTTTACTAAACTTTTTCAAACTCACCTCCACTCCTTGGGAAAGTTTTTGCAATTCTTTGGAGACAGTACTCTGGAGTTGAACAATGTCCACAGAAAAATACTTTTTGGGAGCAAGGACTTCTTTTCAAGGTGTCTACCTATGCGGATTCTCAGATCTTAACTTCAACAACTGTATGGTACTGCTAAATACAAGTGATGGATCCCACTGCTGCCACCAATGTGAGGAAATGGGGTGTATTATAAGGAGTAATACTTACCAACCTTTTTAGGTCCAGTAGATCTAATCTATAAAACCCTGAGCTCAACCCTGGGTAGCTGTGGCACTGAGCAGTAAGGTTTATACAGAGGAACACGTGTTAAGAATTTAAACAGCAACAAAACAATTGAAGAAGAAATAGACACATCACTTGGGAAATCCAACACCAATTTATAAAATTAGACTGTATTTTATAAGATTTTCGACACTAGAACGAAAAAGAGCCACCAGAGGGCTCCGGAGATATAGATTTTGCAAGCAATATTAAAGCAATGCAATTTCACTCAACCACGAACAAGCCTTGGCAAAGTAAACAAATTGAAAACGTTTCAAAATGTTAATGCGGTCAGTTAGAAGTACTTGGGGATACCAACTCCGGCACTGAGCTAATCATGGGGACCAGCAAGGTCCTCAAGAACCATTTACCGTCACAGAAGAAGCAGTCTTTCAGTGGTTACAGGTACTTTATCTGTGTTGCAATGGATTCCTACGAAATGATCCTGCTGCAAGGGATAAAGAATGCTGAAGATGCTCCAAGGATGCTGTGGATGCAATGCAGTCGACGGGGTCCTTCTGCAGGGATTCCTCAGTCCATGAAGATAGTGAGGGGGTCCTGGTTGCAGGGTCGATGTACCACGAAGTCCTCTCTGGTCAGGTCGAAGTTCAGTCGCCAATGGACTACCAGTTGCCCATTTTCACAGTCACAGGCCAATCCTTCCTGGGTTGAAACATTTCCTTCTGAGGGTCCCAGCAACTCTCCGACAGCACGCCCAGGCTCAGCGAACTCGGGTGCAACTCCGTGCTTCGGGTCTTGGTCCTCGGTGCTGCATGGCAGCAGTGGTAGCGGCTTGACGACTTTGGGCTACCAACTTGCCCCAGCAGACCTCTTCAGCTGTTGTGTACCAGTGCTGTGAACAGGCCAGCCAGCTGGCACTTTGAGTTCTGGAGACAGCTTGTCCATGAGCAGGCACAGTCCCTCTCTTCGCTAGCCACCAGGTGCTGTCCTCGTCAGTATCCTCTTTTTGCTGGTCCCTCTGTGCAGCAGGGCAGTCCTTTTTCGGTCCTTCTTCTGAGTCGGTCGGGGTGACCTATTTATACTTGGAAAGTGCCAGGATGTGGTTTGTTGCCAATGAACTACCAGGTTCCTTTCCTCCTGGTGACCACTTCCTGTGGAGTGTGGCATCTGGCTATCCCAGGATGCACCATTCTGCCCACTTCCAATATGGCAAGACCCCTCTCCCGGATTGGCAACTGGTTTACACACTCTGCCTCCCAAGGCAGCCTGTCTATCTGAACAATGGGGCAGACCTCCCTGCCGGCGCTACACATCTGCTCTTCAAAGGCGGCATCACCTTTGAAGCTTCCTTTTGGGGCTAATGTCCAAGTGGCTTCCTGCAGGAGGGAGGTGACACCTCCCTGGCCTGCAATTCCTCATTGTTCTCCTTCCTGAGAGTCGTTCGCACGTCTCTCCAGGAGGACAGAAAGCTGCCTCATGGAGCAGGCTCCATGTGTGCCCAGGAAGGTGCAGGAGTTTTAAAGGCAACAAAGTGACAGCTTTGCTGAAGCTGGACCTTGCAACAAGTTACATTAATTTTGAGATACAAGTCTGGCTTAATGTAACCAGCTGTTTGATACCTTGGGGTGCTCACTTTGGTCGCACCGTTCATGAGTTAGCACAGCTGAGGGGTCAGCGTGTAACCCTGTACTCGCCAACTGGGTGGCCAAGTATTTCAACAGTAAAAATGGTTGATTTGCATGTTTCACGGTCAGGACAGGTAAAGTACATGTCCTTCCTGTGTCATATGTTGCACCCTGTATTTAGGGCTTGGTCTGCCTGCCAGAGCGGTGGCTTACACACTAGTCTAGGGAAAGTGGTGGCTTTGCCATTGCTTTCAATGGCAAAGTCGAGCTAGCAGTGCATGACTGCAATACTGGTCTGCAGTGGTGGACTGGGATACTTGTTTTACTTGGGGCACCTCCAGGATGGCACAATCAGTGCTGCAAGCCCTGGGTACTAGGGCACCATTTACTAGGGACTTACAGGTAATTTAGCAATTTCTAATTGGATATGGCCAATTTGACATACACTTTAGGGTCCGGGCACTGGCACAGAGGTCTGGTTAGCAGGCCTAGGTGCACTCTCAGTCGAAAAACCAGCTGGATTAGTTGAAAAACTTGGGGGTGACCTTACAAAAAGAGGCATTTCCTTACAACATCCTTCTCATGATCTTCTGTTTAAGGGGCCACCTGCAATGAACTTTTAAAAGTGCATTTCCATACATGGCATTCTGTTAAAGGGACATACTCCTCGTGCCCCTGTTCAAGTGGCAGGAACTTCACACTCTGTAAAAGGGTTGGACCTCTACATCATCAGGATGATAAAGACAGTAAATGCATTTTCAGTTTATTAGCAATTGTATAGCATAGAATTAAATATTACAGTTTTAAGGGGCTTTATTTTAGGTCTGCTGGTTTCGGGATAGTTCATGGAAGTGTCCATTTCCACCAAATGAATAACACCGATAGCGTGTTAACTCAAGTAGTCCTCATTCTGGTCAACATCATCATCTCACCATAAAGTGGTACCACATTATGTGATGGCTCTGCAACTAGACTGGCTAGAGGCATCATGTGCCTTGATCTACACGATATCCACTAGTTAATTCCAGCCTAGCATCCAGTATTGCAGAAGGTACACCAACTGTAATGGGGACAGTATCCTTGAACTATGGAACTTTCAACAGTCAGCTGTCCTAGAACTTTGCACTGGAGGCATCATTCTTATGTGCGTTTGCCCTTCACCATCTGCAGGAGTCGAACTAGTGTCCTGCTGCAGGCCAACGAGCACCATACTGTTCCTCAGAGTCCCCGGCTGTAGTATAACTCCTGCTCCTTTGTTGAGGAGACAATACTGGGCTCCAGGTTCTCTCGCTGGATCTGAAATGGAGAAGCAAGATTTACTTCAGAGCAACCACAAGCAACAGGCATCAGATCCACTGCAGTACAGTAGAGCAAGAAGAGAAAAAAAACACTACTACAGTCCTTTCACTCACTAGACAATTCCATCTACAGACACTTCAAGAACACCAGCACTGATTGAGAAGATTACATCTTTGTGTCACACAGGGAGTACAAATAGACAAAAAAAGGTTTCCTTGGGCTCTACAGCCTGAGTGAAGAACAAAATAAGCAGGGCCCGGCCACTGTTTAATCAGCATTGTTTCTGCTGCCAATAATCATTACGGCTCACCTTCCCAATTTGCGGAAAGAGACCGAAGGAAACTGGTATCATCAGCCCAAACGCCACTGCCGTTGAGATGTGTCTGATCGGAGCAAAGGCCAGAGGGTTCCGCAAGATGAAGCGTGTGCTGCAGGAAAAGGAGCAAAAGTTACTCTTTCTATGCAAAGCTAAATGTTTCTTGCAGACAACTTGAAATCTTGCTGCTTGGATACTATATATATATATATATATATATTTTTTTTTTTAATTTTCAAAAACCTTTATTAACAGAGTTGCATAGACAAATTACATTCTAGCACTGAATCAGAGCGCCATTCACATGAGCACGATTGAAAGTCGTAGGGAGGACCAGTAGCACAGAACATCATAACACGACAGCATAGCAAATGTTAAACAGGCAAGTTTGGACAATAAGCAGTCATTGGAATAAGGCTCACAGGACTCGGGGGGCGGGAAGGACGGGCCCCGCTGAGAAGGAGAAGGGATAGGGAGAGGAGGCCGATAACTATCCAACACCAGCGGCCGCCGTGGGCGGAGTGCCAGCGGGGAGCGCGGGAGAGGGAGCCGTGCGCTGGGGGGAGCGAGCAAGGAGGTATGACA
Source organism: Calotriton arnoldi (assembly GCA_963921515.1). Lineage (NCBI taxonomy): Eukaryota > Metazoa > Chordata > Amphibia > Caudata > Salamandridae > Calotriton > Calotriton arnoldi. The sequence goes on along the minus strand of CAWUFW010006682.1, from coordinate 630,053 downwards.
CAAGGGGTCCCCATATGTCAAGTGGGCGAGATCTAGCTGGCATAAGGTCCCAGAATTCAGACAATAGGGTCTGGCAGCGCGATGCATCCTCGAGGCATAGAGCGAATTTGGGTGCAGGTTTGCGGCCCCAGCACATGGCAACCCTGCGCCGCGCGAGGACTAGCAGCATGGCAATAAGGCGGCGGGAAGCGTCCGGGCAGAATTTAACAAAGCCGAGGAGGCAGAGCGGGGTGTCAGGTTGAACTGACGAGGAAGTGATCTCCGATATAGCGGAACAGACCTCGCGCCAGTAAGCGGAGACCTTGGGGCATAACCAGGCAAGATGAGAGAAGTCCGCCGCAGGAGCAGAACAGCGTAGACATCTGTCACTGGGGATAAATCCCAGTTTGTGCAACTGGACGGGAGTGCGATAGAGCCTGTGCAAGTATTTAAAGTGAATAAGGCGCAGGCGATAATTAGGGGACAGTCGCCTGGTCTGGTTGCAACAGTAAAGCCAGTCGGCTTGGGAGATCTCTATACCAAGGTCCACGCCCCTTGCCACGCGGGCACGATCAGTGGAGATAGAGGTGACTGCCAGCGTGAGCACGTAAAGTTTGGTTACCAATTTCCGTGGAGAGGAAGACGAATATAGGAACTCGAGAGCGGTCATCGAGGGAGGAGGCAAAGGGAACGTGGAATGTAGTTCCCTGCAGATTGCCCGTAGCTGATAAAAGAGCAGAGTATCCATGGGGCCGGAGTCCTCAGCAGGAGAGTAGAATGTGTTTCCCGGATAAAGATCCGCTATAGTAGTCAGCTTCAAGCGGGCGGCATGCTTAACCATACCGGAGGGTTGGAGAGGAGGGAAAGCTGGGTGGCGAACTATCGGCATTGAATTTGCAGAGAGCATAGGGGAACCTGAGAAGCGGCGAAGTCCCTCCCAGGCCCATCGCAAGGTCTTGACCGTGTCTATTTCAGTACGTGGGAGTTTGGCCGGGGCAAACAGGGCAGTAGTGAGCGGCCACGGGGCAGCAAGATCCGCCTCAACCGTCACGTGCGGCTGGAATGGAGTGGGGTGAAGCCAAAAGTGCAAAAAGCTGGCCTGAGCACACATTGCATAAAGTTTGAAGTCAGGAGCACCGAGACCGCCACTTATCATCGGAAGAGTGAGAATGTCGTACGCGATCCTGGGTTGCTTACCAGCCCAGATGAGAGAGATGATCAGCGAGCGGATCCTGCGAAAAAAATGAGCAGTGAGGGGAACAGGAATGTTCAGGAATAAATATAAGAATTTTGGGAGGACCACCATCTTGGCGATCGCGATTCGACTAGCTAACGATAGGGGCAACCGGCTCCAGAGCGGCACCTTCGATTCGAGCCAGTCCACTGTACGCCCGAAGTTGGCTCTCCAGAGTTCGTCCACGTCCCTACTCAACCAGATTCCTAAATAGCGTGTGGGACCCGACACCCACACGAAAGGGTAGTCCGAGGTGAAGGGAATGGTGGCGTCCGTGAGAGGAAAGAGGATTGACTTGTTCCAGTTGACCTGTATGCCTGAAAAGCCACCAAACCGTATAATCTCGCGTACCAAGGGACTGAGATTCTCCTGAGGGTGGCGGACATATAAAGTGATGTCCGCATACATGGAGACCAAGAGGGCGCGTGCCGCGAACCCGATGCCCTTCTGGGTGTGGTGTTGCCGGAGTCTAGCCGCAAGTGGTTCCATCGCGATAGCGAATAACATAGGCGAAAGCGGGCACCCCTGGCGGGTACCACGACCGATAGGAATGGGATCAGATATCAGGCCATTGATCCGGAGGCGGGCGGTAGGGAGAGTGTACAGGAGTAAAATTTTCCGTATAAAAACTGGGCTAAAGCCAAGACGCGGGAGGAGAGAGAATAGGAAGGGTCACTCCAAAGTATCAAAGGCCTTGGTGGCGTCCAGTAGGGCGGCCACAGCAGGGAGCGCTGGATTGATTTGGTGGAGGACGGAGAAGATGGTCCGAAGGTTGTGAGAGGTCGCGCGGCCCGGAATGAAGCCGGACTGATCTGGGAGAGCGATGTGCGGCATGAGAGGGAGAAGACGCGATGCAAGCAGTTTGGCGAATATTTTGTTATCAGTGTTAATGAGGGATAGAGGTCGATAGGAATCACGTGACTCGGGTGGTTTGTCCGGTTTTAGGAGCAGAGTCAGCATAGCCTCTTGGAGTGAGGGTGGGAATTGGCCGCTCTCGAAAGATTCGTTATACATGGCGGCCAGATGTGGTACCAGAAGAGGAGCGAAAGTTTTGTAAAAACCGACGGGCAAACCATCTAAACCAGGGGCCTTGTCGCCGGGCATGCTATTGATGGCGGCCAATATTTCCTCTTTAGAGAAGGGCTTGTCTAGGTATTCACAATGATAATTTTCGAGCCATAAAAGCCAGAGGGCATCGAAGTACTGGTCAAAGACCACACGCGGGGGGCCGATCCTGCAGTGTAAAGTTGCGTATAGAAGTCCATGAAACGCGCCTTAATTTCTTCAGGGGAGGTGGTGTGACCTGGGCCACCATCCTGGAGCGCTGTAATAAAAGACGCAGCGCGGGGTGGACGGAGGAGGTTGGCCAAGGTTTTCCCGGGACGATCGCCCTCGCCGTAGCGGTGCGCCCGGGCCTCTCTGCCGAGGAACGAGAGTTCACGATTGGCCTCCTCAGTAAATTCGGTGTGTTTTTCACGAAGACGGGCGAGTGTGACGGGGTTGGGGTCAAGAGCATAAGAGGAGTCCAAAGTTTTAATCTCAGATTCCAGTTTATTGAGAGCATTGCGAATGGAGCGCAAGACCCCGGACTGTTTAGAGATACACTCGCCGCAAATGACGACTTTGAAACCTTCCCAGAGAGTTGAGGGAGAGTCCACAGAGCCCACATTGAGCTCAAAGTAGTTAGTGATCGTGGTCTGGATCTCGTCACAGAGGACAGTGTTGTGCAGTGCGTTGGAAGGGAGCCGCCAGGAGAAGGCGCGCCGAGGGGACTGAGGCAGACGGAGACAGAGTTGAACCGGCGCATGATCTGAGAGAGTGCGGGCCTTATGATCGATGGAGGAGAGCCAGGAGAGAATATCTGGGGAGGAGATCCACAGATCTAGCCGGGACCAGCAGCCACGAGTGCAGCGCGCGGATGTGATGCATGGGGGCCGGAGCGGTCAAGGACAGTGGATAATGTAACATTAAAGTCACCCCTCCAGAGGAGCGCAGCGGGGCCAAAGGAGGAGATGTGTTGCCAAACCTGCGTAAAAAAGTCTGGGTCGTCATTGTTAGGGCCATAGATTGCAGCAATCGTCAAGGGTTGGTCTTGGAGGGAGCCGTGGAGAATAACAAAACGCCCTGCGGGGTCAGTGATTGCGTGGGAGGTTTGCCAAGGGAGTCCCCTACGTATAAGGATAGAGACCCCAGGAGAATAGTTGGAATAAAAAGAGGAGTGAGATTCTCCCCAGTGCCGGGAGTGGAGTCTAGCAGCAGAGGCAGGGAGCAAGTGGGTTTCTTGTAGCAGACAGGAAACCGCAAGCCGGAGGGGGCAAGGTTAGGCTCCAGTCAGGTGAGGCAACACTGGCGGCTCCCCCAGGAAAAACGGTCGAGGCAGGTGAACGCCGGGCCCAGGAGACCAACGGGGGGCGGCAAAATGAGAAATGAGGTAAGGCCTTCAGCCCGGCGTCGTGGCAGAAACGTGGAGGCAGGCGCCGCAGTTGCTGCAAATGGACTCCAAGGCCGCAGCGCCCACGGGGCCAAAGCGGGTGCCCAACAAGCCCAGAGGATCCAACTGAGGATGTTAAGGCAGGGGGTGTGATGAGGAAAGTAAGGCACACCGGGGAAGCGTGGAGGCACCAGGAGCAAGGGCCGCCCAGCGTGACCAGGTCCCAGAAGATGGTTGTCCAAGGAGCAGGTGGTGTGGGGATAGGCACAACCGAGGGGGGCTGGAGCGGCGGGGAGATGCGGGGGGGGCAGGCAGCCTCCGGCGCAGGGCCAACGTGGTGGGCAAACTGGCTAGGGAGAGGCCAGGAAGACCACGCAGCAGCGATGGGCAGAGAGGCCCCACGACAAGGCTGGCACACCCCCAACCCCGGCGCGTGACCCCCGCAGGGTGGCCCGCGCCCCGGGCGCTGAGTTGTAGCTTGCAGGCGGGTACAGCAGGCAGCCGGGAGAACGTGAGGATCAGGGCGGCGTGTGTTCCAGCGCAGAGGGGCCCAAGGCTGGAGGCCCACAGGGCACGGCCCCCTGTCAGCCCAGCGAGATGGGAGTCGCAGCGAGGGAGGATCCAGGGGCGTGCAGCACGACAAGGTTGAGGCCACGCAGGTCGGGGCCGGTCCAGGGAGGCAAAGCAGGCCGCAGGACTCAGATGGCCGAGGAGCGGCGGAGAGCGTCAGGCAGCCGCAGGCTGGGTGCAGGGATGGAGCCGGGGGTCCCGCCAGCAGAAGGCCTCACACAGCGGGGAGTCGCGGGGGGCACGCCGCCCCCGTCGCCAGGCCCAGGGACCAAGGGAACCCGGCAGCGAGCGCCAAGGAGTGAGGGAATGGCGCTCGCGCCGCAGATAGGCCCGGGCCGGACGGTGCGGCTCGCGCGCCCCCAGTCCCACCGCAGAAGGCCCCAACGGCAGAGACACTCACCGGCCACAGCAGGTACGGAGCCCACGGAGTCCACAGGCCGGCTGCCCAGGCATGGAAGTCTGCAGCAGTTGAAGAGCCAGTGGGCCGGGCCTCTTCAGTGGCGCGGGCCTGATGCGGACAATCAGGCGGCACAGCACAGCTCCGTCGCGGCCCAGGAGGTCGATAATGGCAGCAGCGGGTGCCCTGGGACGAGGTGAGTGCGGGCAGCGGGAAGCTGGGTCACTACGTCGCGGGTGTCTGCAGGATTATTTCGGATGATAGGCTTGGCCGGCAGAGCCCACTTAAAGTGCGGCCATCTTGCAGCTGGCTAAGCCACGCCCCCCGCTTGGATACTATATTTAATTCGGATTAATCCTCGCTCCTACCTTGCTGAAAATGTCCTAGAGGCAGCTGAGAGAGGGACATTGCCGTCTGAACTACACTTGGCAACAACTGAAGTGATACTTAAACCAGGGTGCCTGCTGGAGCATTGCTCCTCTGATCACCCAATTGTCCTCATAACCACAGAGACAAAGACTTTTGCTGCAGTCTTGACTGGGAGGCTGGTGTGGGTAATCTTTTTGATCCATTTGGGCCAATGTGGCTTCTTCCCCTATCGCAGTACTCAGCACTGTAGCCACACAGTGCCCTTGCACTGGCCCGCACTTTCTGGCATTCCTGTGCCCTTATGCTCATAAATTTTTAGAATGCATTTGACACCCTTAACTTGGTCCTTCCTTTTTAGGTCGAGCCTAGAGCCAGTGCGCATGTGCTGCTCTGCGAGACTTGTTGTAGATGAGTAGCAAATAGAAGCCCCGCACACTCTCCGCCCATATTTGCTATTGGCTTGTGTCATTGTCTGTCCTAAATGCTGGCTTCTGATTCGTAAATAGGCTTGTTAGTCCCTCCTTAGTACCCCCTCCTCTTCATTTGTTACCTCCCATGGCGACTGGCCCCTTTACTTCGGTTGTTACACGGTACATGTTATTTAGACTGTGAGCACTACTTTCTTTATCCAGTTTCTCTTACTGCAGGCACGACGTGCTTTGGTGCCTTCTTTACCCCCCTCCCTCCTGTTGTCGTGTCTTGTTTGCCCCCCGCCCTCCCTACCTCCCGTTGTCCGTGCCTTCTCCCTCCCCGTCCCCCTCGCCCTTCCGTAGTCTGTGATGCCTACCATTATGAATGCAATAGGTCTCGCATATACGCGAGTTTGAGCTATTGGCATTGTAAATGACAATGCCTTTTATTTATGTTTTGGTTTTTAAAACATAAATAAAATGCATTTTCATTTACATTGCCAATAGCTTAAACTCCCGTAAATGCGAGACCTATTGCATTGCAAATGCTTGTTTAATTTAAAAAAAAACAGTTCCTCTACTTTTTAGGTCGAGCCTAGAGCCAGCGCACATGCGCTGGTCTGCGAGACTTGTTGTGGTGGAGAAGCGAATAGAAGCCCCGCCCACTCTCCGCCCATATTTGCCATTGGCTTGTGTCATTGTCTGTCCTAAATGTTGGCTTCTGATTCGTAAATAGGCTTGTTAGTCCCTCCTTAGTACCGCCTCCTTTTCATTTGTCACCTCCCATGGCGACTGGCCCCTTTACTTCGGTTGTTACACTGTAAATGTTATTTAGACTGTGAGCACTACTTTCTTTATTCAGTTTCTCTTACTGCAGGCACAAGGTGCTTTGGTGTCTTCTTTACCCCCCCTTCCTCCTGTTGTCGTGTCTTGTTTACCCCCCCGCCTTCCCTCCCTCCCGTTGTCCGTGCCTTCTCCCTCCTCGTCCCGCCCGCCCTCCCGTTGTCTGTGATGCCTACCATTTGCAATGCAATAGGTCTCGCATATACGCGAGTTTGAACTATTGGCATTGTAAATGACAATGCCTTTTATTTATGTTTTGGTTTTTAAAACATAAATAAAATGCATTGTCATTTACAATGCCAATAGCTTAAACTCGCGTAAAAGAGAGACCTACTGCATTGCAAATTCTTGTTTAATTTTAAAAAAACAGTTCCTCTACTTTTTAGGTCGAGCCTAGAGCCAGCGCGCATGTGCTGCTCTGCGAGACTTGTTGTGGTGGAGAAGCGAATAGAAGACCCGCCCACTCTCCGCCCATATTTGCCATTGGCTTGTGTCATTGTCTGTCCTAAATGTTGGCTTCTGATTCGTAAATAGGCTTGTTAGTCCCTCCTTAGTACTGCCTCCTTTTCATTTGTCACCTCCCATGGCGACTGGCCCCTTTACTTCAGTTGTTACACAGTAAGTGTTATTTAGACTGTGAGCACTATTTTCTTTAGTCAGTTTCTCTTACTGCAGGCACAACGTGCTTTGGTGCCTTCTTTACACCCCCTCCCCTTGTTGTGCCTTGTTTATCCTCCGCCCTCCCTCCCGTTGTCCGTGCCTTCTCCCGCCCGCTGTCCGTGCCTCCCCACCCGCCTGCCGTCAAGTTGTCCGTGATGCCTACCATTTACAATGCAATAGGTCTCGCATTTACGCGACTTTGAGCTATTGGCATTGTAAATGTCAATGGGCCAGATGTATCAAGATAGTTATTTGCGATTCTCTAATTGCGAATCACAAGGATTCGCAATTAGGGAGTCGCAAAATGCCATGTATGAAGGTGTATAGTACACCTTTTGCGATTCCTAGGGGGTCGCAAATGACCTACCTCATGAATATAAATGAGGTAGGTCGCAATTTGCGACCCCCTAGGAATCGCAAAATCACGGGATGGTGGCCTGCTGAGATCAGCAGACCACCATGTCCGTGATTGCTTTTAAATAAAGCAATCTTTTTTTGTAAAGCAGCCCGTTTTTCTTAAAGGAAAACGAGATGCTTTACAAAACGAAAAATGAAAATTTTCTTTTCATTTTTAAAGAGCAGGCAGTGGTCCGTGGGACCACTGCCTGCTCTTAAAAATGGTTTTACAAACATTCACAAAGGGGAAGGGGTCCCTTCCCATTTGCGAATGGGTTACCACCTACTTGAAGTAGGTGGTAACATGCAAATGTTTTGCGATCGCAAATGTGGTCACAAAACATTCATACATACCGATGCGATTCGGTATTAGGAAGGGACGCCCTAAACACGCCCCTTCCTAATACCGAATCGCAAACCCATTTTGCGATTCGGTAACAGGTTACCGAATCGCAAAATTAGGTTTGCTGCATCGGAAAAGCAATTTTTGCGTTCGCAAACGGGCAGATTCTGAGAATCTGCCCGTTTGCGAATGCAAAAATGCTTGATACATCTGCCCCAATGCCTTTTATTTTTGTTTTTAAAACATAAATAAAACGCATTGTCATTTACAATGCCAATAGCTTAAACTCGCATAAATGCGAGAACTATTGCATTGCAAATGCTTGTTAGAGTTGCCATGCATCAGATTCAGACCATGCTTTATATCCTTTGTTAATGTACTTTACGCCCAGCTCCAAGCTAAAGTCATTAGCATCCTATAACCTAACCTTCCGATCGGTAGAGGAACTGGACAAGGTTGCGCTTCTCGCTGCTTCTCTTCACCCTGACGATCAAGCCTCTGTCGACTTGGGTCAGATGTGATGCCAAGGTGTGAGGGTTCCTGAGAGGGGGAAGATGGCATCGCACTTGATGCCAACTAATTGCTCTTATTTGAGGATCAGCATAGGCCCCTAATGATTACTATGCTGGATCTGTAGGGGGATACCTCTGGCCTACAGATCATTGGGAACAAGTCAACACTGGTCCCGATCAGGGAAGGTAGAGAGACGACTGAGATGCAATCCTCCATCTGCAAACTCTGTTTTAAATACCATGGCATACATATTACGTTGCAGCTACGATCTCACCTGGAGCCTGAATTTATTCCTGTTACTTAAGACACAGAAAGATTTGAAAGGGTGGTCAAACCTCCCGCTAAACATTCTGGGGAGGGTAACGCTTTTCAAAATGCTGGTCCTACCAAGAATTTAAATCAATCAAACATTTATAAAGTGTGGCAAATCACCCATGAGGGTCTCGAAGTGCTGAAGACGTTGCTGCTACATGGTGGCATGGTAATTAACACATTCTACAAAACTTTTTTGTGGTGATCCCTCAAGCTTGGTTTACTGTGTTGCGGGCTACGGTCCATTCCTTTTTGCAAATCGTGCCCTGCATATCATCCTAGACAAATGTACCCAATCCACGTATGATGGTGGGCTGAGTATGTCAAATCTCCCACTCTATTACTGGGCCTCACAGATCCTGGTTTTTAAATGACTGGTTCCCTGGGAGGTACGATGACCACACATTTCAGATTGAGATATACATTATTGATCGTAACGATATCTTGGGCTTAATGTACAATGACCATAAAACAATCTCTCTCCCAGAAGTAACCAGAGTGATCATTCTATGTTGGCCATCTGCACTACATTGGACGAGATGGGAGAAAAGACCCACACTTGAAACTACACGGGTACAGCACCTGGCTCCTTCACAGCGCATGATTCTCTGGTTTTAAGAGTTTGGAGCTTATTGGAATTTCTAAACAGCGAGACATCTGGCAAGGCAAGCAAATTAAGTCATTGCAAACCGAACAAACTGAATATGACCTACATAAGGCTTAATTCCATAAATATTTGCTGCTCCGACATGTGCCAGCATCTCACCAGGCCTCCTTGACTGACCTTCCAGAATAGAGCCCACTACAGGCTAAGGTAAACTTGGCCACTGGGGAAAGGGGGGCATCTCATGCAGATATAAATCTCTCTTTATTAATGCGCCTGACTTGGTAATGGCTCTCAAAGAAAAATGGGTTGGATGGTCCTTTTAGAAGACTGAGTTGGAGAGACATGAAAATGACTTCATGCAAACTAGTAATTTACCCTAGACTGCACCTCATACAGCTAAATTATCTAAGTTTGTTACTTTACTCCCATAAAATTATAGCATGCTGGCAACATCCCTTCGCCATCTTGCTCCCACTGTAATGCCACTGATAGCAGCTTCTTCCATATGGTTTAGAGTAGTCCTGTGATAGCAAAATAATTCTCCAAAGCACTCTCTCTAAAATAATAGATAGACCTGTTGAAAATTCTTTGCATATAGGCTCTTTTAGGTATCCTGAAAGACTTGGGTTGGGTTTGGTTAGGTGTAAATGCACCATGGTCTGAATTGGTGCTACAGTTGCAAAATGAAACATCCCCCACTACTGGAAATCACTGACACCGCCCCTAAATTAGAATGGTGGAAAGCCACGTACTCCTGCACTATGATGGAAGAACCCATTTATAAAGCAAGAGGCTGTCCACATAAATATCGTACGGTTTGGGGATGCGTGGTATTATGACGTTCACAATGGATTAGGATTGTGCAAATGTACACTGTAATGGTCATATGCTTATCAAGATAGTGGTTGCATTGTATGCCTCTTTATTACTATGTGTTAAAATAATAAAACCGGATCATTTAAAAAAAAAAAAAGGGGGGGGGACATTTTTTAAAACTATTGTTTGTGGGGCAATGCTTTGTTTAAGTGGCAGCATCAGATGCACTGATGTCCTCTGATAATCATTGATCTGAAGCAGTACCTAAGCACTGATGTGCATTTTTATTCTTTCACTGACTGCATTAAATGCAACATTTATTTTTAATATCTTTTGGTGTCTACATCAGATTTACTTCATTCTGGGGTCATGTAAATAGTTAAATTGTTTTCCTTTTACCTAAATTGGTTTAGGAATTTTATTGTATTTCTTTCTTGACTTTAATGTTGTGCTGGTGTCTCTCTTCACCTGAACAAAAGCATTTTCTAGGAGTAGTATGACTGCTTTATCCCAAGCCAACAAGGGTAAGCTCAGGATTCCTCTCAGAAATCTGCCTTTACTGCTTAATGGTCGATTGTTTAACCTTCTAGGAATTCAGCCATAGCTTACATCTCTACTGAGGCCTCTCTTTCCCCTAGTTAGCAATCCAGCTTCCTTTGCAAACCATCATACAGTATACACACATGACTACTGACTCAGATACTCACTTACCTACCAGATTCTAGTCCAGCCTAGAAAACATAATCTTGCCTCCCTCCTCAACCCCCTTTCAAGCACTCCCCTTGCCACTCTCTTCCTTGGCCATCTACCTTCTCATGGGCAACTCCTCTTTTCTATATTAATAACCCTTTCTGAAGATTTTCTCCGTTCATATCAATGAAGCCCTCTTTCCTTTAAAACTCAACCACCTATTCTACACTTTCAACTTGTTCTACTCACTTGGGCCTACACTTCACTTAAAAGCAATGATAATCATCCCCTAACCAAAAATATCCTTTGTAATCTATCCACCAACTCTAGTCTGCCTCATTGCCTCGTCTTTGAAATGCTAATCTTTAAGAAGATCACCAAGTATCTCTCTTCTGTAATCCCTCACAATTGGGGTCCTGAAAATGACATTTGCAAACATTTCAGCTCAGCCAGCCACAACATCTCAACGACTTTCTTTGCTTAGATTTAACCCAGCACTTCAACAATGCTCACCATGTCGACAAAACCAAACAGTAAGAGGGGACAGGCCAATCAGTAGGTCATTTTTCATGTAATATTTATTTAAATAAATGTCTTAGTCATCGTCTGCATTACCTCTGTAGTAGTTTATTCCAATAGGATATAAGATTGAGAAATGGATCAGCCAACACGTGTCTCACCCCATGCGGACCAAAACTGATCTTGAGAGGTACACCCTATGCAGGATTTTGAGCTGCACTAGCCGCAGTCTGGAAGATATGGCCACCTCCAGAGGAGAGGCCACCGCAGCCAGCCACTCATCATCGTGCAGGCCCGCCACGTCGTGGTCCCATTTTTCCCGCAGCCGGTCCAGAGGGTCCGGCATGTTATTTATCAGTTTTTTGTAGATAAGAGATATAGCTCTCTCCGGCAGGTCTCCATCCAGTACCCTATCTTCCAACGGAGAGTACTCTGGGATCGATTCCCCTCTAGGGAGAATCGCAAGCAGAGCATGCCTTATCTGCAGGTATCTAAAGTGTTCGGAACGCGCCATGTCGTAATCCCGTTGTAGCCGCTCAAACGGGACCACCTCTCCCGACCTCCACAAATCACCCACCCTGGAGATTCCTATAAGATCCCATCGATTGAAGCCCTTCGAGCGAATCAAACGGCCTAATTGGTCGCAGCGCCATAGTGGTGTCGCCTGTGTGATCCTACCTTCCCACCCCAGGCTTTTCGTGGCAGCCTTCCATACACGCACGGCATGTGCGGTGGGGCATGTCAGATTGGGTCTTAGCTTCCGCGCATATATTGCTCCCTCGAAACTTCCACCCGGTAGTAGCCACCTATCGATCTGGAAGGCTGGATTGTCCTGGGGTTTGTAAGTGCATTGGTTAATGGCTGCAAGGTGAGAAGCCCAATAATAGCGCTTGAAGTCTGGCAATCCAATTCCTCCATCAAACCATCCCAGTGTGAGCTTGTGGGTAGCTATGTGCGGGGGCCGGCCCCCCCAGAGCAGGTCTCGCAGGAGACTATCAACTTCTTTGAAGTAGGAGGGGCTAACATAGTGTGTGGTGTTTTGTAAGGCGTAGAGGAAGCGGGGTAGGGACATCCTTTTAAATAAGGCCGCATGACCTAAGAGGGAGAGAGGAAGCGTCTGCCAGTGACGGACGTCAGATCTAAGACGTGTCAGAGGTGGTTGGAGATTAAGTTCGTAGAATTTGGTAGGGTCCTTAGAGACTCTAATCCCCAGATATTTGAAATTGTCAGTTGCTTCGACTAAGCGAAGCCCGAGGGGAAGTGGAGGCAACGCCCCACTAAGGGCGTAAATTACGGACTTGGACCAGTTTATGGAGTAACCAGCGAATTCTCCAAAAACCCGAAAGATGTTTAGGACCCTATGTAGGGAGGCAGCAGGTGATGCCAGGTAAAGAAGAATATCATCAGCATATAGGGAGATGCGGTCCTCCCAACCCGGGGTCCATTTAAGGCCCCTGACTACCGGGTCCTTACGAATCCACATCGCCAGTGGCTCAAGGGTCAGGGCAAATAAGAGCGGGGACAGAGGGCATCCCTGACGGGTGCCCCTGCTAAGGACAAAGGTGGAGGATATCCTATTGTTCACTACTACCCGGGCCAGGGGTTCAGTATAAAGAAGCCGGACCCACCCAATAAATTCCGGGCCCATTCCCAGCTTGCGAAGCACAGCGAACATGAAGGGCCATTCAATGGTATCAAATGCTGCCGCCGCGTCGAGCGACACCACCACAGCATCCTCACCAATGGTCGCGGCCCGGCCCAGTACTCCGTGGAGTCAGCGCAGGTTGAGAACAGTGTTCCTTGCGGGCATGAAACCCGACTCATCTTTCAATTCTTAATGCCACATGCTTGCCAGTGACAGTCATCTTCTTCCTTTAAAAAAAAGATCTTTTAATTATTGAATTTAGTTTTTTTTATAATAACTGGGTTCCAGTATCCTGACCAAGCATCCCTTGGCTCCAGTCCCCATCCCTATTTCATATATGGTCGGACTGGCCTCTACTGGTACTTCCGCCTTGTCTCCGAATAATAATATACCTATATGTTGTAAAATAGATTCCCAATAATAAAACAGAAAGCTAGGAATTGCCCATCCGCCCCGCTGTCTTGGGAGGGTCAGCCATTTGGCCGCCCTTCTAGGTTTACGGCACCTCCATAAAAATCTCTGACACACCCTGTCCATCCTTGCTAGGGAGGACAATGAAAATTCTACAGGGACCATTCTAAAAACGTATAAAAACTTTGGGAGGATTGACATTTTAATAACATTGCTCCGCCCAAACAGAGATAGGTGCAGATGGTTTAGCCTTTCTAGTTTTTTACTCACATCGTCCATTAATGGGATGATGTTCAGATCCGGGATTTCCTCTGCGGCTGCTGTGAACTTTACCCCTAGATATGTTGCCTCCTGAACAACCGGGAGGCCTCCAGATCGAGCAGCCCTGGAGCAGAGGATCTGTGTTTTCTCCACATTTAGCTTGTATCCTGATAAGGTACCGAACTGATCAGCTAGAGACTTTACCTCTGGGAGTGCCGAGACAACATCAGCGGTGAGCACTGCAATGTCGTCTGCATACGCCAGTGTCCTACAGTCGGAGTCATTGACCTTTACTGCCTTGATGTTAATATTCTGCTCTAATTTTTTAAGAAAAGGGTCAATGTAAAGGGCGAAAAGCAGACACCCCTGCCTCGTGCCTCTACTAATATCAAGCTCCTTTGAATCCTGCCCTGATATGAGAATTACTGCTTTCGGTGAGTGATATAATGCCTTAATCACCTGAATAAATTGGTTGCATATTCCCTTCCATTGCAAGACATACCACAAATATTGCCAGGATACCCTGTCGGATGCTTTCTCCGCGTCTAACAGGACTATCCCCAGCGGTGACTCCGTGGTCTGAGCCCAGTCCAACAGGCCGATAACCCGACGGACATGGTCTGTCGTGTCCCTACCGGGAATGAACCCGTGTTGGCGAAGTGATACCAAAGGAATGATGACCTTACCTAACCTGGATGCAAGTATTTTCGAATAGATCTTACTATTGAAATTTATAAGTGATATAGGTCGATATGATGCTGGAGCTAGGTCAGGCTTCCCTTTTTTCTTGAAAACAACTATAGTTGTCTTCTGCCATGAACTACGGACATGGCCCCTTTGGGCCAGCTGAAAGATTTGTAACATTTCTTGCCGTAGAGCTTTTGAGAACACCCTATAAAATTCTAGGGGAATGCAATCGGGGCTGGTAGCCTTGCCAAGAGCTAGGGAAGTTAAGGCAGTCTCAAGCTCTTCCCACGTAATCGGGGAGGCAAGAATTTCATTTTGTGCCTCTGTGATCCCTGCCGTTTCAAGGCCCCTAAAAAAATCTTCCAAAGATTTACCCCATGGAGGAGACACTCCCTCAGTATACAGTTGTTCGTAATACTTTTTAAATACATTTACAACTTCTGTTGGGGCGTCTTGAATTTGATCTAAATGCTCCCTGATTTTCCCAATTCGATTGGCCACCTCTCGTTGTCGGAGACGATTTGCCAAGACCCGCCCAGTATTCTCCCCTAATTCATATAGCTCAGACCTGTACTGTGCATATTTGGCTGCCACCTCAGTTCCAAAATGAAGATGTATTTTAGATTTAATAATCGCGATTGCCTGCTGACAATCCTCGATGCTATGCCTCATAATTACTTTCTCCATAAGTTCTGACTCGGCATTTTTTAACTGCTGAAACCAATTCCCGATTTCCTTCTGCAGAGCTTTCTGTTGGGCGATGGAAAAACTCAGGGTCTGCCCTCGAAGCCCTGCTTTAAAAGTATCCCAGACTATAATTTCAGGGGCTGCGCCCCTATTAATATAAAAAAAATCCGAAATCCACATCGCCATGTGTTCACGATATAGCTGGTCGCCCAAAGGTTTTCTTTCAAAGGTCCAGGGCTTCAGTGCTCTAGTAACGCCGGTTAGTGGGAATTCAACTACGAGGGAGTTATGGTCTGAGATGACACTTGGAAAGGTCTCTAATTTGCTTATTTCGGCCGGTTGATCCGTGATAAAAAAATAGTCCAGCCAAACTAATTTGTTATCAGGGGCCAAATAGAAAGTAAATCCTGCATCAGCTGGCCTCTGCTTATACTAGCTGCCCACCAGACCGTGTTCCCTCACCAAGCCTTGCAGGGCCTTAAAGACCCTAACCTTCCTGCCCTGGTATGGTAAATCATCATTAAGATTAAAATCGCTATCTAAGTGGATGTTAAAGTCCCCACATAGAATCAGGGGATGTGGCCAAAGGGCAAGTTCCACACTTAGGTAGTTCAATATATCGGGATCATCTAGGTTAGACCCATAGATAGAACAGATCGTGATGGGGACGTTACTAGTTCTTAATCTAAATTCTACTACAGCCCACCGCCCCAACTTATCTTCCTTGACTGGCTTCCAAAGCCCCAGACCGTGTCTTGCCAGGATTGCGACCCCTCTAGTTGTTGTCCCCTGCCGAGTACATGCTAACACATCAAAGCCTAGATCCTTCAGCCACCAACGCTTACTCCAGGGTATATGGGTCTCCTGAACACAGATTAGATCAGCCTGCATATAACGAAGGTTCTTGGCCAGCATACCTCCTTTTTTTTTATCATTGATGCCACAAATATTTAGTGAGCAATTCCGGATTTTACCCCCCATCCTTATATTCAGAATTCTTAGTATCGGATCTCTCCATCAAATAAGTTAAATTATGCTTCAACATAAAAGACAAATCATTCCTCTTTAAATATACACAAACGTCATGACATATACTAAGCAAAAAACCACTCAACGACTGCTTACCCCCGCTCCCCCCCTCCCCTTAACCCGTCATCCCCCTCCCACTCCCCCTTTGCCCTCCACACCCTTCGCTGACAGCTAAACCTTCCAGGTTCGGTGATGGAGTGGGAGCCCTCCCGTATTTCCGCCCCGTTCAAGAAAAGGAAATTCCTCTTTTTATTTATTTATAAATACCTTTTTTTTTGGTTGCCATTCCCCCTTTTTCCTTTTATTTTCTTGTTTTTGTTTTACCTTCATCCCCTTTCCTTTCCTTTCCTTCCTCTTCCTTCCCTCCTCTCCCTCCCTCCTTTAGTAAGAGCCCAATGTAAGACGAGAAAAAAAGAAGAGAGAGAGAAAGGGAAGAAGAGTGTAGCGAGAGGTTGGTACAAAATATGGCAAAAGGGTGAACAAAAATTAAGCCCCCCCCAGGGATTCCTAACCTTTACTCCAGGGATTGTAAGAATTCTTTAGCTAGGACCTCTAATGTAAAAAAGTGCGGGATCTCTCTCCAAACTACTTTAAGTTTAGCAGGATTCAGTAAAAACACCTGAGCTCCCTTATTTTGGAAAGGTTGTATCAACTGGCGAAGTCGCCAGTGACGCTCTACTGTTGAGTGGCAATAGTCAGACCTAACAAAGAAAGTTTGCCCATTGTGCTGTCGGTCTGGACGGGCTAAGTCATAGATTGCTTGGCGGAGGAGAAAGTTCCCTACGTAGATCAGAATCACCTGAGGCTTATTTCCTGCTGCCGATGAAGAATTCTTCTGCTTAAAAGGGAACCTGTGAGCCCGCTGTATTTCTTGAGCCCAGTCCCAATTCCCCAGCTCAGGGAGTGCACCTTTAAAGTGCACGACAGTACATTTTAATACGTCGCGTCCCCCTCCACTCCCTCTGGAATGCCCAAGACCCTCAAGTTGTTACGCCTCATACGATTCTCAAAATCCTCGAGCTTCCATCAGGTGTCTGAGATCTGGTTTTCCAATGATACTGTCATTTCTTTATGGGTTGTGGCTTCATTCTCCAGCACATTCACTCTGCTTTCCACCTCGTCCATTCTTCCCACAAACTCAGAGCAGGTTTTAGGAATCTTGCGGATGGCCCCCTGCTTCTTCCTGCAAGCTGACAGTACTCTCCTGCTCTCGATGTGTGTTTCTTCTCTGTGGGCCATGATGCTTTGGTATATAGACTCCAGAGAGACCGGTTCAATTTCGTCAGCCTTGTTTCCACCTGTCCCGATATTGCCTTCTAGAACTGGGGAGATAGAATAATCCCAGAGGAGACCCCGGTCTTTCTTTTCCTTTATACTGCCTCTGTCGCAAGGATTCCTGCCCTCCATCTTAGCAAAAGAGTCAGGCATATGGGACAGCACCTCTCCCCCCTGCCTTGAATAGCTCGCCTTCATTCTGCGGGGAAGGTAGCCCCTCCTTGCCCCCCCGGTCCTTCTGGAGCCTGTGCTGCCACCTGACCCTCGGTATTACCAGAAATTAAAGACTGGCTCACCTCAAGATGCGTGGGTGTCAGGTGTAGATGTGCCTCCGTAGGTAAGCTTTCCGGCCGTAGTAAGCTGCTAGGTTCAATGTTCTGAGCTTGTTAGTCCAGGCACACAGGGGTTTTTTGAAAAAATTAGGCCAGGTGCCTTCTGTTTCGGGCGCTCCAGGACCTTTAACTGAGCACCTGGGGTCTGTCTTTGCTGAGGTTTTTTTTGGGACTGCCCCAGTCTCCATGTGGGTTTTCAAAGTCTTAGCCGCCTTCGCTGGAGGCATTTCAAAAATGCGAGCCGGGATGAGACTGCCACTGGAAGCAGCAGCGCCGCCGAAGAAAGAGACCACCCACCAGGCAGAGCGGCACGAAACACGACGTGCATGTAATGCCCAGAACGATATTGCCTCGAGAATCCTCCCATAATGGTCCGTCTGACCGGCAGCAGCGCTCACCTTTCTCAGCTGCATACTGTGTGGAAGGAGGGCTGGAAAGCGCGGATTGCTGAGCGGCTGACCGGGATGGCTCCCCGCGGCCGCGTTCAACCAGCCGCCATCTTGCTGTCTGATACACCGAGTGAAGACATGCTTCTGAAGAGAGAGAGACCTTGGGTTTTGGTACAAGTCATCTTCTTCCAATCCTACAAGCAATGAGTAAAGGAGCAAAATAGGAATTGCCTCACATTTTATTCACAAACGAATGTCACTGTGATGCCACATGTTAAACTCATCAAGGACATATATCATTTAATATTACACAGTTGCCACTTTGTAGTTATAGTTAGGACCAGGTTTCCATAGGAAATTAATCTTTTTGGTTTGCTAATAACTTTGGCACTGTTTAACAAATCTTCACGAAACTTTTCACAAAAAAGGTTAAGCCAACTCAGCTCCATACTCGAAAGTTTCAAAAAGATCTGTCAAGAGGGGGGCCAAGAAAAAGTGGGAGTCCCAAAAGGTATTTCCCGAATGCAATTTCCCATAAGAGAACTGTTCAGCCATACAGCCAAAACAGTTGAATGGAATTACACCAAAATTTGCAGAAAGCTAGATCTTTTATCCAGAAAGCATGCTTTTTGTGATTTGCTGTAAATCCGTTAAGTAGTTTAAAGTAGCGTTATATTTAGGTGAAATGTTCAGTAACAACGTAACGTTTTAAACTCTAAAAGCCACTGAAAATTCACCAGTTATAGCTATCTCAAGTAACTGTAACTCACGTCCCTGCCATGCACAGTTTTCTCATCAAAAATTTCACTGCAAATATTGCAGTGATATTATCAATGGTGTCAGAAGATGTCATGAGTGATGTAATTTGTGGGGTACTTAGCAGTGCATGGCGAGGACAAAAGGTATAATTATTTGAGATAACTACAACAGGTGAATTTCAGTGGTTTTAGAGTTTAAAATGTTACGTTGTTACTGAACATTTCACATAACTATAGCGTTAATTTAACCTTTGTTTTTTAAGTGAATTTCTAGTTGGTTTTTTTAAACATAAAGTATTATTTAAGTACCATCATAAATCTTGCCCCCCGTGCGCAGCAAGGGATTTGGCTGCAGGGCATGTCCTGCGGCCAGGCCCTGAGGCCAGCCCCCACATGCAGCCAACCCCACGCTGCAAATTGCCTTTGGACGTGCACAGTGGGTGGTTGGCCACCAGGCCTGGCTGTGACCAACCTCCCAAAAGGCAGCCAACCCCACGCTGCACATAGCCTTTGGCCGTGCTCAGCAGGGAGTTGGCCCAGGGCCTGGGAACCACATACCCCAGGGCATTTTTTTTTCTTTTATGTTGAGCCTAGGCAGCGCATGCGCAGTCTCTACGAGACATGCAGCAATCACTCCCATTGCATTTTTATTTGTTCCTTTGATTGTCCTTTGAAAAGTTTGCTTGCTAGTGGGTAAGCATTCTTCTTTGTCCGCCTTTTCGTCAGTTGTTCACACCCAGGGAGCAGAGCCTAACTACTTGCATCTTTTCACTTGTGTGCTTAAGTACTTGGGGGCATATTAGCAAGGAATAGCGATACTTATCGCTAACCGCGCTTAGCGCGACTTTGGTTAACGCCGCCTATCGCTGGAAAATATCGCTGAGATAACACCATATTAACAAGGTTTATCTCCATAGCGATAAAATTTCCAGCGATAGCGGTAAAATGTGAGAATATCGCTGGAAAAGCAGCGATATTCTCGCATTATCGCTAAGGTGGATTCAGCATTAGAATCCACCTCCTATACCTTAAACAGGTAAGTCATCCTCACTAGCAGGAGATAAAATATAGCAATAAACGCGCTTAGCGCGAATTATTATATCGCTTCGCCTGCCTTGCTAATAGGGGGTAGTGGGATTAGCGACTGTTTTCAGTCGCTTTTAGTAGGGAACGCCTTCCTTGCATGTCATTAGCGATAATTATCGCTGACATGCAAGGCGATGGTTAACGCGGCCTCCAACGCCTGAAGGCTGTCGCTAACGCCTGTTAGCGACAGCTTGCTAATAGGGCGATAAAATTATCGCCGCTTTAGCGGCAAAAAGTGCCGCTAAAGCGGCGATAAAGCCCTTGCTAATATGCCCCTTGGTTTCTGGAACTATTTTTTTTACTTCTGCCTCTGCTCGTTTTCCGAACGCGCTCAGCCGACGGCTGTAACAGACAAACATGGTGCCTCTCTGCAGTAATTAATTTTCCATCCAGCCCGCGTTCACTTTTATTGTGCATGTTGCTAAAGCTCTTATTAATTTCAAGTTCCGTGAAGCGGGTGCCGTGTCGATGAAAGAAAGGTGTGTGGCCGCTTCACGTAATCTTTCAGCATGGCGGCCGCACCTTCCTTTTATCAGCACAGTGCCCACTTGTTGTTTTAGGCAGTGAAGAGGTATGAATAAAGAGTGTGCTGGGTCTCTTTATACGAGTGGTTAAACTAACTGGAAACTTTCCAGGCAAGTTTTTAATTTATTTACAATAAACTTTGTGGGGAATGTGTGCACGCGCTGCTTTACAAGGTGCCTTATTTCCCATTTTAGCCCTTCCACCCCAGTTAGAATTTGGAAGCAAAAGCCGTGCTGCTGTACCCTGTCTTTATGGCTTACTTGCCAAACACGCAGCATCTCCTGGCTTTCTCTGTGTTGGCTAAAGGCACAAACAGTGCGAACACTTCTTTATTTTCCCCTCATCGTTCTTCATAATGACTGCTGCTTTTCTCGTGACAGACCTAGTCACTGCCTGAATCGGTCAGTTCAGATTTAAACTGCATGCGATTTAGTACTGATAGTGCCACAAACGCACATATCGGCGATGGTCTACCTCTCTTAAAAAGGCACAGCAGTCTTGGTGCTCGAGGTGAAGATAGTGCAGTCCCGCTCTGCTTACGGTGACAGCGCATCAGCTGCAGGCATTTGTTTTCTACAATTTCTGTCTTATTATCTATAGATATCTCATTTTAAAACTCAGTCTGGCCCCTTAACAAACCCCCCCTAAAAAAACTTACTGTTGCAATTGAACTGTGCCGTGTTTGATTAAAAGATGTGCAATTATTGTTCACAAGGCAGACAAATAAATCCCTCTCCTTTGGGCTCGCCATACTTGTGATCATTAAGAACTGCTGACAGTGAACCAAGACCCTAGATAAAACCCTTCTCTGTCTCTTTCAATTGCCATAAATAGTCTCTTAAGAGTGCCACACATGTATGCTGATCTCAGCGCTGCATGTAGTAGACATTATTATGTGCATCCCTCGTACTCCATAAGTGTGTCACAGTGTGATGACTATCCAGCAATACCCGCCCCCGGAAATGTTTTCATTTACTAAGATGTGCTTTACCATATTCAAAAAGTTGTACATACATCGCCAATATCTACGTGTTCCTACAACATTCGTGGTTTGATTTCTGTTCAGGTTTTCTATTTTTTAATGTTAACCCCACTTTCACGCCTTCTCCTTAGAAAACGTCGCGTCTCTGTGAAAAACAGGTTCAGTTGCGGAATTTGTGCCTGAGAAACGTAATATTTTTGTCCACCACTTCCTCCCCTACCGCTCTCCGACCAATTAGCTAAATATAACTTTGAGCATGTTCAGTTAATGTTTTATTTTGTTTTCCTTGACACGTGCCAACCGAGGCATAACAATAAAGAAAGAGTAGACTGAAACCATGCCCTGTGTGGAAGGAGTTGCACTTCAATGATTAAGTTGTTTACTATGAAACATGGAAACGAGAGTTGTAATCCTGGGTTCCCACTCGAAGACATTGAGTGATCCTGGGCAAGTTACTTTATCCGCTTTTGCTCACCAGCCTCCTCCCCATCTCCAGTTCTTTGATATACCTAAATAATTATGATTAACTTACAAAAATCCTGAGTTACGATAGCATGCTAAAACCATTTCCTAAGAATGGGTAGAACAATCTACTAGTGGGTAGATCACCCCTTCGCAGTGTGGTCTCAAAGGTGTTGTCTGCTGTCTTGACTTGCTTTATGTGCCCTAGTAACACATACCTTGTTATTAGCTTTGGGACCATGCTTCTCTAACCTCCATAACTCTTTTTAGATGGAAGCCTACTAGACAGCCTCCCTGGGAATGCATTCTGTCCATTAATTAGCATTGGCTTTGTGTTTTTCAACTCAGTTACTTGATTTCTTTATTGCTGGCTTCTTTTGTTTTGGGCTGCCCAGCATCTCTTTGTCCCTCCCATGGAGCAGAGCCCGTTTATAATGGGCTGCATAACTAAACACTTATAAGGTCCCATAGGCGAGACCTATTGGCTTTGTCAATGCTTGTTTTATAAAGGGGGGGGCCCTCTACTTAAAATAAAGGGGACGGGCCCTCCCTCCCTGAGCCGTTAGCCAGGGGACCCCATCTCTTAGGGCCCGCATTACTTGAAGGTGGGTAGCCTGGTGCCCACCCAGGGCAACCAGCATACACTCGTGGGGACCACGTGGAGACTCCCAAGGCCCCCCGCAGCCGGCTTATTGCATGTAGCATGAGCCGGGATTGCTCCCGTCCCCAGGGACCAGCTACTTATGCTGCTCCCTTTGGGCGGGAACAATATTTTGATCTGTTTCTTTTCCTGCATTAGTGCGGGCAGGGAAACAAATCAAAAGTCTGCTCCCAGCCGGCAGGAGCATTTTCAAAGCTTCTGCCAGCAAACTTTATGCTCGCTCCTGCTGGAGTTTTGAACCTAACGCACCGGTGCGGGCGGGGAAACTAGTGTGTCCAGGAGGGGGTAAGCTCCCTGGGATACATCTAGTGAGCCGGTTCCGGGGGATGGGGTCCCCAGGGCATGTGGCCCCCTCCCCTAAAAAACACGTTGGGCCCCGGGGATGGGGCCCCCGGGCCGAAAGTGGCTTGGGGAAGAGGGCTGCGTGCACTCCCTCCCCTTCAAACATAATTTGGGCCCCAGTATATGGGGTCCCAGTGGCCAGAAACGGCCTGGGAAGGAGGGCCACGCTCATCCGCTCCCCAAAATAATCAATAGCATAATGCCCGCCCCAATTTTGTCATAGATTTGCAGATAATCCGCAAACTTGCCGCAAATTTATTTATTTTTTTAAAATGTTTTTGGCCCCACGCTGGGTCCCTTTGGAACCCAATCAGCAGGCCTAGAGGGTCAGGGTATCTGTACCCTGCCCCTTTATGTCTTTTGTTTTGCGTTTTTCTGAAGACTTGGGACCGAATCCTAAAATGGCTGCCACCACTTTCGGATTAAGGTGGTGGCAGCCAATCAGATCTCACTTTGAGATCTGTCGATTCCGCTGATTCTCCGCAACATGAACAATACAACTTTTCTTAGCCTTCATTTTTCCAAAACTACTGAACGGATTTACACCAAAACACAAAAGAACTCTTTCTGGACCTAAATCTAGCTTTCTGTCATATATATGGGCGGTTTGGGCTGTAGCAGTGTTTGAAGTTCCTATGGAAAAATGAATTGGGAAAACACATTTTGGGACCCTTTTTCTCAACCCCCGCTTGGCAGATCACCCCAACACTTTCCATGGCCAACTAGTCAAAAAGTAACACTTTTTTTGGAAAGATTCATGAAGAGTCATCAAACGGGTCCAAAGTTGTTAGCAACACAAAGAATGCATGGATGGATGGATGTATATATATATATATATATATATATATATATATATATATATATATATATATAATCTACTGGCGGTCGCCAGTAGATAGTTATAGTTACAACCTATTATCCATAGGAAATCCGCGACATTCTATTTGAAATAACTCTCTTTCCGGTTGACGTATCTTCGCAAAATTTTCAAACTTTGTGGCCCGCTCCGGTCCGCTCCTACCCTGAAAGTCTCGGGGGATTCGTCAAGCGGGGGCCGAGAAAAAGGGGGGTCCCAAAACGCGTTTTCCCCATGCAATTTTCCATAGGAAACTTTAGACACGGCTACAGCCCGAACTGCTGAACGGAATTACACCAAATTTGGCAAAGAGGTAGTTCTTGGTTCAGAAAGAACCCTTTTGTTAAATGGTGTAAATCCGTTCAGTAGTTGCTGAGAAAATCAAAAGAAAAAAGATAGGTATATCTAGGGCCGCGGATCCTCCCGAGCACGAGCTTTATGTTAATTGGCTGTCAACACTCCAAATCAGGAAGTGTTGGCAGCCATTTTGTCCCTCGGTAGAACCGAGGGACAGAAACAAGTGCGCAAAGCGCACAAAGGGGGCAGGGTAGAAACACCCTGACCCCCTAGGTCTGCTCAGGGGGTCCTCAGGGAGCACGAACCCTGCCGAAAAAAAAAAAAATCGAAGCGCGGTCTACCGCGCTTCAATGTTAATTGCCCCCCCGGGTGGGCCAAGTCCCGGGGGCATGCTGGGGGGTTAATTTTATGTGTGGGGGCCTCTAAGGGCCCCCACCCCCGGGGCTTTATGGATAATGGTGCGGGAGGGCTCTGAGCCCTCCCGCAGCCCCGGGACCACCACCTCCCCGGGGCTTCTTTTTATATTTAAAAACCTGTGTGGGGGGCTCCAGCCCCCACACGCCCCGAGGACCACCACCTCCCGGGGCACTAAGAAAAATGAAAATGGGGGTCCGTTTTGGACCCCTAAGCCCCGGGGACCACCACCTCCCCGGGGCTTTCTCGATGTAGGGAGGGGGCCGCGCGGCCCCCTCCTGGAGCCCTTGATGGCCCTGGGGACCGCCACCCCCAGGGCCGGCTCCTGCAGTGTCCCGGGTGCCTACCCCCGGGACACTGCTGTTTGCAATGACAGGACGGGAGCCTCGCGGCTCCCGTCCTGTCATTGCAAACTGCTTTGGATCTTGGAAGAGAGAGCAGGGAAACCTGCTCTCTCTTCCAATATCCAAAGCCGATTGCTTTCCACATGGGGAGCAGCATGTTAGCTGCTCCCCATGTGTAAGCAATGCCGGCTCCCGTAGGACACGGGGAGCCGGCGGGACTGTGGGGGGTTTGGGGACCCCCCACAGTCCCCAACGAGAGGCCAGGCCCCGGGGGATGGGGTCCCCGGGGCCTAAAAATAGGAAAAAGGAAGGGGGCCACACGGCCCCCTTCAGGAAAAAAAAAAAAACGATCGGGCCCGCAGGCCCCCCTTCCTTCACCACTCTGCAAACGCGCCCCTGGCGCGTTTGCAGAGAGGGAACGATTCCCCTTGAATACTGGGGGTCCCTGGGGCCAACTAGCCCACCAGGAACCTCCAGTATGCGCCAGGGGCTGCCTTGCAGAGAGGTGTACAGAGGCCACGCCCCTTTTTACACCTCTCTGCAACGCAGCTCTGTGGCGCTTTGGAGGAACATGGTGGGCTAGTTGGACTCCAGGGACCCTCAGGATTCAAGGGGAGTTAATCCCCCGACTTAAAACGCGCCACGGGGCGCGTTTGCACAGTGGTGAAGGGAGGGGGCGGGGCTTCAGGTGACATGTGTGCAAACAGGCCCCGTGGCGCGTTTTAAGATGGGGAATTAAATCCTCTTCAATCCTGAGGGTCCCTGGGGCCAACTAGCCCAACAGGTACGTCCAGAAAGCGCCACAGAGCTGCGTTGCAGAGAGGTGTAAAAGGGGTGTGGCCTCTGTACATGTCTCTGCAACGCAGCCCCTGGCGCATACTGGAGGTTCCTGGTGGGCTAGTTGGCCCGTAGGGACCCTCATGATTCAAGGGGACTTAATCCCCCAACTTAAAACGCGCCACGGGGCGCGTTTGCACAGATGCCACCTCAGGCCCCTCCCCTCCCTTCACCATTGTGCAAATATTCCTCTAAAATCAGCCGAAATACGAATTCCGATTTACTCACCTGTTATCAGGAGAGACCTCAGTGCTGCATCTTTCAGCCCAGTACTGATCCTCAAAAGTAATTTTAACCGTACTTACCGGTAACTTGAATTTCCTTCATAGGCTAACATTGACTGGTTTCACTTGGAAATTCTTCTAAGTGTGGAGTTTTGGAACTTTAAAATATTCCTCTAAAATCAGCCGAAATACGAATTCCGATTTACTCACCTGTTATCAGGAGAGACCTCAGTGCTGCATCTTTCAGCCCAGTACTGATCCTCAAAAGTAATTTTAACCGTACTTACCAGTAACTTGAATTTCCTTCCATAGGATATCATTGCCTGCTTTTTGCTGAAAAAGTTTCTAAGTGTTGATTTTTGAAACATACAAATATTCCTCTAAAATCAGCCGAAATCCGAATTCTGATTTACTCACCTGTTATCAGGAGAGACCTCAGTGCTGCATCTTTCAGCCCAGTACTGGTCCTGAAAAGTAATTTTAACCGTACTTACCGGTAACTTGAATTTCCTTCATAGGCTAACATTGACTGGTTTCACTTGGAAATTCTTCTAAGTGTGGAGTTTTGGAACTTTAAAATATTCCTCTAAAATCAGCCGAACTACGAATTCCGATTTACTCACCTGTTATCAGGAGAGACCTCAGTGCTGCATCTTTCAGCCCAGTACTGATCCTCAAAAGTAATTTTAACCGTACTTACCAGTAACTTGAATTTCCTTCCATAGGATATCATTGCCTGCTTTTTGCTGAAAACGTTTCTAAGTGTTGATTTTTGAAACATACAAATATTCCTCTAAAATCAGCCGAAATCCGAATTCTGATTTACTCACCTGTTATCAGGAGAGACCTCAGTGCTGCATCTTTCAGCCCAGTACTGGTCCTGAAAAGTAATTTTAACCGTACTTACCGGTAACTTGAATTTCCTTCATAGGCTAACATTGACTGGTTTCACTTGGAAATTCTTCTAAGTGTGGAGTTTTGGAACTTTAAAATATTCCTCTAAAATCAGCCGAAATACGAATTCCGATTTACTCACCTGTTATCAGGAGAGACCTCAGTGCTGCATCTTTCAGCCCAGTACTGATCCTCAAAAGTAATTTTAACCGTACTTACCGGTAACTTGAATTTCCTTCATAGGCTAACATTGACTGGTTTCACTTGGAAATTCTTCTAAGTGTGGAGTTTTGGAACTTTAAAATATTCCTCTAAAATCAGCCGAAATACGAATTCCGATTTACTCACCTGTTATCAGGAGAGAACCCAGTGCTGCATCTTTTAGCCCAGTACTGATCCTCAAAAGTAATTTTAACCGTACTTACCAGTAACTTGAATTTCCTTCCATAGGATATCATTGCCTGCTTTTTGCTGAAAAAGTTTCTAAGTGTTGATTTTTGAAACATACAAATATTCCTCTAAAATCAGCCGAAATCCGAATTCTGATTTACTCACCTGTTATCAGGAGAGACCTCAGTGCTGCATCTTTCAGCCCAGTACTGGTCCTGAAAAGTAATTTTAACCGTACTTACCAGTAACTTGAATTTCCTTCCATAGGCTAACATTGACTGGTTTCACTTGGAAATTCTTCTAAGTGTGGAGTTTTGGAACTTTAAAATAGTCCTCTAAAATCAGCCGAAATACGAATTCCGATTTACTCACCTGTTATCAGGAGAGACCTCAGTGCTGCATCTTTCAGCCCAGTACTGATCCTCAAAAGTAATTTTAACCGTACTTACCAGTAACTTGAATTTCCTTCCATAGGAATCCATTGTCTGGTTTTCAGCAGAAAAGTTTCAAAGTGTCGATTTTCACAAACTACAAATATTCCTAAAAATCACCTGTATGACTTAAACGCATTCTTTCAACTGTTTACAGGAGATGCACCAGTGCTGGATCCAGGATCCAACACTGAGTAAGAAAAAGTAACGATAACAGTTTTTAACTTCTAAGTGAATTTCCTTCCATAGGATAACATTGGTGATTCTATGAGAAAAAGTTTCTAAGTGTGAACTTTTAAAGTACAATAATATTCCTTAAAAATCACGACTGTAACCAAAACGCTTTTACTCAACTGTTTACAGGAGATGTCCCAGGACTGAATCTAGGATCCAGTAATGTGGTTAGAAAAGTAATCCATAAAGTAACTAATTGCATTTAACTAGAAATTCACATTGAGCTGAATGTTGCATTGTGTTTGAAAATGTGTTGCCCATTGCAACAACTGTAACTACTGTACTTAAAAGTCTATTGCCTATGTGCAAAGTAATTAAACTAAAGTAATTCATTCTGAGAAAGTATTTTTTGTAATGTAATGTATAATGTAATTACAATGTAATTTAAAAAATAAAATATGTAAAAAAAAATTGTTTCTAAAAAATTTGGAAATCAGTATGAAATTTTTTTATATAACAATTAATACATTTAAAAATTGTCATTTACAAAACCTTTGAAATTCACTGAAAAAACTGTAGGTTTCAGACATGTTATAGTTACAAATTAGCATTTAAAAAACCTTTGAAATTCACTGAAAAAACCATAGGTTTCAGGGACGTTATAGTTACAAATTAGCATTTAAAAAACCTTTGAAATTCACTGAAAAAACCATAGGT
This sequence comes from Calotriton arnoldi, assembly GCA_963921515.1. Classification (NCBI taxonomy): domain Eukaryota; kingdom Metazoa; phylum Chordata; class Amphibia; order Caudata; family Salamandridae; genus Calotriton; species Calotriton arnoldi. Next base: position 601,854 of record CAWUFW010006682.1, on the reverse strand, counting down.
TTTAGGGACAGTTATAGTTAGTTGGACATTGCACTCGTACAAAACCCGTGAAATTCCCCGTTATAGTTAGTCCAGCTAACTATAACTCGCGCCCTCACAATGCACTGCTGATGACGTCACATATTACATCACTCATGACATGGTCAGTGACATCACTGATGACATCACTGATGACATCTCAAATGACATCACTGATGACATCATCCACGTGATAATCTGATGCACCTCCTCACACTCTAATATAACCTTTGATACACCCACTCTAAATTACAGACTGCCATTCGCAAAACCATAGACACTCCAACACCAATAACTACATACCCACTCACTGATTCTTAGGTCTACGCACACATCCACTCACTCACCCGTACAGTCACTCATACTTACGGTCACTCAGTACAGGACTATCATATGCACTCATACTCCTATATAGACACTCAAACACCGCCACTCATCCATAGAGGTACTCACACACCTAGTCAGTCATGCAAATAATTAAACACACTACCATTTACTCACCTATACAGTTATACACACACCAGCTCACTTACTCATACAAATAGTAGCACATTCTTACGCTCTTATACAATCACTGATAGAAGCACACACTCATCCATACAGCCACTATCACAATCACTCACTCTCGCTTATAGCTATTTATATACTCCAACACACATATATACTGCCTTTCACATATGTAGTTACTCACACATGTACCACTGGGACATACATTCACTCACTAACACACTCTTACACACCCATACAGTCTATCACAGTTGCACTCTTGAAACCATCCACCCAGTGAATCACCCACTCACACATCTATGCACAGAGTTGCACACACCCCTCCCACACAAACACTCAGGCACCCATACAGATACTCAGACAAGCATTCAATAACTCATATAGACACTCATGTAGCTATTCACAAACACATGCAGCCACTTACACAGCAACAGACAGACGGATACAGACATTCACCCAGTTTAGTCACTAACCCATGCATTCAGTAAGATACGTTAAATCACTCACTTATAGAGTCAGTCACGCACCTACTAAATCATCCATACAGACACTTACACACCCACTCATTCTTCAATACGTCTTTTCCTATATATATTAAAAATATTTAAACTTTACAGAAACACACAGTCACTGGATGATGTCATCAGTGATGTCATTTGAGATGTCATCAGTGATGTCACTGACCATGTCATGAGTGATGTAATATGTGACGTCATCAGCAGTGTATTGCGGGGGCGCGAGTTATAGTTAGCTGGACTAACTATAACGGGGGAATTTCACGGGTTTTGTACGAGTGCAATGTCCAACTAACTATAACTGTCCCTAAAACCTATGGTTTTTTCAGTGAATTTCAAAGGTTTTTTAAATGCTAATTTGTAACTATAACGTCCCTGAAACCTATGGTTTTTTCAGTGAATATATATATATATATATATTCTTGGTGGTCCCGTTAAGACCACAAAGAAGTGAAGTGCACACTAGGAGTTGGTAATTATTTTCTCTTTATTGCCAACAAGTCAAGAAAAACACTGGACAGACGCGTTTCAGCATGATCGCCTTCCTCAATGTCAGTGTGGCTACATTTTTTCATCAATTTAAAACAAAAGAGGATGGGGGCAGTTCATTGCCTTCGTCAGGCATTGAAATCAACAAAGGGCTAAACAGCAAAACAAAATGTGCATTTCCTTAGCGGCCATCTTAGAATGGTTAACACTAATACAAGTAAAACTGTTATTCATTATAACAGCCCCATTGAACATAATTTATTTAATTAAATACATAATGATTCCAGGGATTTCCTTGTGTTACATACATGATTAAAATGTCATC